>JAQMCX010000027.1:2826191-2878537 GCA_029814765.1 Acanthurus leucopareius
CGATTAATTTCGATTAATTAATTACAGACCCTATAATTAACGCGATTAAAAATTTTAATCGAGTCCCACCACTAGTTCAAACACATATATCTGTAAAACTTAAACATTACGGTCCACTATATCTTATCTGTGTTTAATGCTTAATAGAAAAATGTTAGCATGCTAACACACTAAACTATGATGGTTATTCAAGTACATTTCACCTGCTCTTGATTAGCATGTTAGCATTGGCATCATGACTTACACAAACACCTGCTGTGCATGTATGCAAACAGAGCTGCTAGCATGGCTGTGGGGTTGTCATTGCTAACTCACCCACTGTGATACACAGCTTTTATATTAATTAATAAATTAAACTGTCAAAAATGTAGACCTCCCTTGTCAAGATATACAAAAATAACAATCATAGAAATAGCTTGCTCTGTTTAAACCTGAGCTTTTTCTAAACCCTACTGAATGTAAGAAAAATGTTACTTAGTTTAAGTTGGTTTTACAGGAGACACTTAACCTACATAATAAAATACAGTCATCACACTGTCTATCCTAAATCACCCCCACACTCTTTGTATGTTGTGGACACACACCTGCTGTAATCTATTGTTGGGGAAGCAGATTATCTATTTGACCTTTTGTTTAAGGTGTTTATGGAACCTTATTATAGACAGGTCCTCCCCACTATGACTGAAGGGATTAACTTTCTTACTTTATTTTTCCGATTTGTGTCTGTGTGTATTTGCCTCTGAGAGTAACATTTCATGAATGTTAAATTAGTGTCGAGCCTTTGGCTGAATTTACTCCTGCAACCCTCTCAGGGTATCATCAACCATCAGTCAATAAATATGATTATACTTGATAATGACAGTTGTTGCTGTGAAAAGGCACTGCAGGTAGTCTGCATTAAAGATTGCAAGTGGAGAAAGATGGAGAGTTGGGGTGCTGAGATAATCAGCTAGTGTCCTAACTAAATAGGGCTTATGCCAGAGGAGGCCTTGTTTAATAAGGACTTTAAGAGCTTGTACAGGTAGACCTGCATGTGTGAGGGAGACAAACAAACAGTTTACAGGAGACAACACATAACAAAGTGGAAAAAAATATGGAAAATGAATGGGCATACAATTGTATTGTATTAATTTCTGTACTTGTATCATACAGTGATTAAGAAATGTATTTGAATACCAGAAATTCACTTCTTTTTGATTTTGGAATCTGCAAGATTTTTCTAATTTTCATTATGTATTTAAAAAGGGGCAATTGTTTTATTTATTTTTATAATTGATTATTTTCTTATCTACTCTCTAAGTTTAAGTTTATTCACCAAGTCATGATTATTTAGATCTATCACATCTTTTTGTTCTGTGGTTGATGTTTGCTGATTAGTTTTATTCATGTTTCATTGTTCCTTTGTATGTCTTTGTATACATAAATTTAGACTAAGAGAGATTTTATATATCTAAATCTATTGTAGAATTTAACATACATTTTATTTCCCAGCAGACTTTAATCCTTTATTCATTTTGTAATGTTACACAAGTACTACAGTTCACTGAGGCAGAGTGCAGACTGGATCATTTCCCCCACATCTGTTACTAGATGATCAGCTGACAAGTTTAGCATAGGCAGATCCCTGCTAACCTTCAGCACTATCTGCTGATGACAGAAGGATTGTTTGGACTCAGCCTTCTGCCTTCTCCTCAGGGCTCTCCCTACTCAGTCCACTTACTAACACAGGGGATTATTTTTTTAAATCGGCATTTAAATGTGTTCACTTCTGTTTTCCCCCTTTGTGTGGAAAGTTTTTTTTTGTCTTTAGGGGATAAACTTGAAATCTGTCAGATCTTCGCTCTACTTGTTTCTGGGTGCATCTCGTTGCAAAGAGCGTTGGACTGAGTGGGAGCTCCATCACTAAAGCGAAGAGAGAACAGACAGAAACATTTGGGAGAACAGGAGAAAGAGGGAGCCATGGGTGTGCAAAAGGAAGATGTGGAGAAGTTTCTCCAAGGGAACCCTGCTTTTGCAAAACAGTACTTTGCTAAGAAGGTGGACCCCGCCTCCATAGCGAAGGTTTCAGGATTCCCAGAGAAACAGATCAACTTCAGCCAGTTCCAGGAGCTCAGTCAGGTAAATGTTATTATTTCAGTATTTGCCTATTAAGAAAAATAAGCAGCCTGATGAAGTCCACGTAAAGCTTTGTATATGACCTTCACAAAACTTCTATATTTACATTGAAAGTCCTGATATTTTACTGAAACCAGACTCTTTTTGAAGGATTGAGCTATTTCTCTCTCTTTTTCCAGTATGAAGAAAGCCAAATCATGTATGACCTGATCAAAGATATGCAGGAGAGCATCAACATGGAAAAGGTGGTCTTCAAGATCCTGAAGAGGATCAGCGCGCTCATCCATGCAGACCGCTGCAGCTTGTTTATGTACAGGCAGCGGAACGGCATCGGAGAACTCGCCACAAGGCTCTTCAATGTCAACACAGAGGCAGACCTGGACGACTGTGTGGTTCCACCAGACTCTGAGATCGTCTATCCACTGGATGTGGGAATAGTCGGCCATGTGGCCCTGACAAAGAAGACTGTGAATGTGAAAGATGTCAACGAGGTAAGTGGGGAACAAGGAACCAAGGAACAATAATCCCAAGCTTAGAATGGTGGAGCTCCATCTGGATCCAGTGCAGATGTTGAGCATATATTTACTGCTGTCTGTCGCATTGTTGTTCATGGTACCACCACTAGATGATGCCACACCCTATAATGATACATTTTCAAATCTCACAGTAATAATTAAATGTCTGTCTTCCTATCACTTAATTCTTAATCTCATTGCAGGCAAACTTTTTGATAAATGCTATTGCGGTTTGTGAGACTGACCTGCAAGTAATGATTTGAACTCTAAATAAACGTGGCTCAGTCAGTCTGCCCTTTAGGTAAAGTTCCTGGGAAAATGTGACGTGCACACAAGTGAAAACTGCACTCAATACAATTTTCAGGTTAAAATATCAGCAGAAAACACAAAGCAGGGTTTGCCACACAAGATAACAGCCTCATGGCAAAGAGTAAATCCACTCCTTAGTGAAAGTAGCTTGCAGCACCACTTCCATATCTTTCACACTGTGGCATTGTAATTTATTGAAACTTGTTAAAATTAAACAATAATTCTAAAATGAATGATAATGCTTTTCTAAAACAGAATATTTAGCAATTGAAAAACTGATGTTTTCATCAACTTGATCACAAATGACATACAAAACTCAGAATAGGTGACATGTTTCCGGAGAAATGTGCCTAATGATATTCTCGTAATAATCCCAGTAGAAAAAAGTATGTCAGGGCTTAGAATTACATGTTGCCAAATGTTGATAGTTCACAGTCAGACAGTAAACTAAACTGGTTAGATACCATGTATGCAGTACATGAATAACATTATACCCTCTCATGCAGCACTTATTTTGGTTTTGGGCGCCAAGTTTATAACTTAAAAACGACACAATATTTTGCTGTGATCTATTATCACATCAAACTGCACAGATGTAGGATTAAGCTTTGATTATAGTTAATGTCCTTACTGTACCTGTATGTTTTTATGAGTAACACGATACTTATAAAACTGTGATGGTTGTAAGTGAGTAAAAGAGTTAGTAACATGTATCTATATGTGAAGTGAGGGTGTAAATCCCCTCGTCAGACATAATCCATTTATTTCCAGATCCCATCAGCCTCTACTCGAGCTGTGGATTAGACGCCTCTGGCATTTAGTCAGCAGTCAGCTGATCAATACTAATTTACTTCACTCTGTCTTCATACAGTGTTTTAATATAGTACCTTCACACATCAACCAAATATATTGTGGCAATCTTAAGTTAGTACTGTAGTTAAATAATTAAATCGCCAATGATCAGGCCAAAGGAAACAGCTAGTTGATCCTATGATTTAGGGAGATTTTGTCCTTGGAAATTTTGAAATAATCAAAATTCTTCCAAGGCATGCTTGAAGTTCAGTAAAGTGATTGCAAGTTAATTTCCAAAGACTGTGAGGAATGTTTAGACTTAGATTGCAACCTTCTGAATATCCCTGTCCTCACCTTCACCTTCCAAGCATGTTGGAGAAACTTGCACAAAAATCAGCAGACTCTCTGTAGAGCCAGTGTTTGGTGGGTTGCTGTAAAAACTCTGCAACGTGTTGGACTCTGACAAGGAGAACCTGCTCCCTCCGTAGATATACAGGTCTTATTTTATGAAAAGAAAAAATAATTATTCTTATTTACAGGTGATCTGAAAGTAGATCCTTCTAAATCTTACACTATGGACCTTTGGGATCATACACGCACTGGACACCTAATACATACAAAAAATTTAAAAACAAGAAATTTATCTAAAAATGCCTACTGTTATATCAAGTTAAACTGTAGTTGCTGTAAATTACACTAAAATAAATCAGGCAGAGTGTTTTTAAGATGTACACTGTGATAGTAATGAAAGTATTTGGATGGTAACTTATAGTTCTGTGTGTTCCCACATCTTTTTACTATTATACTTTGTGTGTTCATCTATTACAAAATGTTTTTTCTGTCTTTCAGAGCCAGTACTTCAGCCCATTCGTGGATGAACTCACAGAATACACAACCCGGAACGTTTTGGCGACACCTATCCTCAACGGCAAGGACATGGTGGCTGTGATCATGGCTCTAAACAAGACCACCGGACCACATTTCACTGCTGAGGATGAAGATGTGAGTCAAAGCACAAAGTACAGAGACCCTGCCACAGACTAAAAATTAAAACCAAAGTTTCTTTAACTTTTCTACACAATCTGTTTTGAATCTTGATTTGAGCCCTATTTGAACTTAAATAGTAAAACAAATTGTGATGAAAACTCTAAAAGAAATCTGACGTAAGCGTATCACAACTCCAGAGGGGGAATTCCCTTCCAGCCTGCTGGTAGATTATGAAGCCACTAGTGGGTGTTCACTATACATCAGGTCATTAATCCATTACGTGTCAGGAGGACATCCGATTTAGGAATAAACTAAGCTTTAAACTGGAAATAAGCTGGAGGTGGTCCAGTCAGTTGTGGGCTTGGATCCACAGCAGATTACTGACTTTATCAACATCAGGTAACATATGACACAATATGACATTGATAGCCTCAACAACTAAAAAAAAATTATTTTTATTCCTACTGTAAATCATTCCATGTAAAACATGCTGCAGCATATACTTAAATAGTTATAAAAAAGCTGTTTTGTCTTTCTACATTATATAATACATATTTTGTTTCTCCTGTCCTGACTTTTTTAAAACATGCTGCCAGAATCAAATTCACAAAAAGCATTTATTTAAATAGTTATCGAAGGAGATCATGTAAAACATTTAATATATTGTCTTTGCACTGTTTTCAATTAAGTATCTGTCAAAAACGAGTACAGGATTGTGTCATTCTGTTTTATTTGGATTTAACACAGCGTTGCAACTTTACGTTTTATTCTACATCCTCACACATCCTGGCACTTTAATAGAGCCTTTATTTGAATTAGACATTTTGTTCCAACACTGTCTTATCATGTTATTATGTTGCTTGTTCTTCTCTGGTTTGTCTGTTTAGCTTTTTTTAAAGTATCTGAAAATTGCCACGTTGAACTTAAAGATCTTCCACCTGAGTTACCTCCATAACTGTGAGACGCGTAAAGGACAGGTGAGGGACGTTTACCTGCATGTATTGGTTAAAGTCACTGGCTTCTCATTCAAAGAAATACTGCATTTACACTGCACAAACTGAACGACTGACATAACTGCTGTGTGTGCTCTGTCCTCCAGCTGCTGCTGTGGTCTGCCAACAAGGTATTTGAAGAGCTGACAGACATTGAGCGACAGTTTCACAAAGCCTTGTACACGGTCCGAGCCTACCTCAACTGTGACCGCTACTCTGTCGGCTTACTAGACATGACAAAGGAGAAGGTACTTTCTACAGAAGGTCTTTCTATATCCTGCAATATCCCATGTTTCATGTTAATGCATGCAGTACTGACATATTTGTTTCTGTCTTTCTCCAGGAGTTTTTTGATCTCTGGCCAGTGTTGATGGGAGAGCAGGCACCTTACTCTGGTCCCGTCACTCCTGATGGCAGGGTACACTTTTTTAAATCATTAATTAAGCTTTGTTATCAACACTCTGCTTGGTAGAGGATGTCTAAGTACTTGATTCTTAATATGTTTAAAATCTAATCACTTTTTGATTTTTGTCCTCCAGGAGATAATTTTCTACAAAGTGATTGACTATATATTGCATGGAAAAGAGGACATCAAAGTAATACCGTAAGTGAAAACTCTCTTATCTTCTTCATTTAATAGTTTGCCTTATTTTTCTTAATCATCAGAGTCAGAAATACTTAATGGGTCTCAGAGGGAAAACTGTGCTGCATTAGAGCTGGTTTAGAAGTTATGAGAAAAAAAGAAACTGAGATTGTGAAAATAAGAGTATGTCAAAATATGTACACCATAGTACAACATGTAAAAAAATACAGCATATGAATACTAAAAATAAGAAATAGAGACATGTAAAATATGTACATCATGCTTCCCTATAAGGCTCAGTCTAAATAGTACTTGAATAATATTTGAGATGGATAACTCTTTGCATGGATAGGTAATTGAGTTATTGCGCTGAGCTAATTTATTGCACAGAAGGTCAGTTTTGCATATTATGACAAAAAGTTCAACTTTGGTTATATTTTAGTAATTTACAGGACAGTGTTTGGAGCAAATTGGATTATTAATGTGCCATGTTAGGTCCCAATCTGAGCTCATATCTGTCAATTTGTTTTTTTTTTCATCTGTCACACAGAAATCCAACTCCAGATCACTGGGCCTTGAGCAGCGGCCTGCCTACTTATGTTGCTGAGAGCGGTTTTGTGAGTGTCTGTTCTTTATTTCAAAAGCAGTTAGATCAAGTTAGGGCTTGACAAGTAGACCATAAGTCATATGTCAGTTTTACTTCAAATGGACGTCACAATATTGATTTAAAATCCATATATTGCCCTGTCTGGATCAAATGAATGTATTTGCATCCCATATGAATCTTTTGTATTTTTTTATTCCACAGATTTGTAACATTATGAATGCAGCCGCTGATGAGATGTTCGAGTTTCAGGTGAGAAAGCTAAACTCAAGAAAAAGAAAGAACATCAGTAAAACCAGCTTGCTGGATATTTATGAAAGAGATGCTTAAACAGTCCACACTTTTGCCTGCAGACTGAGGCACTCGACAACAGTGGCTGGACTATAAAAAACGTTCTCTCGCTGCCAATCGTCAACAAAAAAGAAGAAATAGTTGGTGTAGCCACTTTTTACAACAGAAAAGATGGAAAGCCTTTTGATGAACAGGATGAGCAACTCATGGAGGTAAACAAACACTTCTTAACAGTAAATTCTGTCCTATAGAATTTGCCTTTTAAAGATCTTTGCATTCATTGAATAATTAATTTGGTATGACATGGTAAAGTCTACAGTGTATTTTAATTAGGATTGTGTCAATGAATCATTCTCCTCTCATACGTAATAAACATGTTGTACTAATTCTGATCCCTGTTCCTCAGGCTTTGACTCAGTTCCTGGGCTGGTCCGTTTTGAACACGGACACTTACGACAAGATGAACAAGCTGGAGAATCGAAAAGAAATCGCTCAAGACATGGTGCTCTACCACGTCAAGTGTCGGGATGATGAGATTCAGAATATCCTGGTCAGTATTGTACACTTGCTCTTTAAGGTAAATCATTTTAAATTTAAAGGGCAGCAGAAACGGCCCACTCTGTTTTTTTCTGACTTTTTCACTCTGTGTGAAGTTTAACTGCCTATAATTACATCTGTACTTGTACCTCCTATTTGTTGTATTCATATTCCCAAACTTAATCGATTTCTCATCTCTCTCAGAACACCAGAGAGGTTTACGGCTGTGAACCCAGAGAGTGTGAAGAGGAGGAGCTCCTACAAATCCTGGTAAGACAGAAACTTATCGCTAATTTAATTTCTCACTTGTGTAGCATGTTATCTTTAGAAGAGGAGAGATTTGAGTAGATTTAGTATTTAGAAGTATTTAAAACATAATAATTTTCTCTCTGTAATGAGAAAATAATTTGTCAGTTTTTCATATATTCAGGCAGAACTGTCCCTCTGCCACTGCCATGCATGTGCTGTGTTGTTTTTATCTTACTCAACTTTTTTTCTGTTTATTTACATTGTAGAAAGGAGACTTACCTCCACTGATTAAGAAGTTTGAGATCTACGAGTTCCGCTTCTCAGATTTTAACTGCACTGAAATGGACCTGGTGAGGTGTGGGATCCAGATGTACTATGAGGTTGGGGTGGTGAAGAAGTTCCAGGTCCCTCAAGAGGTGATCCAGACCCACAAAAAATACACACGCATCTACAACACAAGATCTTTATACATTGTTAGCAAGCACCAGGTCTATGTGTTTAACCAGATCTCTCCTCGCAGGTGCTGGTTCGGTTCATGTACTCTGTCAGTAAAGGCTACAGAAGAATCACTTACCACAACTGGCGTCATGGCTTCAACGTGGGACAGACAATGTTTACACTCCTAACGGTATTCCTTTATATCATTTTTTCTACCTTTATTTACAACCGAAACGATTTAAAAGTCTGAAAGCACTATCGTTATCGTTTTTTGGGTTTTTTTTTAATCTGAAAAAAATTAAAAATATGAAAGCCATCTTAGAAAAAGGAGTGTGTTTCCTTTGTTTTAACTATTGTGTGTGTGTTTGTGCTCAGACGGGGATGCTGAAGCGGTACTACACTGACTTGGAGGTAATGGCCATGATTACTGCAGGCTTCCTCCATGATATTGATCACAGAGGGACCAACAACTTGTACCAAGTCAAGTAAGTGATGTTGGTAACTTTTTCATTTCTTAATGAAAAAATAACCCAAAATACATTTTTTAAATTGTACTTCTAGCTTGGTGAACAAATTAATCCAAATAATTAAATTTTTTCTCAATGTTTTCAGTGTGTGAAGATAATACTTACCTACAGTTGTACTGGGAATTAGTGCAGTATAAGGGAGTGGTAAATGACACTGGAAACCTTTTTAATCAGCAGGCAATCTTTTCAAGTGGACATATCTGAGGTTTTAATATCTCTGAGTTTTGTTTTCATACCTTCCAAGGTGCCATTAGCTTCTGTCTCATTTAAATGGCACAACAAAACTTGGAAATACTGCAAGTTTGCTTGCAGTGAGATGTCTTTCACAGTGAACATGATTCTGAGGTTTTATTTTTAGGAGTCAAAGCTACATATTTTCTTAATGTTTGAATGTCAATCTATTTATTAAGTTTTTCAAGTCTTAAAAATGAAATTTTTAAGCCATTTGACTGCATGGCATTTTACTGATAACCCAGATTTGATGGCAATTAAATGAGACATTCAGCTTATTCTAGTGCTAAAGCCTTACACTTGAAACTTATGATGGTTGTTAATAATCTGTTATATTCTGTGCATATCTGAGATTTTTTTTAATATCTTACAGATCTGGCAACCCTCTGGCCAAACTTCATGGCTCATCTATCCTGGAACGACACCATCTCGAGTTTGGAAAATTCCTCTTAGCTGACGAGGTGAGAAAGGAGAAGTGAACAGGAGAACAACCTAACCTGACTGTTGCTTTACTGAAACTTAATCACATTCTCTAGTCACTAACTATGACTGATGCCCATTTCTGTCCTCTTTCCTCATCCACAGTCACTTAATATATACCAGAACCTTCACAGGAGACAGGTAGACCATGTGATTCATCTCATGGACATCGCCATCATTGCCACTGACCTGGCTCTTTATTTCAAGTCAGCACAATTACTCACTGACTTATCGTACTTTATGCTTTGTGTTCTTTCTCTTTTATCAATACTTTGAAAACACAAAACAGTAACCATTATGGTATCTTGTTAGGAAAAGAACCATGTTCCAAAAGATTGTGGACCTTTCACACACATATGAGGAAGAAAAGAAGTGGGTCGACTTCATGTCTCTGGAAACAACCAGAAAAGAAATTGTCATGTGAGAAATAATTTATTTCTTTATACATATGCTGTTTATTTTTGTATATCTGTGTCCTCTGCAGCACTTTATATCTTTGTTTTAAAAGCTGCTGTATAAATAATGTCCTGATATGCACTTAAAATAACTGGTTTTGATGCCTCAAACATGGCTGGAAAACAGCCGATATATGAAAAGTATTTTTGTATATTTTATGTATCCATTGTTGGCAGACACATACAGTGCTAACATTTTCTTTCTGACGCTGGGCCGTTCTGATCCTCTAAATCTTTTGCATTTCAGGGCTATGATGATGACTGCATGTGACTTGTCAGCTATTACCAAGCCTTGGGAGGTGCAGAGTAAGGTGAGAAACACATCAATGTGACTCATGCAGTGTTGGTGGTCTGCATTTCTACCAATAATTTTATGTTTGTGTGTGTGTGTGTGTTTGTGTGTGTGTGTGTCTTTCAGGTTGCCTTGTCTGTGGCGGCCGAGTTTTGGGAGCAGGGTGACCTGGAGAGAACAGTACTGGAGCAGCAACCCATTGTGAGTTTAAAAATTGTTGAATCTTTTATTATACTTGTGTAAAAATGTGTGCATGTGAAAGCATGTTAGTATCAGTAAATAACTCCTTGTGCTATCTGGTGTTGTATTAGGTTGCAATTAAACAACATTTTCCATTACCTGTTAATCTGCAGATTATTTTCTTAGAAAATGTCCTCAAACTTTTTTACATAAAAAAAGAAAAGCAGCAAACATTCATAGAAGCTGGAGTTAGACCATTTGGGCATTTTTGATCAGACATATTCATTATCAAAGTAGTTCTTAATTCATTTTCTGTTGATCAACTTATCAATTAAGATATGAAATATTTAACAAATTTGAAGTTCTTTCATCTTAATTTTTTTTAATATTTTTGGGTGTTGTGTTGCTGTTAATCATGAACTCAGGACAATTGCCTTAACATATCCAGAGGCGGATGTGATGACACTAACAAATCTACTGTGGATCTACACAGACAGAGCTCAATATATTCAGCTTGTTGATATAAATTTGACCAAACTGCAGCTACACAAATATTAAGTGTTGAATAAGCCCTGATTGAATGGATTCATACCATTTCATACACAGTGCTTATTAACAAAATGAGGTTAAAACATAAACTCACTGCAGAGAATTTAAATGTCTCATAAATCCATGAGGAGGAAATAGTTGATGTCAGTCAGATGTGAAACAACTGAAACATGATTTTTTAGGTGATTTTCCCCAAAGGGTCAAACTGCAACACCTAAGACCTCTGTCCTTAGGCCCTTTTTATGAAGCTGTTATAGCCTCTCACTGAGAATGACCATGACACTCTGCCTCTGATTTGTTTAGCCTATTTTTTTTAAAACTAAACCAGTCTGTTCTTCATGCCTGAGCCTCACCAACCCAACCAAGAGAGGCAACTGGTGAATGAAAGGCAGGCTAAGACAGGTCTTTGCTGTCCCTGGACAATTTTTTTTTTTCCAGCAGTCAACATGACACATGCATGGGAATAATTTAATCAGCAAAAAATATACTTATTGAGATTGTGAATCATGTGACACAAAACACAAACCAGCCAATTCATCAACAGGGTTAAAACTTTTTCCCTTAAAATGTGTTCAGAAACAGATTTTGCAGGCAACCAAGATGAAATAAGTGACAGTTTTTTAGCCTGCTTTATACAGCAAAACACATGATGCTCAAACCTCAGGTGCTCAGATGCCCCTCAGGTGGGAGAGATTGAAGTAGGTCTATTTGTAGACATGCAGCAGCTTTAGGACATTAACATCTTCAAATAGGTTTAGGCACCAAAAAGATTTGAGTAGGTTTAAAAGATATCAGGAGTGTTGTCATGCAGTAAAGTTAGTGCATTGTGTAGTCTGCAAGACTCCAGTTAGATCTTTCTCGATCTCTAAGAAAGTATAACGATCAATTAAGTAAAATGGTGTTGCATAGAGTGAGTCCGTACTCTGTGTGTTTATATATGTTGTTTTTAAGTGTCTCAAACAGTTTCTGTCTCTCCCATCAGCCCATGATGGACAGGACCAAGGCAGCAGAGCTTCCAAAACTACAGTGTGGTTTCATTGACTTTGTCTGCACATTTGTCTACAAGGTAATGTTTACTACTGTATTTTGACAGATTAATTAACAGAACATGGTTCTTTTTTTTAGTTTACATGCATTAACCTTTTTGAACATAAATTTTTAGCTTGATCTGACAAAATAAAAAGCAGTCCATTCACTTATTTTATTGGAGCATCTCAGAGTCTGAGCAATAACTCCTTAACCACACTGACCTTTATTTCCTTGATTCTTCTTTTCTCAGGAGTTCTCTCGCTTCCACCCCCAAATCACACCCATGCTGGATGGCATCCTTAATAACAGGAAGGAATGGAATGCTAAAAAGGAAGAGTATGATGTTAAACTCAAAACTCTAGAGGAAGAGAAGGCTGCTAAGGAGGCAGCGGCACCCAGTAAAGGTGCAGTGATTCTTTGAACTAATCACACAACAATGAAATGCATTAGAACTGCTGCAGTGATTTTTGCCTAATCTGGCATTCATTTGTTCCACTGCCATTTTTTGCCTATGTGAACTACCAACATCCCCATTATCCATAAATATATTGACTTTTTTGTGTAATGTGCCTTTGTCCACCAGCTGCTGCAAACAACCCTGGCGGTGGTGGTGGAGGCTCAGGCTCCAAGACCTGCTCTGTGAGTTAGAGGTCAAATGATGCACACGATGGGAGTGTACACTGACGGCTTATGACAGACTGACTCCAGATACACCTGAGCACCACAGCCAGCCAGTCAGTCTCACTGCCAATGGAAAAATGCAGTATGGTCAGGAAGTGAATGCACATCCCCGTATTTCCAGTCAGAAAACACCTGAGAAAGGAACATTCCTCAGTAAGAAGAGCAGTGATTTATCTTTATGGGACACTAAAAAGACAGGACATCAACACATGTTGGAAGAACATGACTTAGGATTTATCAATTTCTACTTCAGGTTACACTTAACAAAGAGCCTCTCGTCCCCTCATATTAAAACACAGATCAACAGTCAGGTGATTTTATTAATCTCAGGTTTTCAAGGAACCTCGTATGATTCTAGTTTCTTCATATTCTGAGAATTCATGATAGTTGGGATGGAAAGATACAGTGTGAGTGAGTGCATTTTTGGTGCAGGACGAACTTTTATATTTCTTTTCACAGCTTTTTTGAGAAGATAAAACTTGTACATATGTGTGTGTAGTGATACCCAAAAATTCTTGCTGCAAAGCCCAAGTCACTGTAGAGTGTTTTTCATGTTTGAAGCTCTGTTCATACTGTAAATTGTATATTGCTGTAACATAATTTAGGGTTTCAGAAATGCTAGATCTAAAATCAAAATACTGTACATATATTCCAACGTTTAAATGATCATTTCATGTTCACTTCCAGTCACTTACGATTTACAACTGAGAGTTTGTTTACCCTGATCGCAGAGAGCCAAGGCTACTATAGAACAGATGAATACTATAAGTATTGATACTTTAGTTGAGTATTAAGTTCTGCAGATGAGCCTGTAGTTGCTTCCTCATGATGCCTTCATCCTGTATAATTATGTCTAAGAGAGTAGTTCTGAATATAATTATATTTTATGAATATACAACTATCTTATTAAATAAGAGCATGCTAAAACCCAGCACTCTGGAAATATTTCAACCCCAGATTAGGTTAATTTTATTTTGAACTGAATGATTGGACATCAATACTAATTCCAATTCCTGTGAAGCTTTATGTGGCAGCTGGAGCCACTGTTTCCATCCAACTGCTGCAAAAATGACCACCTACCAATCCCTGATGGGAAATGTGAAGCTCTGCAATTGATGCATGCTCACTAGGAGCAATAGGGGGACTGACTCCATTTTGGAGGCCAGTGTTTTGTTTATGGGCACTGAGTTCAAAGTGTTTGGTGTAAGGGGAAAACACATGAATGTAAAGTTCTGGTTCATTTTGCATCTGCAGAAACAATTTTTGCAGACACTAAAGCTTTTTGAGACAATGCAAAAAAAACCCCAACTTATTGTAATAACTTGTACATATTTTCTGTCTGACTGTAAATATAAAAAACATATTTTTCTAGTTGAAACTTAGATGCTTATTTTTTAAAATAGTGAAATTTGTGATTTGAAAGCACTGGCAAATAAGACTTAAAGTAATTTCTTATTCCCTTAAATGATTGAGATATTTTTATCATGCTTGCCTCTATTTAAACATGTAAGAGTATTCCACATATGGAAATGAAAGAGTGATTGCGTCAGAAATGACCATATAATTTTAGACAATTGTGTACGTAAATATGCTGTGGATATAATCTTTATCAAATAGATTTAATTTACCTAATGATCAGAATTTTACAGCTTGCCTCCTCATGTGCACCATGTGTAAAATGATGAATCAAAAATAAAGCAAATGTATTTTTATGAGGTAAATGAGTTATTTATTGCCTGAGATACTAAGACTTGTTTACAAACTACATTTGACAGTGTTGCTCTAAATTTACTATTTGGTCAGGTTTTGTTACAAACCATTTGAAGTGATTTACTTTTACAGTCATATCACTAGCTTAACTTATTAAAGAAAGACATTTTTGTTTGCAAGGGACATTTAGTAACATTAAAATTTAAAAAACTATCTGCAATCTCGAAGCTTGTACAATTTTAATGCAAGAACGTATACGGTATAATGATATGAGGTAATCTACTGTCCATAATCAAGGTTATAATATTACACAACACACTAGAGTATTGAGGGAACACTTCTGTCCACACTGCACTTTCTACTACTGGGTCCTGACCCCAATCCTGGGATTGCTGCTAAACTAGGCCAGGATTACAACCATGCTCTTCCCCCAGGCTGATCTCCTACTGAAGGACAGGTACACACACTCACACACAACTGTGATCTGGTAACAAAATGCATGTGCTATGCTTTGCATTGCATGCTACTGACTAAAAAGTCATAAAGGTAAATAAATTAATGTACCCTTAGTCTTTCTGGGTTAATGATGTTCTTTATTTTAGCATAGAGTAGACCCGAAGACCCACAAATAAACACAAATAACAAAAGGACACTTTGATTATTACATGAAAAATTATGTTTTTATTAAGTTTGGTTCATAACTTCTCAGGTCCAAAGATGGTTCATTTCAGGATGGTGTCAGAATTTCCTGCAGAGAAAAGAGAAAACAAAAAGTTAAAAATATGTGACTAAATGAAAAAGACATTTGTACATTTGGACATTCTATAAACATGTAAATAAGACATTTTTTTATATATTGTTTAAATCTGTGGTAGTTCATTACAATAAACAGTAAAAGCCTAACACGTACATGAGGCAGGTAAAAAGACAAAAGAAAGAGAGCTTGGTGTCCTTGTGTTACCTTCCGACAGTTGTTTATAGATGCGCTCCTGCTCCTCTCTGGATTTCTTCTCTGCTTCCTCAATACGCCTCTCCTCTGCAGCGATGGGCTTTAGGTACGCTGAACAAGAGTAACACAACAACTGGTAATTGTTATCAAAATGCTGGGCACTTTCATTTTAATTTTACTGAGTATGAATAATATCATAATAGCAATAACAGTCAACAGTGTTATGCACAAACCTTACAGAAATAACTAGATTTACAGTCAGCTTATAGATTTTGAAACAGATCAGAACAGGCCTATGACAGTCATTCGGTTCCTGTAGATAAACTACATCACACACTATTAAACAATGTACATTAAACATTAAATTGGAATTACACACTATCTAAAAGTACAAGTTGTTCAGTTGCAATTTCTTTTTTTTATTTGTTGACTGACAGTTTCAATGAGACATTTAAATCATGTAGCAGACAAGTAGAAGAGAGGCTAAACATCTTAAGCCTCCATCTACAGTTTTTGGTATATAAATATCTGGCAGGATTATATCAATGCTAGCAAGTACAGGATGAGTTAAATATACATTAGCTGCCTTTTTACTGTCAGTCACATATTCAGCGCATTCCCTTATGGTTGGGAAAGCACAGGTATTACTAGTTGCATTAATAACGGCTCAATTGTATTCAATGGTCTTAATAAGCCATGATCAAGTAAAAGCAAGCATGCAAAAAAATAGGACCCTAGAATAAGAGCAGCTACATGGAATTTATCATTAATTTTATTATATAAGGCCTGCTTCATTCATCTTGAGTGAATACTAACAACAGTGAATGCATCCAAAATCTCCCAAAAAAACACAGATGTGACTCTCTACAATTGAGTATAAATATGAAATTCTTCTGTAACACATTAGATTGTTCAACAATCATTACTATTTCTTCACTCGTGTTGAAGTGTTGCCCTTGAAGTTTGGCCATTAACAGAGACACTTACTGACGCATGCGCAGACATGAACTTACCAAACCTTTGGTGGCCATAGAACATGCCGAGCAGCAGGGCAGACCACCTGGCCGTCTGTAATAAAAATGATTCAAAACTGTTCACTAGAGACACAGCTATGACTAATAATTTGAGTGAACTGGTTAATGTTTTTGAGAAAGATGTTTTTGACAAAATAATTTTTCTGTACCAATGTTCAAGATTACTACGTCAACATCGTGACTGTCAATCTGTCATTCATCTCCACCAATACCAACGCCGACATCTGTCTGATTTTTAGAACGGTTCCGTCTTTAACAAGAAACACAGTGTGTTCACTCTTTGACAAGATAAATAACGCAATACGACAAAAGCACGCTTGCTTACGACAGCCCCGACAGGGGCGAAGTTCAATTAATACTAGCATTTACCCTTAACTTAACGCTAACTAACATTAAAACCGAAATGACGCTGGAACAATTCCAGCCCTTACAACTAGAATTTATAACGTAATATAAAAACTTTGCGTATGTAACACGTGGAAGATACTTATGATTTCACTGTTGTCTTTTGCAGAGGAAAGTTCACCTGTGCAGCCTCTCAATGTCATTGCTAGCAAACATTAGCTAAGATGCTACTCATAACAATTAAGATTGACGTTCAATTCGCCGATGTCTGTAGACGCTGCGGGAATTTGGAAATCACTTCTTATTTCCAAAATTTCAAAATGACAAAAATACGTTAGGGGAAAAAATAATTTGTGTTATTACCTTGATAAGCGGCGATACTGCGACTGGAGGAACCATTGTGAAGCGATGAAGTGACTTCCGGAAAAGGCGGAAGTTGTTTTTTTTATTCTTCTTTTTATTGAGATTAGGTAAAAGTGCATTCCTGGTTTAGCCAGTAAAGTTAAATTTTACTGTTAGACAAGTAATTTTTTTGAAACACAGTATTTCCAGTATTCATTTATTATTCTCACCGCTTTTTAACTGCAAACAATCGACTGAATCAACAGAAAATACCACATTTTGAGTGGACTTAACCAGCATCACAAGGTAGGCTAATGATAGTTAGCAAATAAATGTTCAATTAGTAGAATGAATTTTAAAGAAACTGTCGGTAAGGTGTTAAAATTATCTCAGTTTAGACACATAAAAGAGTTAGGCTAGGACGACTTAAGGTCAAACATCAATATCTTGTATTGCATAACTTAAGAGGTAAAATAAGCTTGAACTTGTTTACCCCATGCTAAATTCCTGTTTTTGGCAGAAAAATGCATCTAATCAAGACACTATTAATTACAGTCATTCATTACAGTAGGTGCACTGCTTGAAACTCCCCTAAGAATCATTATTTCCATTATTTATTTACTGAAGTAAATTTGGTTAATTGAATGTCAGAACATTTTGCAAAAGATGTCAATTGTATTTTACCTTTTATCAAAACTGCAAAAATATTTAGTTCACAATAAAAAAAAAAAACATGGCTAAAAAGCCATGGACACACAAACACATTTTTTTTTTTTGTTTTTTGTTTTTTGTGTTTTTCTAAAATTGTATGTTTGTATTTCCTAATCATGTGTACAGTATTTAAATGCCCTCTGACATAAAACAGTGGTTAAGTCTACATTTTAACTGGTAGGAAAGACACCAGAGTAAGAGGCAGTGATTGCAAATAGCAATGAATGTACTGTATCAGTTACTGAATCAAAACAGAATCCAAAGTTATGTTGACAACTTTTATTTACTATAAACATGTAGCTTTTCCTTTTAAAATTGCAAAACACAGTTGAAGCATATGTGTAAATACAGCACTGTGGAGTAGTTGAAGACTGTTTAGAAGAGGAAAAAAAATAGGAAATTTTAAAAATAGGAACATGCAAATACTGTTGTTCTACAAACATTTCCCACTTTGATAAGATGCTGCAAGTAACAAAATTATATTTAAGTGTTTTGTTTTTCAAAAAAATAAAATTTAAAGGGATAACATTGTTCAAAGGATTTGAAAAAAGCCTTATTCCAGAGGTCTCAATCATTGCTGACATGTCCAATTTATTCAGCAATTGATGTTCCTATTAATAAATAATAAAGTTAAAATTAAATGTCTTTTCTCTCTTATTATCAGGGTAAACATAAGCAGCTCCCAGTGTACTTAATCAATTAAAAAAAATAAATAACATGAACATTATATGTGTGTAACAATTAACCCAGTGCAGGGTGTTTCTCAGTCGTTGTCGTAGATGCAGTCTGAAAGAAAATATAATATTGATTATGTAATATTTCTTTTGTTAATAATAATAATTTAGATTGACTCTGTCAACATCTACAAAATATATATTTACATGAAATGAATCAAGATTAACGGGAAAAACATACCATCTCCAATATCATCATAGATATCACCATCACTGTAAACAAGAAGCAAACAGTCACTACTGATTTGTGTCATATATTGTTAAGTCTCTTTGTATGTATGTGTGTGTGTGTGTGTGTGTGTGTGTGTGTGTGTGTGTGTGTTCGTGTGTGTGTGAAAATGCTTGTGGTACTTACTCCATAACAATGTGGCCGGTTGAAACATAACCAACTGTAAAGAACAAACAGGAAGATGTCAGATGGAAAACAATGTTGGAAAAGAATGAATACAGTGCAGAAGTCTTTAGTACATGTATTGATTATTTTTCTTGATAACACGCAGCAGATACTCACACTTGCCCTCCTCGTTGCGACAGATCATTTTGTTATCCACAGCTTTAACAATGACGTCAAGTGTTTCTCCTGCTTTGACTGGCAGATCTTTTCCAGTCCATTTCTTATTGGTGAGCGTTGGTGCAATCGTCACCTGGTACAGCACCTGTATCTCTCCTTCATACTGAAAGAGGTTGATATAATCAATATTGAGTTTGCCATCATGAATTAATATAATTTTAACATTCTTGATAACATACAAATATATTCTAAGAAAGTTTAACTTTTCTGAGATGAGTATGCACTATTCTACGCCCTATAAATTGGGTTGAAACTATTCTAAATAATTGTGACATTTGAATTAAAGAGCAAAAGGTTTTTAAAGCTTTTTTGAGTTTTTTAGCAGATGTGATCTTAATAAAAATAAAGGACTGAATTAAGTAGAATGTCAATAGTATGACACTGCCTTGATAAACATGCTTCAAGATATAATGGACACAAGACACAAACTTTAAACTTTTTCCTGAATTCCTTCTCCTCTTTCTCAAACTTCTTCTGCTTTTTTGGGTCCATCTCTTCCTTAATTTTCCCCTTTATGGTTGGTAGACTGGTGATTAAAGAATGAGAAAGTGAAATATTAAATTCACCTTTTTATATCTTTTTTGTAATAAATACACTTGAAATCGACAATCTAAATTAATTGACGTCAGGGAGTATTGTTATATGAATTGTTTCAAGATTGATTTACCTGCTGAGGGGAGGAAGGGGAGGGGCATTTTGAGAATCAACATCATCGTATATCTCCTCATCAATGGCTCCTCCTAGATGATCTGTGTTAACATGAGAAAGAGGTCACTGATATGAAAATTGCAAATTCTTGCTCCACAATGACATAATAGAACAAAAAGTGATTGTGAAGAGGAGGTGTTGGGTAACTTTACTAATAAAATCTAAGGTAACTAAGAGGTAGAACACAATGACAAAAGCCATATATACTGCAGTAGACTGTTAAGCTTTGAAAAGAAATGGAAAAGGTATGTGGAACAGCTGTGCCACTTTTAGTAAACAAGATCCTGATAGCAATTGGTTTCATACATTGTCTCTATTGTCAGCATTCATTAAATACAATAAACAAAATTTCCATAAATGGGAAGTAATTTATCAGCTCCGACTATAGTCGCGTATATCTATTCAAACCATGGAAATGTTTGTGAGTTTTACCTGAATTTCCCTCTGCAGTAAACTGGCTGGGTGGAGGCACTCTGGCACAACAGTACAAAGATTATTAAAATGTCACATAATTCATAAAATGATTTAAAGGTGGGTTAATATGTTTCAAAGCAGCCCATATTAATAAACATATTTATGAATTACATCACAATTTTTTGATTAGTATAATTAATAAAACATGTATGACAGTGTTAGCAAATGATTTCTTGATTTTCTTATTAAGACAGTAGTTGTGCATCAGTTTGTAGACATGCAGATTACTCGAGATGATTAGTAAAGTCACAGATATCACACATAATCAGCTCAATTGATTATGACTGCAGAAACAACACTAAGATTTGAAGTTAATACCCTTCTGTGTTATTTAACAGGTGGTGAAATGCTTGATCTGATCTAAATAGGAAACTAACATTCGTCTTTATCTGAGAGGAGCTGTTTAGCCATTGAAAGGGGAGTGACGGATGAAAGATTAGGGATTAAAAACAGAGGACAGAAGATCTGCGATCAGTCTTACTACTGAGTGTATTTTACACTTTAGTGCTGGAGGGACGTCTGTTCCGGTCAAATATCCGCAGGAAGCCACGAGGCTTCAGAGGAGGAGACCCAGGATCCCTGGGACTAAAGAGTCAACCAAGGATGAAATGACCTGCATTCCTTTTTCTGTTGCATTTTTGAATCTTTCCTTTGCATCCATTAACTTCCATGTTTGTTGTTTAAAAGAGTTAAGCTTATTAACAATCTTCATCCGCTCACCAATTTCTTTTTATTAAATAATTCAGTTCCCACCTGACTTCCAGGTTTGGATCAACAACATCATCATATATTTCTCCTTCTTCTCCTGGTAGTGGAGGCAAAACAACTATAGGAATGAAAAAAAAAATGAAATTGATTCATCTCAGTAAACAACTTTGACATTTAATGAATGCAAAGATTTTCAATGAATATAATGAATGCAATTAAATGAATTATATTATGGATAGATTTTAAGCATACCTCCTGGCCCTTTCATACCACTGTAGAAAGAGAAGGAAAATTTTCATCAACACAAGTTAATTTGGTAACCTTTGTTTCTTGCCATAGAAAGGAGGAATGTTACAAGAGCCAGACAAGATCCAAAATTGAAATACCCATTCATTTTTCCACTAACGGTGCTTTGTTATTTGCCCTTTGATTTATTCTTCCCTTCTTCTTCTTCCCTTGAAACAGAATCTTTCAAATCATCCCATTCTTTGTGCTTAACTGTCAGTTTGGTGGTATAACGGCAAGCAAGACAGCGAATAACCATAGTTCTTTCAACAGTGCAACCTGTTTGTACAACCCACTGACATTAGGTTACACTATTCAACCTTCCAGTTACCTGTTCTCATTAGAGGCCACATCGATGTCATCATATACCTCAGGTTCATAAGCTTGCTGAGCTTTATGATTCTTCAGACTGTTAAAGTCAATCTCCACTGATGTTGTTTTCACATAACCGACTGTTAGAAGCAAAGGGAAGGGGGGATTAGTGATTTGATATATTGCCCCTGATAAGAACTCTGGTTAACTTATTGCATGTTTGTAATTCAAATGTGGACTTATAAAACTGAAAATGAGGATATGTCAAAAACAAGGTTTGGAGGTGTAATTAAAAGTCTTATCCTGTATTTACAGAAGGATGTCATGGCAAAAAGCAGAAGAGCAAAAGATGAACAACAAGGGCCAAAAAACAAGTGAAGAATCCCAATAAGGGATAAATATGTGAACTTACTGGATCCATCCTGTGTTCGTCCCAGCCATTTGCCCTCTGGGTTGCCCTGGACACGGATGATGTCTAGGCAGTCTCCCTGCTTCAGAGCAAGGTCAGTCTTACTGCCTCGGCAATCCACACGAGCCTTAACTTGATGGATGGTCTCCAGGGGGCCAACCAGCTAACACACAGCCATGCACAAACACATAAGAAAAGGCACACAAGATAAAAAAAAAGAAATAAATTATTACATCTATTAATTAAATGGTTATAACTAAACATATTTTCACTTATCTGTGGCGCCTCAAACAACATGGATGTCACTAAAAATAAGGGCAGTATTCAATAAATAGGGCAGAATGTGTTTGCATGAGCATATTTACTATACATAAAGGATAAATGGATGATGAATAAATAGGAAAATGGTGGACAAGTTAAAAGAAGAGTCTGGTATTTTTGGAAAAACACTTGTTCAATTAGATTCCGGGGATTTATGAGTAGAGCAATGCCAGTGTCTTTCATTTATATATTAGTTTGTGCTGTGAGTCGGTTAGCATACATAAAAGGGGCACTGATCCTTCCACCTAACTTTGAAACAAAACCAATTAGTATATCTCCTAGTTATCAAGCTATTTTTCCAAGTGTTGTGGAAGGTTTAGCTGATAGTTACAGTCTTTCTTTACTAACTTTGAATTTCTTTCTGGCATCTTGTTCCTTTTTCTCACGTTCCTTCTGCTCCTTCTTCTCAGCTTCAAGGCGTTTTTTCTCTCCCTTCTCATCTTTTATCCTTTCCTGTTTTTGTTCAGCCGCTTCCCTTTTGAATATAAAAAGAGACAGAAACAGCACCTGTGAGTTGGAATAGCCTGGTTGACGCCCTGAACAAAGGAGTTAAGTAAATTGTATGTGTGGTAGACTGATGAGATAAACAAGTTCACTTGCAAGAAGCATTTGTCCTTGTTGCAAAAAACCAAACGCTCTTATAAATGTATTTTTACTGGCCTAATTGATAGTAGACTGAAAGAGTGACAAAATACAAGTATCCATACTGGCTTAGAATGCTTAGTTCATTACTTTATTATGTTATTTTTCAATAATTGAATAGTATTGTAGCCTCAGTTTATTTTAGAGCACGTATAGTAAGGCTTTTCTAAATATACAAAGCACAAACAACAGAAGATACCAATCAGTTATTCAACTACATAAAATCCTGGGAAAATAAACCCAATTCCCAGAACTATGTGGCTGATTTTTTCAATTATAAGAGAGAATATCTTTTGACTTCTCTGTTTCCATAAATTGAAAGCATCTTGATTAGAATGAATGACTTCTTGTAGTGTTACCAAGCAACCACCAGAGGGCACTGTTAGCAAACGTAGACAGTAACACAACTGAACAAGGTTTTAAATAAATTTTTAAGGGAAGGAGCTCAACCCAGAAATGAATTGTTAAACATGAAGGGTAGGGTGCCAATAGTTTCAGCTTTAGGTGTAAATATACTCAAATATGGAGTAAAGGACCACACTAGTCCATCCATACAAAAATATTTGGAATCTAACCTGATTTAAAGACAAGACAGAATCAGAGGGGAGTAAAATAAAAATGTAAAGGCGTAATAAAACTTCCTCTCACCATCGCTCATCAAGATCCTCATATGTCTCACCGTCATCATCATCACTTTCCTCCTGGGCAGGAAAGACAAAAATAAAAACTAGCTGCTGATTTGCTCACTGACACAATGATGATTCGCCTGAGTCACTAGTTTTTTTTTTGTTTTTGCACGCGTGCATGCTTCATATTCGAGTGTGTGTCTGTTTTTGCACATGTAAATCTGTAGTTATGCAAGTAAAAGTAATTCAGTGTGTCTCACCTTTGCCCTCTGACTTGGGTGACCTGAAAAAAAACAAGGAGTCTGTGTTACATTAGAATATGGTTATTTTGGAAAAGCTGAGATCATCGTAATCTGACTCACACTTGCGAATTATGTACAACAATATAAATAAGTTAAGTGTCATACAGTGAATGCTGTCTAGACAGCTAACTTCAGATTGAGCAAATAACTAAAATAAATGCCCCAAAATAAGTATAAAGTTTGTGACTGTCAGACAAACTATACACTGTTGAGTTATTCTGAATAATGAAGTTCCTTTTATTTGAGTTGTCTGATTTGTAAATAATGTGCAAGATTTAGCATCACAATGCCCTTGTTTTTCTTCCTGTGTTGCTAAACACACAAACAGCTTGCAACATAGCAGACATGACATTTGATTGATTGGTGACGGTTACTGAACCTGTGGATGGTGGCAGAGGTGGAGGAGAGCTGTTGAAGTCATCCACATCATCGTAGAAATCTTCTTGCTGGATCCTGTTAAGCACATTCAGGATTTAACTTTTGTTCACTGGAGAGGCTTTATCCATAAAACATACAGAGCGTGACTGTTGCTAAGTGTGCTGGCGTTCAGTCTTACATGCTTCCAGGGTGTCGAGGGGGCAGGCTAGGAACGGCAGGCTGAGGAGGTTGAGTCGGGGGCAGGTGGTTGCTTTGGTTACTGGGGTGAGAGGTCAGAGGTGTTGGGACGCTGGGTTTCTTAAAGGTGCCAGGACCTGTCACACAAACATGCAGTGTTAAAATGAAAAATTTAAGAGTCTTTACCAGGTTTCTCAATTACTGTCTCACACATGTAAAATATGTATGGATAAAAAGATTGATTAAAAGAAAGATTATAAGAGGTATGTAAATTGATTTGCACTGTTGCTGTTAGCAGGAGTATATCTAATTTTTTATGAACTGTTGAATATACTGTTGTTGACAATATACTGTTATTGAATGATATTATTGTATGATGTTGTTGAATGATATTATTATTATGTTTTTAATATTTTACACGGTCATCATAGGCTTTGCAAGTTAAAATTGCAGCAACTAGTGGAGTGAAAGGTAGAATATGTGCCTCTGAAATACAATGCAGTGGTAAGAATAAAGGGCACAAAATGGAAACACTCCAGTACAAGTACCTGAAAACTGTACTTAAGACATTACTTGAATAAATTACATTCCTTCAGTGCTCAGGAGCATACTGAGCCGTATTCGTTTACCTGCTTGTAAAAGGCCAATCACAAGTGATTCACCTGAAAAAAAAAATCAATAAACTAGGCATACATATTAAATATATCCAAGGCTTGTAAGGGTACCAGTATGACTCCTGAGAAAATCCCAAGCTATGGTAAACTTTTGTCGGGAAAAAAAAGGGGCAGCAACATCAAAACTGTTATTTTTAGTCTTTCTGTCTTCCATTTGCCCATGTTTATAATGCATGCAAGCTAACATTCATCCTTCATCTCTAACTGGAAATCAGTTCAGATCATGTATGTGTTTAAAAACAGAGCCTCTCAGCCGAAACTATCCCTGTTTGCTGGAACTTCCCCATGTGGTGAAGCAAACACAGCTGTCAGAGCCGAGCAAGAGGGGGGAGGAGAAAGGATAAACTGGACAGGGAACTTGGTTTGGTGAAATAGAGGAACCAAGTGTGCTTCTGTAACTTTGGTCTCTTAATCTAAATCTATGACAAGTGTAGAGCAACTTCTGTTGAACTTTCACTAATTTTTTTCCAAATGTGCAAAATGAAAATCCTTAGGCTTCATAAATGTTTGTTAAAGTGGTCTGAATCAATTGACTTTTAATGCTGTCATGTGCAAACACAAGTTGTTTGCATTGATCGGATTACCCAGAGTAAACTGCAGGCTAAAAGTTGCCACCGAAACCTCAGTGACTTGTGAAGGAAGTCTCTCTCGCACTTCTGAAATGCTACACAAAGTCTGTCCGAAGTAGCACTGTGGGTAGTAGGGAGGAAATGTACTTGAGACAGAAAAATAAGAGGAACCCCTTGTTTATCGGACTGCAATGAGTCCTGCAGATTGTTTTCTACCTTCCCTCATTTAATCCCTTTGACAGCAAGCACCTGGCTTTGTTTAGAGAGTGTTGATCATCCAAAATACTGTTGCCTCTCTATTTGGAGAGAAATGTCATCTTTTAAAATGTTTGCTCTGTTAATTGCATAACCTACTTATTGGTAGATGAGACCAGTGACCTAAATGAAAATCAAGTTATGTAAAAAAAAAAGGCTCCTTAGACTCATATGAGAGTGTGGTCTTTTAATTTGAGGTTACTGATTTCATGACCAGATTGTGAGATGCTTTACATCCAAACTCTGCACTTGCACTAAAATAGCCCCCGCATGGCCTCTACTCAGACCTGCTTGCACACAGAAATATTGCCTCTAGTACAGATTTCCTGTCTCCCAGCTTCAGCCCTTCTTCTTGTGCTCAGGTTTTTTTTATGCACTCATGAAACCCTCTCAAATTTATCTTTGCTCTCAGATTTTATGTGCAATGACATGGTCAAAATTCCCTGGAAGGTATAGGGCTGACCAATTAAACAATCTTTGCCTCAAGACTATTCATTGTACTTCTTACTTAGATACATATATAATGTTGCAAAGATGGGTGGTGGATATATCTAGTTAAAGAGTAAACACCCACTCCTACAACAAAATGAAGACTGCTTGCTTGAATTAATGTGGGGCCCTAAAAGTGTGATCACACATCTTTGAGGATCCAGTAAGACGTTGTTATTTTGGTAGGATCTGTGATTACACTTTGAAAAACAAGCAACTGTCTGATGCAATGCACCACACCGACGACTGCTTCACTTCTTGTTAGTGCTAATCTATACAGTGTATATGTATGAAAGTAATGGTTGTAACCTCTTACAGGCAGTAGTTTTGTTCTAAAGTCTGTGTATAAAACGACCAAGGCTATTAAAGCAAGACCAACTTACCATCAGTAGAGGCCTCAGCAGCTCTTTTTAAGTTCTCCAGGTTGACTTTTGGGGGTCGGTTAGGCTTGGCAGGAGCAGGGCCCAAAGCTAAACTGTTGGGGAGGGGGTTACGCTTAGGGCCTGGAGTGGCATCATTGTTAACACTGCTTGCCTGAGGAGTAGGCTTTGGTGGCTTCTTTATGCTGGGTTTTTTACTGACTGGAGGTATGGGAGGAAGGATGGAGTTAGTAGCAGTGAGCGGTTTGTTGGCTCCATCAGCTTTTACACCACTTTCTGCATGTTCAGTCTTGTCCTTCTCCTTGTTGAACATATTCTGAGCAGTCTTGAAGTTTGAGGAGGGCTTCGGTGGAGTAAAGCTGGAAGGTTTGTTCGCATTGTCCATATCAGCTCCTGCCGTCTCTTCATTTTGCTGACGTAACTTTAGAAGAGTGCTGCTTGGTTTTTGTTGTAAAGGAGGTATTTTGGGTGGTGTGGGGATGGTTGCTCCCCCACCACTGTCCTCTTTTACCCAGCTGGGCTTGGAGGTGACTGCTGGAGAGGGTTTAGGAAAGGTAGATTTGGGGTCAGACAGCGTGGAGCTGAGGGGGGGCTTGTTGAATAGGGGCTTCTGTCCAGGACCTCTTGCGTCAGAGGCCTGTGAAAGAGGTGGCTTCATGGCTGTCTGCTGTTTATTACCAATGAAGGATTTGCTATTGGTGTTCATGTCATCCTGGAGGTTTGCAAACCTGCTAGCCAGGGCTTTAGTTTTACTGAGGTCTTGGGCCTCTGTGTCACTTTTAGTTGATACTGAATTTTTTAGAAAATTGGGTTTAGGAGGAACATTTATCGCACTGCCTGAGAGGCTCTCCAGAACAGGTTTCTTTGTAGGTATGCTAGGGCCAGAGGAGAGGGTGGGATGCAGGGGTTGTTTGGTACGTCCAACTGGTGTGGAAGAAGTCTCGTCAGTGCTCGCCCCCGTCGCCTGGAAGCGAGCCATGATGGCCTTGACATCAGATTTGTTTTCCTGGAGAGATTGGAGGAGGACCAAAAGGAGAGTCAGAACCAGATTAAAACAAAAATTAAAAATTAAAAAACTAAAATAAAGAATGGCCGAAGTGCTGTGCATGCTTAAACATAAAATAACTTGAGCAAACAAAACTCAGAAAAAAACAGAAACAGAAACTGGTGGACCAAAGCAAAAAAAGAGAAGAACTCTTTGTACAACTCACTTAAATTAACACATACCAACAGAAACCTGCAGGTTTTGTGCATGTCACTGTGACTTTGCTTTTGATAAAAAAGTGTTAAAATCATGCAGGGCTAAAATTTCCAACAAGTAAGCCTCTTTCGTCAAATAAAGTAATGTGTGAGGTTTTTCTAAATGCACTTTTTTTTGTTTTTTAACAGGTTATTTTCTTGTTATTTACAAGACTGTGTGAAACAGGAGCTCCACATAACGCTAATATATGACAGTATTTATTATGTTTCATCACAAATGAGCTATAAATGAGTATTCAAGGACTGTTAGCTTCTTAAGTGAAAGTTTTGTCTTCCAGCTGTTCAAGTTCACTTTCTTTTATCAAATTAACAGCATTTATTTGGGTAATGTGGCCTACAAAGTTGAGAACAGGAACTAAATTAACTAATACCTCACATACAATGAAAGTGAACAAATAAAAGCAAGTATGATATTGATAAAAAAAGAACATTTTCAACAGCAGACAGGTAAAAACTTAAGGACACTGGCAGGGAAACTCCAATGTGTTACTTACGCAGAGCTAAATTGTTCATCATTGCAAGTCACTAGTATTTAGAGAGCTCTATAACTTTTCATATCAGTTTTTATTGGCTTTCTTGCATATCTTTGTTATGTACACATTGACACTTAGTTAATAATATACCTCTTGCAAATTGCCCATCATAGGTAAATAAAAACACCTTTGTCAGGTGCTGCTATTTAAGGGGGAGGCAGAGGATGCATTTAGAAGTTTTAAAAGGTTTTAGGGGTGAATGAGCTTAAGTAACAAAATAACAAAACAGTTTTTAGTGTTTTGTAGTTTTTGTTGTTTTTATCACTAAAAGAACTCAGTAGAAAAAAAGATTGTAGTATTGTTTTGCTTTTACATGAATGAACAAACCATTAAACATCCATAATCTAGAAGTCTGTGCACCCAGACATGCAGAATGCATAAATTTTGGGGGAGCTGCAACACTAGCTTCAAGTTACACCCAAACTGTGCTCAAAATAGAAGTTTTGATCATGTATAATAAAGCTGTTTCTCTAAATGTCATGATGGACCGATCAAGCAGCCACACCTGTTTTAATGAGGCTGGTTTGACTGGTGTCAGAAACACCACAGCAGGAAGTGGAGATAAGAGCATGAGGACACAGAGTCACTGCTATTCCTACAGCAGTGCAGTAAAAGTGAGGGAAAACTGCACAGCGCAGAGTACAAATGAACTGTATGAAGCTAAACGGGAAGTTAAAGCACTTTGGTGCTTTGCTCACAGTAATACTGTTGTAAAAACAGTAACACTTTTACATTTTTTTGATACAGTTACGCTAGGCCAGGCAGTTGCAAGTGGAGAAAAGGTTGTGGCTATGCATGAATTTAACCAGACATATGTAGTGATCTTTGAAAACTGTACAAATATTTTATTATCCAAAATTCTGGTCTTCCACTGACTTTTAACTTCTAAAAATTATGCTCATACACTGCTAATTATTTTGGCTTACAATGTAAATTTTAAATGAAAGTTCTCTCCCATGGAAGATAACCAAGTGCTTTGAGTTACCTAAACATAACTACAAGGACATGCACAGGTTCTCATACTCAGACATAAACTACCAGTGTTTTTCAATAGTATTTCATGCCCTGAAGATACAGAGGTGCAGGTTAACATGTAGTTAACACTGTGAAACAGTTAAAGTTTTGTAAGGCTTACAAACCCAAACTATCTGGTTAGCTTTAGAAAAATAAAACTGACTTTTGGTTTTATCTTTGGATTCAGATGGACTCCGTCTCCTGGGTGAAGATCATGTGATTGACCCACCACTTCTTCCCTCCAGGGAATTTGTTGCTCCCTATAAAGCATCGGGTGTTGGAGTTGATTTGATTTGTATGAGCAGCTGAGGGATGCGACACAATATCAGTACATAATGACCTGCAAATAAGACCAGGCTCCAAAATGTTGCAAGACGTTGCAGAGAAAACAATGTTTAGTTTGAACTTTTTGCAGCCTTGCAGGTGTTTTTATTAGATTTAAAATCCTAAAATACAGCCATCTTCTCATCCATGTATCATCAAAGATATGACTGAAAGTGCTGCCTTAGTTTGTGTGTCTAAGCTTTACATGGACATTAATATAACCAAGAAGCTTTCTATGTAGCCTTAGTTTGGCAAATATATTACTTCACACTGGGCATATGAATGTTTAATGGCAAAGTGAATAATGTCAGAGGAATGCTTTTAGATATGTTGATTCTGTTGTGGAAAATTGCTGCCATTTGAATTTATTTTAACCATCATTCACTAAATACTGTATGCTAACAATCAAGCTAGCCACTTGACTTAACCACTTTTTCAGCTAACTGAGGTTCTGTATATTGTACTCAAAAGATTTGGATAGGGTATTCCTTATTTTTGTAAACAACAACAGATTTACAGTTCATGGCAGACTTAACAGATAAAAAGGTTGATGACAATACAAAACCTTGATGTCACTGAAGTGTCACACATCTACCGTCCTTGTGACAGACCACAGAGCCCTGTGGTTGTTAATAAACAACCTGGTCCCAAGCAAGTTGCTAAAGGTAACTGAACCTTAAAAAACTGGTTTCTTTCTTAAAGCTGAGAGCCTCAAGAGGCATTTACTTTAACATATTATCTATCCACTGTGTGATGTGAGGGAATTTTTTCAAATACCATCTATAAAATCCATCTGGCACAGACGAATAGGATTTTTAGTTTTTGTTTTTTTTAAGGGAAATTTTGATGATTATCTATACAAAGACTATAAAATGAAGGAGAAATTTTCATCGTTGACCAATGAAGAACATCCTTCCAGAGGTAAACAATGAAAAAAATATGTGTCCTCTATTATCTTATACTTAAAGCAGATCCGGCTTCATTTTATTGCATCTCTTTGAGATAATACATAGTTTCTGATTTATCTTAAACTTTAATTCTGGTGCTCTGCTAGTGGTACAACAGGTTGATAAAACAGGTTTGAACGTTGAGGTCATTCGTTTTAATTGTAGCTGTATAGTCTCCCTCTGTCGCCGAGAATGACCCTATTTTAAGTCATTCAGTCCATTAAATCCTTGCTATTAAACGTGTATTTGTTCTAAAAAAAAGCGATTGTACCAAAGTATCCAGGCTGTATTGACTAGATGGATTGTCACTTTAATGGTGCCAGTAACATCTGGAAGTGGTGTCATAATGAAATGTGTTAACATGAAGCCTGACATAGCTGAATATGAAATCAGGGGTTAAAAAAATGAGGAAAGTTCCCCTCATCATGCTTCTGTTTCTTAACCGCAGTAAACCAAAAGTTTCCCAATATGTGCTGTACCGGACAGTTGCAATTACTGTTTCTCTAAAATGTTCCTGCATTTGCAACTTTGTAAAAACCTTCAAATTCTGTCAAATGCTAACATGTTTCAGAATAACGAAACAAAACCAAACAGAATCACAAGCTACAGCTGAACAGCCAGTTAAAATGTCCACAAAGTATAATAAAAACAATGCAAAACGGTTTAGAAAGTTTTAACACTTTCATGGGGGAAGGATTAAATGTACAGTTGTTTTGCTAAACTGCATTAGTTTCAGCTAAGAGAACATAAACTGGCAACTGACTATTCTTTCTGTGTAAGGATAGTTTTAGATGGGGTTACCCTGCATGTTATCCATTGTGTTTTTTTCCACAGCATTACTTTAGTGTGTAGACATTCAGGAAGAACATTGTTATTCTGACCACAAGGACTTCAAATGTCAAGGTGTTAAGGTTGTTTTACTGATAATAGAAATATAAATAAAAGTATAAAATAAAATTATAAATATGAATAATGTCTAAACGCTTCTTAAGTCCAATGACCTTCTGAGAAGTGAGTGAGAGAAAAATTAGATCTTATGGTCAAAGCAAAGAGGAAGCATGATTTCTATTTCCAGTGTGATGAAAAGAGGAGGCCAAAGGTATCTTGCTCAATTCAGCTGACAAAAAACAACCCACAGAAGGTGACTTCACAATATTTGTGGAAAAAAAAGTGCCCCCCAAAAGCCTTAAAAGTCAAACATATATTCCAAATAAATAATTTAATCTGTCTTAAACTATATCAGGATTACGAAAAAACAACTAATGATTATACGGACTCCATAGTCTGCAATCTTTTAAATGCAGGCGCATCATTTAAATGTCAAGCCTTTCCACTCTGATCAGACATGCAGTAAGTTGCTCCAACAAACAGCATTGTCAAATTTGTGTGAAGAAGAATGAATGACTACTTCAGGGTGTTGTTGCAAAGTAATACTCATAAGTTCCTTGTTACATACTCATAATAGAGATTTCCAGTGGCAGCTTTCTGTCATTACATCTTACCAAGGCATTCTAAAGAAATACTATATCCAGAAAAAAATTTCTAAATAGTTTTAATTGAGAGTTAATTCATACTCACCATCACCACGACACCCAGGCACCTCTGCTATGTCTGAATGGTTGGTGTTTAAAGTAGTGCAGAGTGTGTTTGTTCAGTGTATTGATACGAGTTTCTGTTGCTGTCGAAGAGAAAAGGTACCGAGAGACTGAAAGACAGTGTGACAAAGCATGAAGTCCGTGTGTTGGTGTGAAGGGGGGATGTAAACTCCAGTTCTGTCGCTGACATCAGCCGACTGTTTGACTACTTCCTCTCTTAGTGGTGTGTGTGTTTTGTGTGAGTGTGAGTCTCACCCTGTCAGTTATCTGTGTGTTTTCATCTCATAGATTTGCCTATCCCTGGCAAACTCCCTGCACTTTCCCCTCTGGCTCACAAACTACTGTTCACCTTGCTGGGGGTAGGTTGACAGACAAATCACAGTGAGACTTGTCTCTTAGCAACCTTATTAAATAGTGATTTGGCAACAATCTTCAGTCATAATAAACAATAAATAAAGCTAAAGCACGTTTTTTCCATCGATGTAGAACCAGTTTTGATTCGCTTTGAATACATCAATATAACCTGGTTTGAAATCATAGAATTTGGTTTCCAGCTAGAACCAAAATAAAGCAGGTTTATAGTGTTGTGTCATATTCTACAGGCATTGTTGATGATGACATGTGATAACAGTGGTTGAAAATTGGTGGAGAGCTTCTGAGAGTCCTGGATGCAGTTCATGAACTGGGGCTGAAATGTTTGCAAAGGGGCCATCAGCATTCATGCATTCCATTCTTTCTCTCACGGCAGTGCGTTGAGCTGAATGCTAGTGCAAGCATTGTAATGTGTTCACAAGGACAGTGCAAACAAACCAACGATTAGTGGTAAGATGTTTATCTGTTCACCTTGTTAGAGTGGTTCTCAACGTTAAGCTAATAAAAAAGGATTGAAAGTCAATTTTAGTTGAATATAGGTCAGTGTGATAGCATCAGCAAACTCTTTTTTATTTTTCCTATATATATCATATTGTTACAGTTTAGTTTTATTCCATATTTTTCCACTGATCCATGGCATGGAGCTCCAACCCCCTTCTGCAGTCTAAGAGTGTCAGCATGCTAACATTTACTTATAAGCAAAACCGAAAGTTATTGAGACTGTCACAAATTTTGCAGAATATTTAGTCATAAACCAGATTGTTGGACAAATTAAAATTGATGATGATCACTTTCTAAGGAATCACCAAAGTCATTACGTGACAGCTGTCTGGACTGAAATACATGAACAGTAGGCTGAATTAAACTCTCTAAATAAAGACAAAAATAGATAATCCCTGATATGAAGTTAATAGATGCTTTGTGACAGAAAGTTAAACCTTAGTAGAACCCAAAGAGACCTGAACAGTTCCCCCTAGTGGATGAATTGGTTGGTCTTATATCATATTGATAGTGCAGGTGAAAAAGTAAAAGTATTGTAAATAAGGAAAAAAAAGATCTTTAAAAAAAGTCAAGTTAATACGCAGCAAACCTTAAATATATAAAAATAAACAAATAAATACCTGTCTTTTTCATTGAAAATGCTTAAATGGAATTTTTCATCCCTGGCTCTTACTCTCCTGGACCATTAATGTGTTGGAAATCTATTTTTTGTCAAGCTGAAAAAAACTGGGGTATCCATTCTTTGACATTTGCAAGATATTACTCCAATTATCCATGATGTGACATAATCTGATGTATGTGATCTGTCTGGCTGACATTCAGTCGGCCTGTAGGAGGTACGTCATGCAAACATGCAAATAAGGGGCAACTGAGAGCAACTTCACTCCAAACCCCACAATTCTTATTTAGTCTTGTTTAGCATCATGCTTTACTTTTTTATTTCTATACTCTTCATGAAGCACTTTGGGTAACATCAGCCAAAATTTTAGGAGTACATCTACTTAATCAAGTTGTTTTAATGTGTTTTTTCTCTGTGTCCTATTTAAAGCCTATATGTTTTCCATACTTTATTTTTCCATTTCCTTGTTCTTCTCAGCCTCAGTTCTGTTAATCTCTACTGTCAGCACTTACAGATCATATTTTCACTGATGTACCTCCACCCAGCATGATCACCGTCACTTTAATTCACGATATATATATAGTATTAACACTTATCAAAACCTACTAATTTTTTAAAATATTCATTGTGCAAGTTAATGTTTTGGAAACACTTTATTTCTCCAGTGCACCAACATTCACATTTTTCTTCCACGTCTTTACTATTCATACATTAAAATCTAACTATAAAAAGTAAGTGTAAAAAAGTATAGTTTTTTAAAAAAACTTCTTACTGTCCACTTCCCTCTTTCTTACTGTAAAATGTGTGCACTTGCAGAAACTCATGTCCACATTTATATATACATGGTTTTTGACATATTTCTGCATGTCTGCAAATCCTCTAATTTTGTTGCTTTTACTTTAGCATTGCGTAAGGAAATTTCCAGTGCTGCCATGTTCATTATTCCCTTTTCTGTTACTGGTTAAGTCAAAAGTTTTTTTTTTTACTTTAAAACTTACCTAATTGCTTGTATTAGAAATGTGCATTTTTAACCAGTCAAAATCCACATGGAGTAAAATCCCTTACTGCTTACTCTAAAATTATGTGTGTGTGTGTGTTTTTTGTATGGCATTTGATGAACTATCACATGTTGAAATGGTAGCATTGTGAAAAACTAAACCTTTCCTCAGTGAATAGCATAATTTAAGTAAATACAGAAGGCCTAGTACAGTTTTTTGGTGCACACATGGAACAGGAATTTTTGGGAACAAAAGCTGAAAGCATTTGCAGACAAAATATATTATGCTTTTCTTTAAAGAACTGTTGTTAAACAGGCCCTGAGGTGTTTGAAGACCACATCTTGTTGAAACACGTTTAACTCAGATTTAAATGAACATTTTTTCCTTTCAATTTCAGCATCTAAACATTTCAACAACAGAACCTCCCATTTTTTACTTAAAAAAAAGAAAAAAAATCGACAGAAGTGTTGCCAAAGCAAAATCTGCTCACCCTTATATGGACTTTCTTCCATTTTATGGACTTGTTTTACTGATGCAGTAATCAGCAAAAAATAACAGAGCACAAATTTTCCCAAGGAAAAACAGTTAACGGCTGCATACATGTTTTCCTTTGTACTTTTTCAATGAATCCAGTCCAGCATTTTCTTCTCAGCTTTTTGAGTTTATTAGGTGCAGACATAAAATATTCAGCTTATTATTTTTGTCCAACAGATGCATCATCATCTATTTAGAGTTTGTAGCTTGTGAGTCCTGAAGATGAGTTTTTGAGGTTTTTGTTTATTAGTTAATATGTGATTGAAGATAAGAAGAATTTAGATAACTCTTCTTCATCATCTTCATCATCATTTCTCTGAATGGTGATACAAATACGTCTCATCGGCCCCATGTTCATCATAGCCATCATAATGCCCCCCCTCACTGCCTCCTCTCCCTCTGTCCTCGGGGCAGTGGATCCCCAGCCTCTTCTGTAGCTTCTCCTCCTGGAGGCGGAGCTCCATCGAGTCCACCAGGTCGTAGATGTTATCCAGGGACCACATGGGTGATGGGAACCATGCCTTGACATCACTATCCTTCCCAACAACCAGCATGCTGAAATAATCCTTATTAATCTTCAGCTGTTCTCTCAAGTTGTTGACCATGTCACGGGACAGCGGCTCGACTTCACTCTGACTACGACCTGGAAGAGGAACCAAAGGAAAACAAGAGCTGCTTTTGACTAAGCATCAAAACAGGATAAGAAAATACAAGTAGGGAACCTGAATAACACAGTTCAGACTTAGATAGAAAATCAGTAGACATATGCATTCACTTGCATTGCTCCTTTCTTTTTTTACGCAGAACATTTGCAATAACTTCCTTTTTTCCTTTTTTTTTTAATAATTGTCTTGTTCACCTGAATTTCCTCACATGACTGCAACTCACCATTTAGGGGAAATAGCTCAACAGTTCCAGACGCTTTGTCTCCAACTCCTGTTAGCTTCAATAAGGCAAAGTGGCGAATGCCTGAGGAGAAACTCAAACATGCTTATTCAGTAAAGGAGCAAGGAGCTGTGAATAAAGTATTTTACAGTATAAGAATGGTAAGAATTACAACACAAAAAAGCAAAGAGAGTGATGGCTTGGATTGTCTTTGCAAGACCTTAAGGTCAGAAGGAAACCTTACTGTTTCTTTTTCAGAAGGCAATAAAAACCTCTGAACAGACAGCATATTATTCAGTGGCAAATGTGTAGTGTTACTGACCCAGGTGACACTCCTGTCCACTGAGAGCAGAGAGCTGCTGCTGGAAGGAGTAGTCGTACTCAGAAGGAGCAGAAATGAGCAGCAGTCTCCTCTTGGACATAAACCTAAGCAGCCAAAAAAATTGATGACATAATATTTAAGGTTTTAGATTGTGGTTATGCTCTCCATTTAGACATGATGTGTTTGGACACATTTATGTAATAAGCCTAATAAATATAAATAAGTAAAACCTAAACCTCTTATTATTATTATTATTATTACTATTACTTCAATTTTCTGACATTAAGCTTTATTTTGTTAACATGATGTTTTATTTGTAGTCATAGCCCACAATTCTATGGCAAGAAAATGTTAGATGGCAAAAATTACTGTCAGAATGTGATCCTGACTAAATATGTAGCTGCTGTTTTGTGGCTTTGTAAGGCAGAACAGTAGTAATCATTAAATCAGTAATCTTATTGGGGCAAAACAGTAGTGATTTAACATCAGGGTTTGTTAAATGAGACATGCACAGTGAGAAAATCTTTTTTATGATTTCTTAAGGGGCTCCAGATGCTGCTTGTCTCTGCGTAGTATCAGTTTATAATGAGCATTGGATTAAGTTCTATACCTGAGCAGTGAATTCTCCACTCCAGGTTGTTGCTTGTTTTTGGAGCAGACTGGTGGACTCCTCCTTTCTTTTTCTTTTTCTGAACGCCTTGAGGGAAAGTTATCAATGTACTCAAAGAGGGCAGGACTTGATGGAGGAGCCTCAAAGACTCTCTGTAGAAAAGATTTTTAAAAAATGATTAGGCAAGAAAACCCCTTTTTATAAATGTTAATAGTTTTTCAACAAAGAAATTAGAAGGGTACAACATTATGCAAGATTCTTTATTATTTTTCACAAACAAATGGAAGAATGGCACTAGCTCTGTCAAAGAAGTAAAGTTGTGTTTGACACTTGCACTTGCTTGAAAGAATTTTGGCAGACAAGGTGAATGTTGTTTCCATCTCTCGAAACAGCTGTAAACTAGACTGCTTCCAGGTGTGAACATGAGTAAGTAGTGCTGAAAACAAGTATGCAAACTTATCAAACCCCCAAAACCTCACAAACACATGTGCAAAGGAGACTTTCTTACATCAGGCCTGATGTCGTAGTCTAAGACGGTCATGGAAAATAGGTCAGAAGATGACAGGCCGAGCTCTGTTCTCAATAGAGAGATCAGGCCTGAATCAGAGAAATGTTCTGATTGGTCGCTGAGTGGAGGCTCTGACTCTGAAATAAGCATACACACATAGCACACAAAATATGTTAGTAGGAGTGTGAAAATAGATGTAGAGGTGGTAGACTAAATTAAGGTGACACCTTGCAGAAATATAACCTAGTGCAACCACAACATTAACTACAACCAATAATAACACAAAGTTGAATCAGCATCTCTGAATCATTTTAAGCATTCAAAAAAAGTACTTATTGCAGAGCTTTTGTGTTGGATTTCTTTGGTTTATCACTTGACATTACCATCAGCCAAGCTGTGGATCCGGTTTACAACTTACTAGCAAATGTTTACATGTTAATGCTAAAATGTGTTACCATTTAGTTGAAAACTCCACTGTTGTCTAAATGCCTTAGTCTCATTTTCCGTTAGAACAGCTGCTTTTCAGATGCTGCCTTTCAAATCTTGGAAGTCGGAGGAACTGAAAGCTTATAAACTCAACACAGCACAACAACAAATGTTTGCAAGACAATCACAAAGTAGTTTGAGATAGAATTTTTAACAATACAAGATGAAAACAGGATGAGGCATGAAAAAACACCAGTATTTTCCCTGGTCTGACAGTCACAGAATGATGTATTTCACAGTTCAGTCAACCTCTGCTGCTGTAACTATGAAAGCACCAGATTTGCATATGGTCACGCTTTAGTAAAAAAAACTGTGCTCCTCTTTTTTGATTCAGAATATTGGGACAGTAGTTAATGCTATTTTAAAAAATATTACATAGCATTTGCATCTGATTTTCCTATCCCCATTACTTAGAAGCCTTGGAGGGAGCCTTAACAAATTTAAGATGCAAATATTCAAACATTCAACATCACACACGCACTAGTGTACAAACACACCCTACCGAGCTGGTGGTGTTGTAGAGTGAGTGTGGCATCATTTCCTTCACCCACAATGGTTGCCACTGTGATCTTCCTGATAGCAAGGTCACAGTGTTGCTTTCCATTCTCCTCTTTCAGCTGGATGTACAGTGTTGCATCTCTGCTGGGCGTTGAGATCAACTATAGCACCAGAACAACACATATAACAGATAGACACTCCGAATGAATGATGGGAAGGTATTGACCAGGCTCATATTTGTCTTAAAAGTCCAATGTTTTGCATTTGTAATGTGGATGTCACTGTACATCAGCATTAGAGGTAAAAGATGTTGACAGAAAGGTTCTTACCATTAACCTTCTTGTTCCCTTAAAACTGTCCAAAAACTCCTTCAGAGCTGTTTTGTCCTTCTCACTGGCCTCTCTGTTGGACTTTTTCCCCCTTCCTTTCCCTTTCTTCCCTTTCTTCCCTTTCCCCTTTTTCTTGGAGCTCTGTTTTTCCTGCGTGTCTTCTTTTACTGTCTCCCCTTTTTTATCTTCAGGGTTTTTCTCTCCATTTCTTTTCCTTCCTTCTTCCACAATGGGGTCAGGCCTGCAGTACAATAGAAAAAAAGACCTTGATGTCAATCCAGCACTAAAAAAATGTATCTCCATCTGGTGTAAGCGGATAGTGAGGCTTTACATACCAGATGGAAACACAAAATCTAAGCAGGGGTTTTAGTGAAATCAGTCAGACATCCACAGTCTTACATTAACTTTGTCTGAAAAACTGAAAATTGAAAAAAAAAAAATTAAGACTATACCTGTCTTTCTTCACTTCTTCACTGCTCTTTGACACAGATGGAGGGCTGGGCAGGTTTTTCTGTTCATTAGAAGGAGACTGTCTACCACTGGTCTCGTCTTTTCCCCTTGTGGATCCCACTGCAGGAATCTTTCGGATAACAAACCTCGACCGTCCACTCAGTATATCCTGTACCTTACTCTTCAGGACTGCTTTTTTGTCCTGCAGGGGTTTTCTTTTTAATGAAACAACAGAAGTCATATTCCCTCGCCTCTGAGGGCTCAGTACCATCTTCTTCTTCATCTTTTTCCTTGTCACCACAACCTTCTTTTTGATTGTTTTGCACCTATATAAAGAGCATCATAAAGCAGTATTATGTCCATTACTTCAACGAAAGTGACAGAACAACTACACGTTCATATTGTAATGCAAGGCCACTTGGGTAACTCAAAAAATATTACACATTCTTGCATCAGTTATTTTTTGATTCTCGATTTTTCACAACTCATGGGTCCCAGATTTACAGAAGACTGTAATGCCGCAGATTGTACCAGAAGCAAGAACATACACCAGTTTTTCATGTCGAAAGGGAAGGTTCAAGGTCTTGCACATTTATAATTACCACTTTTTCTTATTCATTGATCACTCTTTGTGAGTATTTTTTAAAGCTTCATGTAAGTTGAATATAGACTGCATGAATTTGTGAAATCCTCCCTCAGTTCTCAGTTAGTACAGTGAATAACACAGTGGTGTGTACAAACCTCTGGTTGGATCCTTTTCTGGTCATCTTCTCCAGCTTCCTCATGGGGAACTGATCAATGAGCTCCAAAATTGCCTCAACACGTACCGGATAAGGAAAGCGTTCACTGACCCGAAGGTTCTTCTTCAGAACCAGCATGGTGAACCCTTGCTCCTGGATGATGCAGTATAAAAAGTACAAGTCATGCAGGTGTACCCACAGAGGAGAAACAGACATTTTTAGTAAACAATTTGTTAAAATAAATACTCCAAAAAAAAAGCTGTTACATGTTTGTATCCGTCAATGGAGATGACCTGTTTACCTGGTCGCTAAGCTCCAGGTAGTGCAACAGTTTGGTAACTGTGTCAGGATCGAGGCTCTCTACTGTGGCGTCTCCTTGGAAAGTTGTTTTCTGGATTCGACCTTCCATCATGGCGTTCTGGATGATGGTGATGATGAATGTGTCTCTTTCTGCTAGACCACAGTTCAGCCCTTTCTGGGAGAGATAGAGAGGAATTGAATGGGGACTACTTTTGATGGGAATTTCCAATACCTTCTCAATTATATAAAGTAAATATAAAAAAAAATCTTACTATAGTGTAGATATCTGTAGATACATTACCTGCTCCATTTCCTCCAACTGTTTCTCCATCATACGAAGGTAGTGGTCATTGTGTGATGGGGCTGTTATCACCCACAGCCGCTTTTTACCTGGAAGGGAGAAGGGTGGTGTGGGAAACGTGAGCTTGTAGACAGACAGAAAAAGAGATCAGCTGATCGTTTCATTTGTCTTGCCTGCAAAATCAGCCAAGAAATCCAGCTCCGGACCCAGACTTGATGCTGAACCTCCACCTCTGCTGTTGTCTTCATGTCCTCCATCTCCATCTAGCCCCAGCCCTTGCTCAATTCCTTGAGGAAGGTCTGAATAATCTCCCCAGTCCCTCACGTTAGGGTCCAGTTGATCCTTGGGCTTGCTACGACCGATGCCTGGCCAAGCGGTAAGCAAACTTGGGTAACTGAGGCTCCAAAGGGCAGCAAATAGCAGCAGAGGCCATTGTGAGTTCCAGAGAAGAAACATCCCTACTGACAAGGTCGAGTGGTTTGTTTGGTGATCAGCTGGAACAAGTAAGCAGCCCACAAATCCCTGCAGACTTGTGCAGCGCTGTGTTCACCACTGCCGTGTCCTGGGCAGCAGTGTTGCATCTGAGACACACAAGATGAATTAACCAGCTGCTTTAAAGCGACGTAAGAGTTGGAAAAGCCCTCAATTGTCTGTCATAAAAATTCCCAGCTGAGAAATCTCCATGCTGTAAATCCACATTCAAAACCGCTTTAAAGGATGGAGGATTCTGTATCCTTAAAAAACAGGTGGACCAAATCTGATAGGAGTCTTACAAGTGAAAAGACAGCACACACTGCAATGATGTTAACTCCTCTCACCAGCAGAGAGAGACTGATGGGAGAGGCTTCCCTCTCCTTGCACATACACACTCACACACACACACACACACACACTCCTGGTTCACATTATACCTCAGGCTTGTTAACAGGAAACTCCTGGAATTTGACTTCAAAGCATTTTCTTGCTGAAGAAATCTCTTTTTTTCTCACTCTCCCTTTCAACCTCTCTCTCACACACACAAAAACACACCCACACCCAGTGGTATATAATATAAGCAGGATAGTAGGCCGGTGTGAGGGGCAACCAATCTCTCTAATATAGAGATCAAATATGTGCTTGAGTGAAAAGTGAGTGAAACCCTGCTCCAGAGTGAGGCAAAAAAAGAGCCAATATCCCTGCAAGGAACATGGCATTATTAAATGACTTACACTATTAGACCAATGAAAGATTAATTTTATTTGATGGTTTTTATTTTAACATTTGTTACTCTGCGTCAGACTTGCACCCATCTGAGTGATATCAATCACCAACTGCTGCAGGCGGCCTCACACTTAGGGGGAAAAAAAAACTAAGCAATGCGTTTTAAAAAATTGAGCGTTGACAGAACGATGGAGTAAAAGTGCAGGTTAGAGGTAGCGCAGATCAGCTCATAGCCATTTGTTCAAAAGGAGTTAAAGCTTTTAAATGAGGGGAAATGGCAGTTACCATAAATAAAGAAGGCAGGTTTACAGACACTGAAGACTGAAGAAGTTCACACCAGTTCAAAGTTGTGAATCTGAGACAAACATGAGTTAACCCTAAAGACGACCTCATAAATGCTTCAACCACTAGAATCTTAATAACACTTAACCAAAGCCTCCATAACTTAATGGAATATCACTTTGCGCCAGAATGCAAACCTAAAACTGTTCCTTAGAAAAACTGATACAAGCATACGACCAAATGTAACTATGAATTTGACTACCTTATGTACTAGTTTTCCCTTCAAATTTCCAAAATGCTCAAAAGTATTAGGAAAATGAATCACTCCAATTAAGATGCATTATTTCATTCTTGAATGAGCAAAGTTGCTTTGTAGGTTTCTAAAAGATAAAATTATCACAAAGTGAAGGAAGTAAACATACGTTTTGCACCACATTGACAATGGATTTTGAATTCCTCTATTCTTTAAACAAGGGATCAATCTGAGTATCTCAGCACAAACATGAAATAAAATGAAAACATATTTAAAGTTGTCAGCAGCATTAATCAAGAATCACTTTATTGTGTGAGTTCTCATCATATTCATATGGGAATGTGATTGACTTATGATTCTATTGTTTTGTGTTTTTGATTTGCACGCTGAGTCAGCCAGCATATGTCTGCATTTTCATGGCCTCTGACGTCCAAAAAAACCCTTGTGGTTTTTCAGACATATTATTTTGAGACTTGAATGTAAGTGAAAATATTTTGTGATGTTGTAGAAGATTTGGAATTATTTATTTTTATTTTTTAGCTGCAACAAAAAATAAAAGGGTCTTTTTTATGTTATTAATTTTCAAAATTAATTAAAAAAATATGAAGACTCAGAACCTGAAAGAGAAGCAAAGATGGTTTGGGGAATATGAAACTGGTGATATTTTGAAACTGGTGATATTTTATAAATCTACTCAATAAAAAGAGGTACAGCAACTTTGAAAATGGGATGTTACAATTAGAAGTATCCTTATGCTTCCTGATCTTAAAAATCAGGCATTAATTTTTTAGACTTTTGTCTTAATGTCACTGAGGAAGACAAAAAAAAGAAAAGAGAATTTAGATGAACAATATACAGCCAGTTATAAAAGTTTTTTTTAGGTTGAAATACTGAGATGAGAACCAGGCGTAGCAACAATGCATTCCAGTCTCTGAGCCTGATAAAGAGAACCAGATGATCAGTGAATGTGTGAGGGAAAGACTCCACTCTATACAGTACAACACTGCACTGTAAGTAAAAGGAGATGCTGGTGCAGAAAGAATAAATGTCAGACAAAGAAGTTCATGCTTCAATGCTAGTTTTTTTATTTAAAAAGCTTTACAAGGAAGCTGATCCAACTTCCATGTGTCACAGAAATACAGATGTGGTTTGCTCCTCACAAGTACAAAATTTATAGTACATTAACTGTGGAGGAAGGAGGCATCATGTGTCTGCTGTCATAGACAGTTCAGCATCACAATGCAATAGTGCTGGAGATGAGAGTATAAGCTACGCATCACTGACTTTGTGCTTCATTGATACTTTGACTCTTGAAAGTTAACAAGCATCTGTTAATATGCTGCCCCAAAGCTAAAACTTCAGTCTCCGTTAATGATGAATGTACTCAGTCTATCGGGTCAGATTAGCAGTGTCTTGTTTTTAAAAGCCAATAAACTTAAAATGAAAAAAGATGAAAAAGCACCTCTTAGTGGAGGAATTGAGTCTTGCACCACATGTTTGAACAAACTTCAACAAGGTTCAAACTTCTGGTCTAAATCTTTTCAGCTTTATGATGAAAATTTTTAAAATCCTGTCTCTGTCATATTTTGATAGGATAAAGCATGCTTTTCATAATAGTATCTGTAAAATATTTTAAAAGTTAATCAATTAAAAAAAAATCTCTCCTTAAAACAGGCCTATGCCTTAACATAATTTACAATATTGATGAACTAAAATACTTAAAAGAGAGATAAAAAAGAGTCAACACTGCCTTATGTCACAGTCAATTTATATAATCCAACAAAGAAGTGTTAAACAATATTGTAGTAAGGGAGGACAGATTCACATGGTTAACAGATGTCCACTTTCCAATGTCCCCATGCCCCCTTAACAGGATCATTTGTCCATACATGAAATATTGAACATATTTATATTTACATACGAATATGTATGCATTTTTTTCAAAAACAGTCACAAACACAAAAACTGATAATTGTATTTTTCAGTAGTTCAAATATTGATGTTAAATGGTAAAAGAGTGCACCGCAGTGGACATTTACGGAATTGCAGTTCCGTATGTTTCAGTTTTGAAGCGCCATTTCTGGTGCGGCAGAAAGCACGTAAATATGCAAAAAAAAAAAAAAAAAAAAGATTTGTTATTACATGGTTCATGCAACTGTGATTTTTGTTTTTTCAAAAAATGAATTCATACATATACTTTCAACAAAAAGTTGGAAGTATATGTATGACACAAGTATAACGTGTCAAAGTCAAGCCATAATTCGGATAAAAATACAAAATATGAACGGTAATCTCTCTTGCAATTGATAAAATAAAATACCTAAAAAAAAAAGGTTCATGTGACATGTATAACTTTGTAATGAATTTACAGTGACCTTTTTTTTAAGCACATCAAAAGTCATCGGATATCCTCTGATGCGTCTCATACGATCCAGTTATATTCCGATGTCGGCAGCTTCTCCGGACTCCTTCCGGGTTAACAGAGTCCGCTTGTGTTGCACAGAGCCAGGACTTTCTCCAAAGGTCAGTACAGTTATCTGTCACTAGCCTCTCTACTCTCGCTTTTCGTCATGCATTTGTTTCTGTTTACATTTCTCTGTGTGTGAATAGGGACTTTGTGACTCATTCGTCGCCCACATCCGTAGCACAGATGCGTATTAGCAGCCGGCTAGTGCGCAGGCTAACCTGTGTTAGCTCAACCCGCTTGATTTTTGTAGGGTTAGTGAGTGGAGACAAAAGAGAAGCGCTACCCGCCTGGGTTAATCTTGTTGATGTTTGATTCAGGGACGCCACCGTGACCTCTGTTCATCCAAAAAAAAATTAAATCCTTCAAGTTTGACGCTTTAGTTTCTATGAATGACACACAGTTCTGAGACAGTACTGTCGAACGTAGGACATTGACTTTAACGTTTTTGGAACGATGCGTTATTGGGTCCATAAACGTTAACAATGTCGTTAGCTGGAGGTTTATGGGAGCTGTTCAATTTTGACCCGGGTTTAATCTGCCACTTTGAGGACAAAGCATCATTAGTTTACGGTTTAAGATCTTGTTCATAATTAACCTTTTTTTTTTATTGGTTTACCTTTATTGCGAGCTAAATGCGAACTTCAGCAGTTTGATTCATATTTTAAGGCAGTAACGGTCTGTGGTGACGTGGTAGTTAAGCTTTTTCTGACATGAACTAAGAGGCATGAACACAACACGCTGATGGTCTGCAGACAGCCTTGTGTTTGAGATAACATGTTCTGAAGTGGGCTAATGATTGGTAGATTAACAAGCATGACGTTCAAAACAGCAAACTCGTTCAACAAAACAAACAACTTTCAGTTTGGACAGTGGACTTTTACTTTTTTCAATTAATAAAAAAATCGACAATTCATAGAAATAACATGACAGTTTACAGTCTACTTAACAATGCTTGCAGAAAAGACCTGCTATATTTTTTGATATGGTCCTGCTTTTCTGTTCTGATTGTATGACATGGATTAGATGCAATCATACATTGAGCCTTAGACTCAACTATGTTAACATTTTCGAAACAGGTCAATTCTCAAACAGTGATATAATGATGACACAATGGATTTATACAGATTTTTACCATTTTTCTTTGTATCTTAGTACTCCAAATTCATACAGTGGAAAGAGCCTTCCAGGGCTGCAGCTAACAATAATGTTGATTATCAAGCCCTTAGATGATTTTAACCATAAGTTAGTAAATTGTAGTGTTTTAAAGGTCAGACAATAATGAAAAATTACCTGTCACAAGTTCCCAACGAAACTGAAGGATAATCAATTAACAGTGATATTGGAAATAGAAAAAAACCCCAGTAAATTCTCATAAATAAAATTCAGGAATCAAAATCATTTATGATGCATTATCTGGTGATTTACTAATTAATAGATTTGTTTGAATTGAGTTTTGATTTGGGACTGAGTGTCAAGGGTTAGGGTTAGGGTTAGGGTTAGGGTTAGAATACTTTTGACGTTTAAATAAAACAGTCTCTTTACCCTGTGCACACAGTGGGACAGAGTGAAGTTTATTGACAGCCAAATCTAGTTTAAACCCTGCTACACCAACCCAGCTGTCCCAGTTTATCCCAGTTCCATTATCTCCCTTCAGAGTAAATACACTGTCCTTCATGCCGAGACCTGCCCGAGAGTCACCCAGTGGGCTGCAATTTAAAGAAGTGGTTGTAGTTGTTCATAATTTTATTAATGAATAGCTTTGTAAATGATTTTTTTTCTAAAATGATCCTTGCACAAATGTAAATGCTTGCATGAGAGATTCAAAAAAAGAACTCCAACAGCCAGAATGTTAGTTATATGTTAGTTGTAGATACTCATGCACATAGGAAAAGTTTTTTTCAATGAATGTGACGTGTTGCTTAAACATTGGTTAAAAAAGAGTGTTTGATATAGAAAGCAGCAAGGTAGCACATTTCTGTGGAATTTTTGTGTTCAGGTTATAATACATTCTTTCAGATGTGAGTGTGAGTTCAATGAAATTAAAAGATGACAAGATGATAACATGTTGAGTTTTGGGAAAATTATATTACCTCTCACTCTCACACACTTTCACACACTTGTTATTTTTCTTTACTCATAACCTCCCTCCCCTCTCTTGTCTTTTGGTGCCCTTATCTCTCACCCGTCTCTTTCCCAGGAGGGGTGCTTTCTGTCCTGTTGAGCTCCTCCTGGTGTGTGAGTGTCAGGTGTGCATGCATCATGGCGAGCCTCCTACGTGTCGTGGCGGCCAGTTGCTCAGCCCCAGTGTTCAGCGGGATTTCTTGTGCGAAGCTTCAGAGCAGCCATGCTATCAAATCATCATGCCTTCGCTTTTTCAGGACCCATCAAGCTCTTGGAAGATGTGCAAGTCCAGGTAAGAGACTATGCACACTGAACTTGATGTGAAAGTGTGATCGGGAGGTTTGAATATTAGTCGTAGTGAAAGAGCTTTGCTCAGATCACATGATTTTGCAAACTACAGTGTGACAAAGACTAATCAATATGAGTCTTGAATGTGCAACACATAGAAAGCATAGAAGTTGTGATGTCAACACGCTGCAGGTGAAAGCCGCTTCAAATATAATTATGGTGATGGTTTTTCAGGTCTTAGACATTTGATTCTCATGATCAGCATGATATTTTGAAATTTACTGTTAAAGTTATTGTCTTTTGTTTGGCTCATCTGAATGATGATAAACAATTTGGAGATACTATTGTCAAGCGCACACATTGGATAGCTCATTTATATTTTAACTGTTAATGTATGCTCTTACATTCAGCTCAGCCAATCAAGCGAGCTGCAAGGGGACCTGAAGGGAAAGATCGCCTTTTCAGATGAAATGATTTCTTGATCAATGGAAAAATAGAAAATATATCAGCAGCTGTTTGATAATAAATTAATCGTTTGAATTTCTAAATAGTGAGAATTTGTTAGCTTTATTTGTTTAATTCCGTCACGAAAATATGTCTTTCATTTTTGATCAGGTAAAACAATTTCACGTTGATCTTGGCCTCTGAAAAAAGACGGAAGGATGTTTTTATGTATTAAATACAGGTTTCCTTGTATTTATATTAGGTTTTTACAGTTGAAGTATTAACCCCCAAAGGGATGATTTAACTGATGGAAAGTAAACTGGTTTTCCTCCAGTTTATATCTAAATCAAGCAAGCAACTTGTTAGCCAGCTGTTGTGGTTAACAGATACACGTTTCACTTTTGATAGCAATGCCATCTGTAGCGTCTGTGTGCATTCTCATCAGGTGCAACATGGCAGGTGCAGACATGCTCAGACACATGTATTACGCAAACATTAATAGAAGCTAGGTTTTGAGCAATGTGGTGCTACTCTGTATTGGAATAACCAGACAAATAAGCTGTTCATACTTCTGTTCTTCGTTGACCTGACAACTGTTGAAACAAATCATTGTTCAGTGTTGATACCTGCAGTTACTTTCAGTCCCAAGGTCATCTATAGGACACTGAAGCCCTCAGGCATTATTTTACATTTCCTCGTTCTATGTCAGTGACCATGTGTAAGTTTTGTGTATGCATGTGTGTACTGTGAAAGCCAGTACCAGCGGGTTGGTGGCGCTTCATGTGTGAGTGTGCTGCCACGTTTAAGGTTGTGTGTGACCTCTCTCTATATGTTAAGGGGCGGTGCTCATGACCTGGTTCATGGTGACATCTTTGCAGTTCAGCTGGCAGCGTCTATTTTGGACACATGAAAATCAGGGTGTCGGGTTGCAGATGAGCAGAGCAACACACGCAAACTTTAGGTGCAGCAGATATGTCTATGCTTTGACCTTTAGGACATCTATAGACATGCAATATAAGCCAATATAAACACCACTAATGTTGCTATGGGCTTAAAAGTATGCTGTGTTGATTATATCAGAATGCTAGAACAAACTTCCCTACATTTAACCAAGAGGATGTGGCCAGAAATGTCCTCCCATTGGAAATGAGGTGGGCTCCCTTAACCTTGAGGCCACACATAGGATTTGTCTTTTGTTTTATGCTGTTATAATCACAGCCAGGAGAGGGTGCTAGAGTGAAGGGCCCAGTAGTCCAGGGCTTTACTTGAGACTCTGGTTTGGCTAAATACTGGTCTTGGAATTAGGTTTAGCCAGCAACTGTTTCTGCTTGTCTCTGGAAAATGTCACATTATACATGAAAATACTGAAAGAAACCAGATGAAATAAATGAAATTATTAAGAAATGGTAACATATGACCTGTAGAAGAACTTTGTCATTATGTAAACTGAGTCCAACATGTTTTAACTTGAAATAAAGGTTCATAGGTTATCTTGTCGATATCTCTAGATTGATCTCTCAAATGCAAGTGTCAAAACATTAATAATGCTTGGTGGCTGCTTTATTAATTGGTATTTTAGTTTATTTATTGTGCTTTTTGGGTGCTGGTATCTGGTCCATTTGAACTTAACATCATTGAACATTTGTACTAAACTTAATCCAACATTTTTGGCTCAGTAATGTGATATCTGTGGGACAGACTTCCCAGCTTTCTAACTTGAATCCCTTGATTGGTACCTTACTGCTAAATGTGTTGGCAGAAACAAACAGGGCATGCAGCACATTCAGTGGCATGTGGTCACTCTTAGTTTATAGGAATTTAAATTAATCAAATAGCTTTCTTTTGTAAGGAATTTTCTGTCAAATGACTTGCTGGAGAACGGGCCAGCACACAGCAGGGTTAAAGGAAAGCAGCCTGTCAGATGCTGTTGTGTTTATGTATAGACGGGAGGAGACGGGAAGGAGAAGGGAAAGAGCTGCTGTGGAATTTTCCATAGGAGACGACGCAACATGTGACCTGCATGTCACTCAGACATTTGGGAGTGTTAAAAAAAGAAAACATAACATTTCAGTGTCTTTGACATTCCCACTGTATCTGTTTTTGCTTGTCTCTTGTCTCAGTGTTTTTATCTTTTCATTTTCTCTTGACCAATTTCACTCTCATAAGTTTTTCTTTTATTCTCAGAAATGTTGAATTTGTTCTGCTGTGAACATTGTGTCTGCATTTTACTGTCTGACCACATAAGCTGAGTTTTGGCAGGGAATGGTAATATTTCCTGGCTGTCTGTTTTTCTTTGTACTCATCAAGCTCTGAGACACTAGCTGAAGCCATGTTAGTAGGTCAGTTAAACACTTCTGCTGAGCCTCTAAAATCCTGTTAAATTTTGCTCTGACATTTATAGTCTTTAAAAGGGCAAATACTAGTAACTTAGACAATGCCCTGACTTTTCTTCTTGAGCAATGCAAAGTTTCAAAGCTAAAATATCCAGTGATTTATTGTTTATTTACTTAATGAGTTAGCACAAAGTTCGATATTTCATCATTCCCAGATCAAGTATTCTAATGATTTTGGTGAACCTCCAAAACAAATCTGTTCCCATCAGCTTCAGCTATACTTTCTGTTTTGTGCTGAACAGAGCAAAGCCTCACAGAGCCAGTAACATGACTGTAGACACTTTGTGTCGTTAAAAGACAGTGACCTTATCCAACTGCCTACAAAGGCCATTGCATGTACACTACTGTGTTTATGGTAAACAGTGTTAACTCTCCTTAATGCTGTACAGGAAAGATCAACATAAGAGACTACTGTGCTCTTTGCCTGTGCGATTTTGGGAACAGAACATTTTCCAGACTACATCCTCTCTCTTAAATCCTCAACTCCAAGTTGTGAAGTAGAAAAGCTGCAGTTGTTGCAATGATTGATTTGGTCAGCAAAATAACTGTCGGCAGCTTGCACTTTTCTGTCATTTCTGTGTTTTTTTTCATCTCCTGTTAAAAAATACTATGAAACCTTGTAACATACTTTGTGAAAAACCTTTTGGAGTAACCAGACTGTGTAAACAATGCTTGGTGTTAATAGCCTCTTAGTGAGTTTTAACAAGGCCAAAAACAACAGTTTGTTAGCTTGGCCAGAACAAACCTATTATCATTAAAGCATGAAAGGTGAAATAAATTTATTGAAAGTTGAAACAGCTGTCACTTGTCTCATATATTTCTTTATTGCTTCTCTTTGCCTTTCCAGGTATTTCATACAAACAACTCACAGTTGGCATACCCAAAGAAATTTTCCAGAGTGAACGTCGTGTGGCGATTTCTCCCGCTGGTGTCCAGGCGCTCATTAAGCAGGGCTTCAATGTCGTCGTGGAGTCCGGAGCCGGAGAGTCTTCCAAGTTCCCCGATGAACAGTACGCCCAGGCTGGAGCAGCAATTAAAGACATTAAAGATGTCTTTGCATCTGATGTGGTGGTTAAGGTAGGATTTAAGGGGGATGTGGAAGGGGGAGTAAGAAGTGGATTGTTTAACAGTTCACCAAGGCCAGATAGAAAAGTAGGAGGAGGTAAATAAGGTTGTTGAAGGATTTAGACAACCTTGTATGCTGTTGAAAATGCCAGATGTCTTTGGTTTTTTGAAGGGCTGGTTAATGTATAAGAAGAGGTAATGAGTGATGATAGATGGAAGGGGTAAAAGAATGAAGGTACAGGGTGGGCCAGTGAGATGGAAACCAGTGCTCGCAGGCCATAATGACTCCATCAGGAAACAAATGTCTCCATTTAAGACATGGTGGGCATGGTGGAGAAACAGAAAGACATGAAAAGGGAGGGAAACAAAAAGCAGGATGAAAAAACAGCCTGTAACATTTATAATTTTTTCTGTTGAATATCAAGCCCCCCCCTTGTTTCCACTGCATTTTCATTGATTCCCCCACTTCCAGGTCCGCGCTCCTGTCTTCAACCCTGCTTTGGGCGTCCACGAGGTGGAGATGATGAAGGACGCAGCCACGTTAATCAGCTTCATCTATCCGGCTCAGAACCCAGAGCTGATGGACATGCTGTCTCAGAGGAAGGCCACCGTCCTGGCCATGGATCAGGTGCCCCGAGTCACCATCGCCCAGGGTTACGATGCACTCAGCTCCATGGCAAACATCGCTGGGTATGCCATTAATTTGGGGGGGGGGGGGGGGGGTGCCCCTTGGTTGGGGGGAGGAGGGTTTTGGTTGGGGCCGCAT
>JAQMCX010000027.1:2878978-2908122 GCA_029814765.1 Acanthurus leucopareius
CCCCCCCCCCCCCCCCCCCGCCCCCCCCCCCCCCCCCCCCCCCCCCCCCCCCCCCCCCCCCCCCCCCCCCCCCCCCCTCCACTTTGTTTGTGAGAAGAAGAGTTTTGTTGGTGCCTCATTATTTTATATTACTTTGGAAAGTTAAAGATATATTGATTCATTTTTCAGTATATCATTTCCTGTTATAACCTACTCTGGCTTTTCAGATACAAGGCAGTTGTGCTGGCAGCTAACAGCTTCGGTCGCTTTTTCACTGGACAGATCACTGCAGCAGGAAAAGTGCCACCCGCAAAGGTGTGTAGTATGTGTGTGTGTGTGAGTGTTTAACATTGGTAGGATTTATTTTATCGGCAAAGTATAGAACTAATCTCATGGTGTGAATGTTGGCATGCCAGTTTTAACAGGCTAAGTTACTGTTTTGTTCATCTCAAACTATTTCATGTGAACATTAATAGGTTCTGATCATTGGAGGTGGTGTGGCAGGATTGGCAGCAGCCGGTTCTGCCAGGGCCATGGGAGCCATCGTCAGAGGGTTTGACACAAGGTTTGTACTTGATATTATTCTGTCTGTCCAACTGTATTCAAAAGAATGTTGAAAAAAAGAAGATTTTTGTCCTCAGTAGGGGACATAAAGTTTGACTCGACTGCATGGTTACTCTAGGAGAATGGAAATGTTTAGAATCCCATGCAGCATATGTTTATTTTCTATCAGAAATATCCTCAGTTTAACTAAGAAACTACCTCTCTCCTCTCCCAGAGCTGCAGCTTTGGAGCAATTTAAATCTCTGGGCGCAGAGCCGCTGGAAGTGGACATCAAGGAGTCAGGAGAGGGCCAAGGAGGCTACGCCAAGGTGATGTCAAAGGAGTTCATAGAGGCAGAGATGAAGCTGTTTGCCAAACAGTGTCAAGAAGTGGACATTGTCATCAGCACTGCTCTTATCCCTGGTATGCACAGAAGCACCGACAAGTCAAACATAGACAATGAGAAACGAAAGGACACGTAAACAGTTTTCATCTGGTTGTGAAATATCTGGAATGTGTCAGAATATGAGACATCTATTCTGGGCCACTATTCAGAGAATTTAGAAATAAAAAAAGAACAAGCCACAGAATATTTAGTATTGAAAATAACCTTACCAGAACATATTTTCCGTCTCCTATTTTCAATAGTTTTTTTTCATCTTACAGCATTGTATATATAGCAGCTTTAGAGAGTTTGTTTCACTTCTTGGGTAAGTTTTTGTTAACTCATCCATGTCTGTGTTTGCACATCACATTGTAGGTAAGCGGGCACCCATCCTGATCACCAAACCAATGATAGAAAGCATGAAAGATGGTTCTGTGGTGGTGGACTTGGCTGCTGAGGCTGGTGGAAACATTGAGACCACAGTACCTGGAGAGCTGTCAGTACACAAGGTCAGTGTTCAAACATACTATACCAGAAAGTTACTGGTCTTGCTCGCTGATTAAGTCTGTAACACAAAACTGTCTTTATTTTTAGGGAGTAACACATATTGGCTACACAGACCTGCCCAGCCGTTTGCCCACACAGTCCAGCACCCTGTACTCCAACAACATCACCAAGCTGATGCGGGCCATCAGCCCTGACAAGGAGAACTTTTACCTCGATGTCAAGGACGAGTTTGACTACGGGACCATGGACCACGTTGTCAGAGGATCTGTTGTCATGCAGGTATGAAGGCTCATGTGGCCAGCATTTAAACAAACATGCATTTTTGTGTACAGCAAAGAATCTGTCCGGTAATGTAGAAAATAATATGAAATGTGCTGCAATTCCCTTTCACAGTCACTAGATGTCACCATAAGGACAAACTATCTTTTCTTTTCTCTCTGTCTATTGAGAGTATCTTCAGAGTTGCCAGTATAGTAAAGTCCCCTCAATAAACATAAAGCTCCAATATAAAATGTTATTGTGTTTATTGAGCTCCTTTAGAAAGGCTTCTCCCTTTGTCCTTTTGCAGGAATTTTCAAACAGTGTAAAAGTTCATTTTTGGATAACAGTACTGGCCCCAAATCTCCAGTATTTGTCAGACTTTATTAATTATAGAAGAAAATCATAGTTTCTGAGTGTGAAAGGCAGTGATGGCACATCACCACAATCACCACAATTACTGTAGATTTGGTTGTATTATTCCAGTATCATGTTTTTGGTTTTGTTTCAGTGAGGTAGACCAGTAACAATATTAGTCATAAATCTTTGATATATTTTGGAGGCAATATTTATGCTTTAATCAGTCTCAGTAGAGCAATGTTCATTTGTTGAAATAAACAAATAGTAACTTGACCAGTATCTGATTGCAGTCACACGTCTTATAAATGATACCGAATTGCAGGTATTACCTACTTTACCTCCTGATCATTAGTCTGCTTACTTTGATCCTGACAGCATGGTCTAATGTTTCACAGAAATACAAATGCAGCAGATGTCATTGTAAACCAAGAGACAATGAGATCAGGGAATAAAGCGAAGCTCAAACTAGCTCTTATTAGGTGTCATTTGATGTAGTTGATAGAACTTAAAGTTACCCTCAATTCTACCACTTTCTGTGACTCTCTCTGACATCTTTTCTCTATAAGGTGTAGACAATTACAAGCTGAGCCAAAGAGGCAGTAGTCATAAGGTGCCATGTCAGTTAAAAAGGGTAGGTTTTGGATGAATTCATAATGGCAACCCTAGATGACTGCAGGAAGGCCAATGTTTTCCATTTTCTGAGATAGTTCAAACTTTCTGTTTGTTCTTTCATTCTGTCTCCATCCCCTTCACTTCACACCGTTCTGTGTGCTCTTGTCTTCCAGAATGGAAAGAACCTGTTCCCTGCTCCTCAGCCCAACAATGTGCCCGTTGCAGCTCCTCCCAAACCCAAGTCCATCCAGGAACTGGAGAAAGAGAAGGCTTCACAAGTCTCCCCCTTCAAGGCTACTCTTACCACTGCTAGCTTGTACACTGGAGGTTAGTTGCTGCTGTCAGAAACCAAATGTGCCTATTTATTTCAGATTTCTGGTTCTGGAGAGAAACAAGGAAGATGCATATCTGAGAAATGTGCTCAATCTCTCAGATTATTCTTTGTGATCGTTCACATGGGGTCTTGAGGGGGACTGGGGTCTACTATAGGGTGAAGGACAGGTTAAAAATCAGCCTCTCTGGTCATGCTGGAATGTGCATAGGAGGCGAGAAATGACACGCACACACACACACACACACTCACACAGACACCCCGTTAGTGTCAGGAAGTGTGCATTGTAAAAACAGCGTCAAGCTGAGTGTGTGTTTGAAGTAGTTCTGGAGAGAGTGGTTCCCATGGTGCCACACAGCGCTGTGTGTAAATGCACCACATGCAGTTAATGTGGTTCACACATTGTTTAGGTGCTCCACTAGTTTCCTACTTAACGCCAACACACAGCTTCTCATGTTTGTGGCTCAAGTGAGAGGTTGATTCATGCTGGTTGCACACTAATTCAAGTATCATGTACTGAAGTCATTTAATTCTTTCATGATTGACTTCAATAGATGTAGATAACTTTTTTTGTTAGGCAGTTAGCTTGGTAAAGAGTGTTCTTCACATGCCACCAGTCTCACAAATGTCACCAGACAAATTGCTCTCTGACTCATAATTATACCTACAACAGGAAATAAGGACATCATGGGTGGTCAAGTGCCTACCACATTTTATAGTCAGCCAAATTAGCTGAGAGCTGGGGAAATATACTGCACCCACACTCATTTAATACTATTTAAACTGATACTTTTACCTCAGAGAGTCTGAAAGAGAATAACAGGACAGAAGAGGAAAAGAATTTTTTTTTAATCTAAGTGGGTGATAACTTTTATGTTAATGTGTTAAAAAATGGGGGACCTAATGAATGCACCAGCACAACTTTGTTGAACTAAGTACACTGTATAGTTAATGTTAATCATCTCAAATATTTGCATACTGATAAATATTTCTGCAGTTATTGCTTTCCTTTTGTCTCAGTAACTTTGTCTCTCTTTGTGTCAGGTGCTGCCACCCTGCTGAGTCTGGGCCTATCCGCCCCGAATGCTGCCTTCACCCAGATGGTCACCACCTTTGGTCTGGCAGGCATCGTGGGTTACCACACAGTGTGGGGAGTTACTCCTGCTCTGCACTCTCCACTCATGTCTGTCACCAACGCCATCTCAGGTCAGTTCAGTTTAGCCAAAGTCTATCAAATGGTGACATTGTTTTTTTTTTAACGATTGCACATGAATGCATCATTTTGAATAAGACCGATGTGGTTGGTTCAGTGTATGCAATCCTCCTCTACCACTTGCTGGAGGCACAAAGATATGCGCAACATGATCTGAATAATAGAGCAGAATGCATTTTTATTTTTTTATTTTTTTTTTTCTTCAGCTCACCAAAACATAAATACAGCACAACGGCAGAAACACACAGAATAAATGTGGGAACAAAACAAAAACAAAAACAGCAAACAAAGCACTAAATAAAGACCTGGCTATGGGATCAAACATGTCACATGTCAGTCCAGCAGGTCTCTGCAGTCTGAGTCCAAATAAATACTTAAAAGATTGCGTTCTTATTGTCGACTGCTGCTTAACACAGAGGGGTTAAGAGGTTAGAGAGCTATGTGTGTCTGTGTGTTCTTGTGGCTTTGATCACTCTTGAGACCCACACTGGGGTAGGAAGTAACATACTGTCGGCGATCTTTGAGGGTCGGGGGAGTCCTTCACTCATTTACTCGTGCACACAGCCGGACACAAGAGTCCAGCAGTGTGACGACCAAGATAGACAGTTTTCACTTCCTTTTTAAACTTTATTACTTACACCTAGAACCTATTTTCTCATTCCCATCTTCACACCCTATTTCTTGTTTCTCCGGGTCCATGTCCCTTTATTTTATAAACTCTTGCACCTTCTTTCAAAGGTCAAATGCCATCATTAAATACATTTTTTGCTTTACATTTGCTCACATTTTAAAACAGGAGTCATGCAAACACACAAAACATGAGAATCAGTAGAGTTTGAGACCATAAATGAAAGAAATTTATACGTGTTACAGTTCATATGAAGGTTTTCCTTTCGTCCTTCCATGTTGTCTGCCCTCCATCTATCCTCCAGTCCTTTTCTCTCCATTTTCTGCATGTCCAGGTATTTTCCCTTCATATTTGGTGTGGCCTTTATTCCCCCTTTTTTTTTAATCACTGAATGACTGTGGTTAAGGAAACATTGACACCAAGGGAATTTAGTTGTTGTCGTGCCAGGCATCATAAAGACAGACTCATACAATCACTCAGACATTAGGGAACACTATTGGAATTTAGGGTTTAAGTAAGGGACAGTTTTATTCTTCATGGGAAGATTACAGTGTTACAACCAGTGGTGACTCTGACTGGTGGGTCATCTTGAATTCTTCAGTAGTCTCATATCAAGTAGCTTCATATCTGGTATCTGATAGCCAGGCTTTAATCTACTTGAGAGCACTGATTCACTGTCACACTCTTCCTGGAGCCTGGTAACTGATGTTTGTTCCACCCACAGAACATAGCATCCGTATGGGTGGCTGAATCACTCTTCTAGGCCACCTTTGTAATCCTGCAGTTACAGGAGACAAATGCTGTAAGCAGGGACCAAAATCAGCACAATTTACCGGCTAAATGCTGATAAAATATGCAAGTGGCTGGTGGATTGACCTCACTCACCAGCCAAAAAATCTACTGAGTGGCTAATTAAATTTTAACATTCAGAAGCCATTTAGGTGGTGACCAAAAAAGTCAATTTTGTACCCTGTATAAGAGACCACAGGTTCTTTGGTTGAGTTGTAAGGATCACTGTCGAGTCCAACTGCCTTTTAATTAAAGCAGATAATCATTTGTTTTACTCCCAGTTTCGTTGTTTCCACTGCTGAACTCCATGTTGCCATGTTGATGGATGTTTGGCCACTCAGTCCAACCCGGGAGTTTGGTGTGGGGGCGGGGATGGATTTGAGGGGAAGTGGCGTCAAGGCATGCTCTCTATACACACATGTTTGGAAATCTGACTTGATGGACAAAAAAGGAGATTAGTGAGAGAAGGTCAAACTTAACCATTTGCCTCATTTGAACTCCTTGTTACACTCTTGACTAAGTACAAACATGCTCTCTACCTGTTAGTCAGCCTAAGTTATACACAAATACATTTCCACACAGTTGTGAATGTAGGCTCCTGGGGTGCTGTGTTGCATTTTACTGCCTGTAAGTCATTACAGGGCTGATGTTATCAAGGTTTCCTAAGCCTCTTTTGGTAAACACACACTCCCTCTCTTTCTGTTTCCTTCACTATTTATCCCTTAATCTTCCTATTTCTGTCTTTTTCCAATGTGGGAAGTAAACAGTGCTCTCAGAGCTTAAGAAGACAACTATAAAATGTCTGCAGATGTTCATTCTATGTTGTCGTTGTAAGCTCTTCACTGACATTTTCAATGTTATGTATAATTAATTATGAAAGTGGAGGTTCATAAATGCTAAAACCTCCCTGTCCTGCAGGTCTGACGGCTGTGGGTGGTCTGTCCCTGATGGGAGGTGGCTACACCCCAACAACTACTGCTCAGACCTTGGCTCTGCTGGCTGCCTTTATCTCTTCAGTGAACATTGCTGGTAAGTCACTGGCACATAGACACATCCCATTGTCCCCACCCAGTTGACAGCAACCTTTAGCCAATAAAGTATCAACTTGGACTAAAGTTTGAGGTGTTTTATATTGATTGTACAGTAACATTAGTGTGAAACCCCAGTTTTGCAGCTGCTCTGTTACCCACCTGTTCCCACCAGAGTTGGGGGATGCAGGGGTTCTGGCATAGACCACACACACACAATCATGCCTGCTATTACCCTTAATAATTCCCATTATAATGACAAAGTGTTCCTGGAGTCATTATAATACTCATCACTCAGTAATTGTCCTGGGAGACTGGATGTTCCTCCAGGGCCAGGCCGTGAATTTGTCCTAATTTCTCCTATTAGCTCACAGCCAGACACCAGGAGAGACTTTGATGCAAGTGAAATTAATTGTCGACCTGCTTAATGCAGAAGTTTAGCCTGTTAGTTAAAATGCATCAAAGCCTTGAGTTTTATGTGTTAGATTTGCAAGACACTGCAAGGTTTTAAAGGTCAAGATGAGGCTATGAATCTTGCCAAAAGTGTTTGGCCCTCTAAGCTCTGTGGCATTGCACACCCACCTATTAGTCTTGAAGGTTTCCCTTAACTTAACCAATAACCAAAGCAATCTAAAATACCGCAGCCTTTATAGACATACCTAGTTTTTTACCGGTAGTTTATTTTCATTTTTGATGTTCTCAATGGGTTTGGTTCCACATGCATACTTCTGAGTGGTTTACCACATTACCCATAAACTCCTGGGACTAGAAAAATTCCATGGAAAGCGACAAAACACAAAAGTGAAATTTAACTCCAATAAAACAGACATTGACATTTTTTAACTTGTATGACTGCTTGGAGGATCTGGTCCCTGGCTGTAGCTTCTTATTTCTGCAGCGTCAATTGTTATAAGATGGGGAGGGGGCATGGAAAACACCTGGGTCTGGTGAATTTCTTGAGCTAAATATGTTCAGATTTTAACAATCCATTTGTTAATGTGTTCTACTATGTCTTACCAAAAAATTCAACAAATGTCAACACTGGCCAGTTTAGATGTTAATGTGGTCGCTAAGAAAACAATGTCTGTGCTTGGTTTCAATTAGAAATGCCATGCCTCTGCAAGGAATCAGTCAACCTTGCTGCCATTCAAAAGTTCATTGCTTCACTCAGTCAGTGGTTTGAGAAAAGGACTATTTTCAAAGAATTTTTTAAATTTTCTTTCACTCAAAAACAGTATTGAACAAATGAAAAGACATCACTTGGCATTACACTGACATTATTTTTGTCCTCGAAAATTGATGAATAGTCGTGGTTTTGGGAATTTAAAGTTGTTGGCTGTATGATCTCAACAACTCTCGGACAGATTGCCCTCAATTTCTGCTATTTTCGATTTCTATTGGATGAATCCTGATGACTTTGATAAACCCTAACCCTGACTTTAATTTTAACACTACCATGAAGTTGACAATAGGGACTGGGGCTAAGTCTCAACCATAAAATGGATCGCAAAGGGATTTATGTCTCCCTCAGTCTGACTTTTAATCACTTGTCCAGTGCCATCATCAGATGACCAAATTTTTTCCATTTCAGTATTTCTTTCTTTTATGTCCAAATGTGTTTAAAACTAATGACATTTGCCCACTGCTTTATGATTGGTGCTAATTAGCTAATGTTAGCATGCTAGCACACTAAACTAAGACGTATGAGATTCTAAACATGTTTAACAAGTCAGCATGCTGACTTTAGCATTTAGCTAAAAGTGCTTCTTTGTATAGAACTAGAGTGACCAGTTAAGAATGGGTTTAATTTGAGGTATGGTTGGGTGCGGGTCACATGACCACTTTGGGTGTGGCCCCCATTCATTTATTCATTCATTTATTTATTTCCAGAAGAAAAAAAATCACAAACAGCAAAAACCTTGCAGAGTTTTCTCCGTAAAAATCCATAAATTTTTATATATAGTGTCAACAGACTCATTCTAGGTTAAAAAAAAGAAGTAAAAGTGATAACCAAAAGAAACAAATGGATTATAGCTTTGCGTTATTTAAATAAGTGAACATTCCTCAATATTAATATATTGACGCAGACTGGCCTGTAATAATAGTCGTCAGATGTTTTAACAGTCTATGACTAAAATTACATGAACTGGAAAGAAACAGGTGCTGGCCTCTAATTCACCCTTGTATGTATGAGTGCACGTGTGTGCACAAATGCCAAAGAGGAAAAATGGAGACACACACACACACACACACAGTAATGTGATCTCCTCCTGTAAAGCAGTGAGACACCGTCTGTTCCCGGTTTGACACTTTTGAGGTTTTCTACTTGAAATATTTACACTGACACGAAGTAGACTCATTAAATTCCTAACATTGGTTATTGGGCTTGGCAGCCAGTTTTAGCTATTGGCTTTAAAACACCTGTCGTCTAAAAATGGATATTTTACATGTGCTTCAGGTGCCTTGACTCCCTTCATTTACATATCTGTCTCAACACCTCTCTTTCTGCTATTTAGCACTTTTTTATCATACATTTTTTCTGTGTATGAGGATTCCTTTTGCTTTGTTTAGCTGCCTTCTACATGATTTTTTTTGCCATTGTACATACAAGAGCATTCATTTTCTCTCTCTCTCACCCAGGTGGTTTCTTGGTGACTAAGAAGATGTTGGACATGTTCAAGCGTCCAACTGATCCTCCAGAGTACAACTACCTTTATCTGCTTCCCAGTGGTGTCTTTGTCGGAGGCTACGCTGCTGCTCTGCAGTCTGGATACAATATTGAACAGGTGTGAGAGGATGTTTATGCCACGTCCACATATTTAGTTCAGCATAACATTTGTGGTTTCCTACAAAACTTTCTTAGTCCTCACAATTTGTGCAAAACAGCCCATAACTATATAAAAGTCCGCTAGTCCTCCTCCAGTTGTATTTTCTATTTGCCCAGATGTTGTATGGGACCTTCCAAGTAAATCATTTGGCCTCATTTCTCATTCTGTGGTTCTTTTAACTGTGTCTATGACCACTTTTTTTCAATTCTGTCACTTTCTCTCATCAGATGATGTACTTGGGCTCGGGTTTGTTCTGTGTCGGTGCCCTGGCTGGCCTTTCCAACCAGAAAACAGCTCGCCTGGGTAACGCTTTGGGTATGATGGGTGTTGCAGGAGGCCTTGTTGCCACTCTGGGTGCCCTCAAACCAAGTCCTGAGCTCCTGGCACAGATGAGCGCAGCCATGGCTGTAGGTGGCTCTGCAGGTAAGTCTTTGTGCATTTTTGTCAAAAGAGGGAGAAGGCAAGCTTATAGGCCAACTCTAATACATGCAGAAATGTGCTGCAGCAGATGTAAACTAATAGATGTGAGGTTTTTTTTATTGTGTATGTGCATGTATTCCAAGCTTGGCCAGATTAAGCAGCAGGTGTGCAGGGCTCAGAGACTCTGTGATGTTTTCATCAAATGCAACATGACTAACTCCTCACCAGACCCAGGTGGTCAATTGAAACAGTCAACATCACATATTACTCACCTTTCTTGCATGCACAGGACAGTTTGATCATTGAAATGATAATTGTTCCAGTAACAGAGGTGTAACAGAGACTCAACTATCCACACAGGCAATAGTGTTGTTTTCCAGATAAAGTAACGTTGGAAGGCTTCCTGCAGGACATACACACACACACACATGCACAGAGTATAGTCCCACTCACAAACATGGAATTTCCCGAAAAGGCCTCACCAGCAACACCTGGCCCCTCAGACAGACCCACTTCCCAGCAGGGCTCTGAAGTGTGCGCACGTGCTTGTGATTTGCATGTTATTTGTCTGTGGGTCCTTCGGGGCCACCATACTTTATTTATTTTCTTATCTGTCTCTCTTTTCTCTCCCCGTCTGCAGGCTTGGCCATCGCTAAGAAAATCCAGATCACTGACTTACCCCAGCTGGTGGCTGCTTTCCACAGTCTGGTGGGCCTGGCTGCCGTGCTCACCTGTGTGGCTGAATACATGATTGAATACCCTCACTTCGCCACTGACCCTGCGGCAAACCTCACCAAGATAGTCGCATACCTTGGCACCTACATCGGTGGAATCACTTTCAGTGGCTCTTTGGTAGCTTATGGCAAACTGCAAGGTGAAGCACAGTCATATGTTCTGGTTTGCTAATGCAAGTATCAGAGCTAGATGGATTGAATTTACTAGTTTAATTAAATGACCACAATTACTCCATAATTATCAAAAACCTGGTTCCAGTTAATTATCTACCAAACTGTAAAACTAAATTACAGGTATAGCCATATAAAACATAAAATAGATTTTGAAATAGGACACCCTAAAAGCTATATGAAGCTTATGAAAAGGGGCCCAGGTAGACAGCAGGTAGTATGTGTTTATCAACATGTTGTCTAGATTTAAAAATCTCTGGCATTATACAGTAATAATTAAAACTTGCAGAACAAATTATCTACATAACAGCTGTTTAGGGCTGCATCAAATATTTTAAACCTTGTACTTACTTCACATTATACAGTAAATTAATAGACTGGAGGGAAGACTGTAAGAAGGGTAAAATAAACAGGTCTGTCATGTAGATGAGTTGAACCTCTCATCTCACTTTAATGTTTAATGGTAATAACACGTCTTTGCTGAGATGAATCATCAGTACAGGACTTTAAGTGCATATTTAAGTACTTATTGGTGCAGACAGATGACTTGTCAGCTTGGCTGCACTGTAGTTAGCAATAAGAGAAGGTCTGATGCTTCATACCCACCTCTGCCTGCTGCAGAGGAAAAAGGAGAAAGAAGGGGTTCATCAGGTTCATATGCTGGCACTGGTCCTGGGCAGCAACACTGTAATTTCCTTGTAGGCTGCTTGTGTTTCTCAAAGGCAAATTATGCATGAACATGTCATTTAGTTAATGACAAGTCTCAAGCAATGGTTGCTGAAGGATTATTTAACTAATAAATGCTTAATTTTTTATTTACTTCCACTGTTTTGATATATACCTCTCTAAGACATGTAAACAGCTGAATGATAAACATGTGAGCTTTTATTTGTCCCACTAACATCCCTTCTCTCCTTCCCTCTTCTCCATATGCAGGTATGCTGAACAGCGCTCCCTTGATGCTCCCAGGTCGTCATGCTCTGAACGCCACCCTTATGGCTGCCAGTGTTGGTGGGATGATTCCCTACATCCTGGATCCCAGTTACACCACAGGCATCACCTGTCTGGGATCTGTCTCTGCTCTCTCTGCTGTCATGGTATGGCATGCATGTTTCTTCTGGCTTTATTTTTGCATTCAGTGAGGCTTGTCTATAGAAATATAAATCTGCACCTAAATAATATAGCTGTCCAGAAATTCAGGGTTAAGCAGAGAGTTGTTGAAAGTTTGGCAGCAGTAGTAAGACACAGGCTTGACTTTGTGCAACACAGGTTTCTGATCTTATTATACTCGTTAGATTTGTGTCCACTGTCAGAGAGGAAGGTGTCCTTTGTCAACAGCACACTGTGGATCTTTGTTTTTTCCCTTTAAAAGTATTTAACAATGAGACTGTGTAAGATCAACCTCTTGCATCAGTGGCAAGATATTCAAGAGTGAACAGCAACTCCAGTTATGTTTGACCTTAAAAGACTATTTAATCATCACCTAGTTACAGAGAAAACTTAAGCCCTTAATTTTGTGATATTTCATTGGTAGATCATTGTAATTCTTGTATGCTCTAATATATATTTAAGGGGCTAAAAAATGAAATTTAACATGATTTTCTAACTTTGCACTTAGCTGTAAAATGGCCAGTGGTGTAGTGCAGTTTTTTCTGCATTAGTCATATTTTTAACACCTTTCTTATTTATTTTTAATCAAATGGTCTTAAGAGATAATGAAGTCTTTTTTGGATGTCGTAGATGATATCTTGTAGGATTTTGAGTTTTCAGGCTTCTGAAAATATTCAGGTGAACCCAGTCAAAGAGGACACTTATGTAATTACTGTAAAGAGAAAATAAATGGTACACAAGGATATTTTGCAAATTTCAGCAACAATGTGGGCTTTGAAGAAATTGGATGGATATAATTTCAGTTTTAGTTATAAATGAACTGGTTTAAAATTGCTGAATCTGATCCCTAATCAGTATCTAGAGTCAATCATCATGTATCATTTATTGTGTATGTGTTTCTTGATTTGCACACATTTCAAAAAATGAAACTACATTATGTCATCAGGAGCAATCGATGATGTGCACCTGTGCACATTAGAGTAAGTCAGAAAACCACTGCTGGATCCTGCTGCTGCTCTGATAACTACAGTTGGAACTTGTTAAACAAAACCTGTACGCTTTATGGAGGAGCAGAGAACAAGGTTTTGATTGTGAAAAATGTAATAGAAACAGTAGAGGCTGTTTTCATCTATGTTGCAGAGAAATGGTTGTTTTTTGTTAATTTTTTTTATTCTTCATCGCTCATATGAGTGTTAATTTGTTAATATTTTATAACTTTCTTTCTTAAACACATACATTCTTCAACTACTATGTTTTTACTTTTATTTCTTCTACTTATTTGGTTCTTCTTCTTCTACCATGTCTTCTTCTATTTCTTCTTCTTTTTCCCCTCTTTCATTTCCTCCTCCTCATCCTCTTCCATAACATGGATGAAAACTCCTCTCTTGTGCTTTGCCTCTATCTCTTTAGGGTGTAACCTTGACAGCAGCTATCGGAGGTGCTGACATGCCAGTGGTGATAACTGTGCTGAACAGTTACTCAGGCTGGGCGCTGTGTGCCGAGGGCTTCCTGCTCAATAACAACCTGCTGACCATCGTTGGAGCTCTCATTGGGTCGTCTGGAGCCATCCTGTCATATATCATGTGTGTGGTAAGTCTCAGTTTAAAGAAAAGACATTGAAGTTCTGCTGCCTTGAGTCTCAGAAACACAATTTTAAAGTACATTTAAAGTAAAGCATTTCAATCGTTTTGTAGATCAGTAGCACACTGTAACATGTGGTTGTTCCTCTCCTGTCCACCAGGAGGGACTCTTACTTTACTATAGTATAACCTCTGCTCTGAATAAAATCTCAGGTCACAAGTTTGTGTTTGTGCGTGTGTGTATGTGTTTCTGATTTATTTTATTTTGCAGAAATTTCCCTTTCAAATTTCTTCCAATGGCTGTGTTTTGTGCACAGTCAATGAAATGAAATCAAAGGCTAAAGCAATCATAAACACTGAAATACAAATTATCTGTCTCTCTCCAATCAGGCCATGAATCGTTCTCTGGCTAACGTGATCTTGGGAGGCTATGGCACGTCCTCCACCGGTACAGGAAAGCCCATGGAGATCACAGGCACACACACTGAGGTCAATGTGGATCAGACGGTCGACATGATTAAAGAGGCCCAGAACATAATCATCACTCCAGGTAAGACACATACACAGGCACACACACACACACACACACACACACACGTACATACACATACACACACACACACACACTTCAGAGGTCTCTATGCAAGGGGAAAAACATGGCACTTTGACTTTGCCAGTTACTTTTTTTCAGCATTAGCTAAGTGTGTGTTCTGTTTATTTAACCTTTTCTTGACCCATGTTACATCACCATTTTGCTAGGCTAATTGACAAGTCATGGTAGAGTGGCCACACACACATATACACACACACACGCACACTCTTAGATTTCTGTGTGGTCGTCAGTGCCTGGCAAATAGACATTCTACAGTGCAGAGTATGTATGCAAGGTCAAGGGAAAATTAGACGGAATGAGGGTATGCAAGGTTTTTGTTGACAATTCAAGTACTACGTTTGAAATTGGCTTCTAGCTCTGTTTTCGGGGGTTAGAGCGTGGGGTCCAACCTTTGTTCCAGAGAATTGCTTTTCTTTGTTTCAGATGTTTCTGTATTTGATCCTAATTACGTGTCTGAACCTCCCACTTAGATTATGACGAAGGTCTCTGGTGCCAGTGACCTAAAATCATCATTGTGTGGCCCAGTGACATCTCAGTCCCCTCGGCAGAGTGTTGGGAATTAGTGTCACAGCTCCATGGAGTTGTTTTACTCACGTGGGAACATGTAAACACAGACTAAAGGCACCCAGCCTGCAAATTGGTGATTCCAGTCACAGTGCTGACTGCCTATATACAAAAATGAACTCTTCAGAGGAAAACTCTGCAATTTACAAGAATTGCAAACTTAAAGTGGTCACGTAGTTAGGTAGGTCTAAAAAAAGAAAAGAAAAAGATCCGTTGCACACCAACCAATGTACATTTCTTTTTTTAACTTCTTTTTTTGGCACTAACAAAAAATCTATTTTCTATTGATTTAACCTTCATTTTACCAGTAAAGAAAACATTTTTTTATTTACTGTGACACACTTGTAGGGGGAAAGGAGGAGGAAACAAGCAAAACAAAGAAAAGCAACTGCTTGATTAAGTAAAACAAAATACAACACGTATTAGTATCAAAACCTGAAAAACAAAAAAAGGCCATAGAAACTTTGAATTGAAAGGAGGAGAATGAAAGAGCGGAAATGAAAAAATTATGGTTTTTAAGCCTTTTCTCAAAAGGGTCTACAAACAATACCACACCAAGAAAAGACCAATAATAAAATACCAGACATTTTTTGAAGGATTACAGAAACACATAAACCAGTGAAATACGAGGATCAGAATAAGTAGAAACACATTATCACAGAACCTGTCAAAGTAATTTTATGAATCATCATGACTCTAAATGTCAGTCATGGCATCACAAAGCCTCTAAACCAGGACAAGCTTGTATGCATGGTCTCAAGCATGCAGACTTTGTTGATGTGGGATCAGGGTGCAGCAGTTCTACAGAGGTATTTCTTTCTTGACTGGCAGCGATTTTGTGAAACGATAATACAAAGTTTATTAATTGTTGTAAAGAGCTTGATTTTTATTAACATTTCACACATCACATAAACCTGCATATACATGTAATCTTTGCTAGTGATATCAGTTTCAGACAACACACAAACTAAATGTATGACTCCTTTCTGTACCCGAGTAGTCAGTAATCAGACTGGTATTGTTACCCAGCTTCGGCTTTCAGTCAATCCCCTTGTTTCCATTTTGACCATTCTCTCTAATTGGAGCCGTCACAGTCACTTTGCCTGATTGACATCTGTGGAAATGGTTAAGACTTTGCCTGATAAACATAAGTGTTTTCCTGGCTTCGTCTGGCCCATCTCCACATGGTCTGGGTCCACTTGTTTTTCTTATAGCAGAAGGGAGAATATTTGAAGCAAAAGGAATGAAAGAATTGTAATGATGGAGAGGGAAAAAAAAGTAAAAACCATTTTATAGATGTACCGTTTTTTTTACTTTCTCTCCTCGGAGTTGGAAATCTTGTCATTTTGATTGGTGTGTCGCAACAAGACAGTTTCTGACTGGTTGTTGTGACAAGGCTGGTAAACACTACTGGACCGTTTGACATGTGTTTGTGTTAGTGATGTGTGATAAAAATCAAGTGCCACACACCAGCATTATTAAACATAAAAGAGGGCTGAGGCTTGATTTAAAAAAACATTCTGGTTGGTTGGCAACAGTGCAGACTGAGGCTGCGACCACAATTATTTTCATTACTGCTCATTCTCTAAATTTTTTCTTAATTAAGCTGTTATTCCTTTTGTCAGTTAAATGTCACAAAATTTTAAAAGATTTTTAAAAAGTCTATAAAAATTTTCCAGACCTGCAGGTTAAAATAAACATTTACTTTTTTGAGGGAAAAAAATGGATTTATCACCCGACTGTTGCTACTCTAGCGATGAACTGCTTGCAATAAGACATTTTTTGGCTGGGTCACTGGCTCCAGCCATGGACAAACGTTTGTCCATGACTGAGTGGCTGAGTTAAGCCAAAGTTAAGCCATTGGTTGTACAATCAAATGTTGGAGTTTTCCAAATGACTGTTGCACTTAAAAAGATTTATCTACCCCAGCATTCAGTCATTATGAGTCAAAATAAGAGATGAGTACATGAGAGGAGAAATCGGCCGGTTTTACGTCTCCAAAGTCTCGAAAGTTAACTTGGTGAGCAAGCAGGTGTAAGTAGTTGCAAGTGTGAAGGGTTGAGCTTGTGCTTACCTTAGCTGTGGAAATAGAGTTGCATTTTAGGACGCACAGCAGAAGTGTGCCACTGCTGGTTTTTATGTATGCCTCTTTTGTTTGTTTTTTTTAGTTTTTATAAACTGCACCTTTTAAAGTATTTTTCTAGTCTTTTGATCCTACAACACAAGCCAGCATTTACTCTTTACTCTGCTAATGGCAAGTGGTTTCAATACACACCGCCAACCTGCTAATCAGGAATTCATACATGCACATTGTGACTGATGTCTTGTTAAAGAATGGTGATCTCACAGGGGCTGTACTTGAAGATTGTTTCAGTCTATTAAGAACAATGAGATGGCAACAATAAAGCTGAAACATGCTTGAAAACTTTCTTGGAGTCTGGGTTTAGTTCACACTGAAGTCAAGGCATGTTTTGCATCAGACAACAAGGACATATGCAGGATTGTTTCTCACATCTCAAAAATCAATCTTGGATGGGGAAATTGTGGCAGGACTTGTGGAGTCTGCACTAGGCTTTAATATGAGCTCATTCTAAGCTGCTGTTATTTTCAACTTTCTTTTAGGTTATGGACTCTGTGCTGCAAAGGCCCAGTACCCCATCGCTGAACTGGTAAAGATGCTGAGAGATGCCGGCAAGGATGTCAGGTAAAGAAATGATCATTTCCATTAAATGCATATTAATTGAATTCATTTAATCACTTTAATAACCAATGTGTTCTAGGTTTAATTAAATCTTTATTCAATCAGGCAGTGTCTTATGATTAATATACTTTAACAAAGAAATCTCAGCACATGCAGAAATAAGAGGGAAGGAAATTTAGCAAAATGATGTCCCAGTTAAATTATGTAATGTATAGACAGGAAGGAAGAGTTGAGGTTTTTTGGGCTTGATGACAAGAATATTGAATAGGACAGATAGGAAGAGAAATGTGAAAAAGGAAAGATAAAAGGGAAATGTAGAAGAGAGGAGAGGGAGGACAAGGTACAGCAGAAGCTTGTGTAATTGTCCTGCCTCAGTCGTTTGATCCTGGCTGTTGCAGCTGCTGCTACTTAGAGCATTTGTGCTTGATTAGAGGAAAGTGGGTGGTCAGAAAAAAAATCCCTTCCCCCTGATCTCTCTCCTGTTTTCTCTTTTTCAGTACACTATTTTTCTCTTTCCTTTTTTTCTTTCCTCTGTATTATAATACATTCTCTTGATTTTTTAATTCTTACTTTTCATATCAGTATGAAATCATCCTAAAGCTTTTCCTCATTCTTAATGAACCACATGCCTTTTAAATCTATTTTCCTTGGACACCACATTACAAAAAGGCATAAAGTTTAAAATCACTACACACAAGACCAAAGCTTCTGTGTCTCCCCACTCTTCTCCACTGCATGCAGAGTGTATGGGATTACATGACTTGTTCAATCGGCAGCCACAGTGGTTAAAAGATCCCAGAGCTGACAGGCCATCTGCATTCTGTACCCTACTAAACATGCTGAACATGCTAAACAAAAAGAAAATAAATCTTTAAATGGTGGTTGGTCACACAGTGTAGCGGCTGGAAGCTTTAAAGAGAGCGACATCAGCCAGAGTTTAGTGGCTGATGTTAATTTCCTACCCTTCTTTACATGCTATTGCTAATTAAGTTTGAGAGCTATGTTAACACAAATGCACACACACTCAACAAATAATCTATCGACCATGAAGAAGTGTGATTGGAAGTATCTGTGTTAACAGACTATAATCAAAGTCTCTTCTTCTGTTGTTATTTCTTTGCATGACTTTGTTTACTTTGCTCCGCTCTCCCTTTTTCACAATTCTGTGTTTGATTTGAAGAAAATCAGGTTAATGGTGGTTAATAACCAGGTCCATAGAAGAAGAAGGTTCTAAAGGTGTCATTCAATTTTATTCCTGCAGGTTTGGTATTCACCCTGTGGCTGGCCGTATGCCTGGTCAGCTCAATGTGCTGTTGGCCGAAGCTGGTGTCCCATATGATATCGTCCTGGAGATGGAGGAGATTAATGATGACTTCCCTGGTGAGACCCAGTCTTTTCTACCTTTTTACACACTGTATCTGCCATGAATCTCTCTGCTGATTCATCCATAATTATCTGGTCCCAATGTGTCACAACAGTTGTCCCTTAAAATTATTAAACTAAAAGACTTGTTTAACATTTTAGAGAATGATAGTTATTTTCTAGGTGTTAGATAAGTTGATCAATACCTCAGTCATGTTGTTATGTTAAATATGAGGCTAGAACCAGCTGTTAGCTGGTGGTGTTTTCACTCGTCATTTTCCAACCAATTTTATGTACATTAAAGGTATTGATAGGAAGATATTTATAAAGTGAAGACTGAATAATTGTTTCCCTTGTTACCATAGTTACCATAGAAATTGTACATATCAGTCAGAAAGCAACAATAAAACAACTCGTCAGTACCAGTGAAACTGCTTGTTGCAGAAACATACAATGATTAGTTTTCCCTGAACATTTTTGGAAATCCTGAATCTCTTGCACATGTTTTTATGATTGACATCATGTTGGACTTTCTGCCATCCATAGTTGTCTCAAATTTACATATTTTTGTAAACTTCAGTAAACATCAATATTTATCTCATCATCCTCAAGTGTATCATGCACAATCTCCCTCTAAATGAGCCATAACTTTTATGCCATGTGTTCAATCCTAAAAAACAGGATACACATGAGATAGATTTGATTTAGCATTTGTTGAAGTACTTAAAATGATTGGTAGTATTGTTATTTATAGGCTTGTGACTAATAAACTTTGAGTTGATAATCAAAAGAACTAGGAGGATATAATTCCATGATTACAAAGGCTGAAACTAATTAATCGATTAAAACATGAGGTCAGAGAACACAGGCCTGTTTTCAAATGTTATTTTATTGTGTGTCACGTCAGAGACGGACCTGACCCTGGTGATCGGTGCCAACGATACAGTGAATTCGGCCGCCCAGGAAGATCCCAACTCTATCATTGCTGGTATGCCCGTACTGGAGGTCTGGAAGTCTAAGCAGGTGAGACATCTGGTGCATGCATGTGTGATAATTAGGTTGTCCTGAAGCCCAAAAAGATAAAGAGGAATGGAAGATTTTACAACTGGACTGCATTTTATCACTGAATGTTGTCCACCCTAGTAAAAGGGCCTTCATTTGAAGACACAGATGCACACACACACACACACACACACAAGCACGCGCGCACACACACAAATACACAAATACACAAATACACTCAGATTCACATTCATAGATAAAGTACCAGAGCCAGGTGCATTCCCATCCTGATCCCATTAGCGTTGACTGTGTCACTGTTGAAATGATGAAATTCAGAGCCCGCTGGCGCTGCTCCGAGATCTGGAATTTATACAGCGCTCCCACTTGTTTCCACACACTAAGTGGACATTCTACCCAACCACACACACAGACACACCTATGCAGGTGCACAAATAAGAATAAAAAGCAAAAATCTGGGCATGCAAAAAGAAAATTACACAAATGCTTTTAAAAGATCATTCTTATGTGCCCAACGATGCGTGAGTGAGTCATGTGAGGACACACTACTTCTACATACATAACAGTATTATAAAACTCAAGTTGAGTCAAACTCAAAAGTTTTTCAGGTTAATTTTTTTTTTTTTTTTTTTTTTTGCATAAAGTTTCTGGTCTTGCTTTAGTTTACATGTCCCCTTTGGAATTCCCTTAAAAAGCATTTTCCTCAGTATTGACATTTCTCATTGTCCACTTAGAGGCTAATGAGTATGTTTTGTCTCTTTGTGCACATATGTAACTGTATCTCCTCCCACTTTAGGTGATTGTGATGAAACGTTCCCTTGGTGTGGGATATGCAGCTGTTGACAACCCCATCTTCTACAAGCCCAACACAGCTATGTTGCTAGGTGACGCCAAGAAGACTTGTGATGCCCTGCAAGCCAAAGTCCGTGAGAGCGAGAGCCAGTAAGGTTGGGGGCTTGGGGGGCCAGCAGATGCCCCCACTCAGAGAAAACGTGGAGGTAGAAGTCTAGTAAAGTTATTCTAAAAATCTCCCAGAATTAAGATCCTGTTTGTCCAAAAGTGACTCAGCCAACTAAGCAAAGATGTTCATAAAATAAGAGGTTTTTAGCACACGCTTCCTATCATCTGTAGACAAGAGAAAACTCCATTGTAAAAACATACTTCTGCAATTTGAGCTAAGCAGTGCAGATGCTGTAGATTTTCTGTCAGTGCTCCTACCCCGGTGTACTTAAATGTACTTAAATACAGATTTTTTTTCTCTCCGACACTTTCATTTCTAGTTATTATAGGAAGAACACGTCAACAATATGCAGATAGTCTTTAATCTGGAGAGCAGTTGAAAGTGTCATCTTCATTTGAGTCACTTATATGGATAAAAAGAAAACAATCAAAAATATAGATGCATTAAGATGTTAGATATGTTAAATTTACTGTAACGTAATTGCAACATTCTAGAAAATAGTCAATAGTTTAAATGTAAATCTTGGATGAATTGGAATTAAAAAGAACAAAGGGAGAGATCTATAAAGGTGAACCAATAGAGAAAGAGCTATTAGAGACTTGTGCACTAATGTTTCTCCTCTATGTAAAGACTTTTCCCCCCTCTTTTTCTCCAGAGTTTGCTTTTATTATAGTAAGGTTATTTGATGTTCCCTTTGATAGATCTATTTTACTCAAGTGCTTATGTCACACCTTTTTCTGTACAAGTAAAAAGAAAAAAGCGGAATAGCGCAGCATTTTTGTAAAGTTCTTTCAGTTTCAGTTTTATACTGTATTGAGAGATTTTTGTATTGGGTCTGGTAACCTAACCGTCACAATCTGAGAGAATGTCATTGTGATCCCCTTTTAGAAGCCATAGTCAGTTGTTGAAATCCAGTCATGCTATTTGCTTTTTTTCTTTTCACTTGAATGTGTCTTGTGACCTCCACCTATGCCTCTCGTGCAGCAATCACAACAGATCCAAAAACAGTTATAAATCCATTCAGACTTCACCTATCAAGCTTTTAATGCAATAAACCAAATGGCTCTTCCAAGTTTAAAAAAAGAGCTCTCCTGTAATTCAAGTAATAACTGCACTACTTGTACAAACACTCTTGTAGCTCAGATAGCTGGATGGATTTTACAGTGTTTTTGTACCAGATGTGTCCCATCATCCTGTGAGATGCTGATATTATAGTACATCTATTGCTAGAACTCCACGATAAAGAAGTTTATTTGGCTTGTTTTTTGTTTTGTTTTGTTTTGTTTTTTTAAATGAATGTGGCTCATCTCATCCACTCCAAATGAGTGTCCTCACTGTTTGAAGGGATATGAAGGATCACTGTAATGTAGGCCAGATGTCAACCTCACTTTTGTGTTAAGAGTCTAAAGCATCAATGCAATTAATTAGTTTAACTCATTGCCAAGTAAGAAAACATGAATTGGTTAACTTGTGCTTCTAGATTAAAAATTGTCCTTATTTTCCCTTTCTGTTCTTAAAGCCAAACAAATGCCATAAACCTTAACTTGTGCCAATGCTTTCCCTTTTGCACTCAATCTGGACAGATTCCTTGGCACAAATATAGATTGATTTATTGTTGTATAACCACATAAGTAATCCTTAAAAGATTCCTGACAAAATAGCAGTAGCTCTCTCTGCACCTGTTTTCACACAGCTGAGCAAACCAAACTAAAAACAGCAGAAGCTTAGTCCATCCAGTTGGAGTATTTTACTAAGGTTGGATTGCTGCCACCCTTACATTACTTCACTTCCTCTGAGTTTTTATGGTCATGATACAGTGGATGAATTGGTGAGTTTTCCTAGCACATGGTTTCAGGCACAGTAGCACAAAAGTCGACAGGTGAGCAGTCTTTGTCACCTTTTGTATCTATTCTAGTACTTTATTGATAACAAAGTCAGTACTGTATGAAATAAGTTATTTCAGTTGCATCTAGGGACCTGATATATTGACCATGACAACTATCCTACCTCTCCCTAAAATGACCAACAACCATTCACTTGACCTTCCTTTGACCAATCACCTTTGACCGAATCTACCACAGGATGTGTAATGAACCAGTCCTTATCAGCCTGTCAACTCTCATGTATCCTTAACCTGACCAATTGCCTTCTGTTCTGTGTTCACATTTTGTTTTTAACCATTTGACCTCAGTTTGATACTGGCTAGTTTACTGTATGTTGTGCAAGTGAAGAGTTGCCGATGTCATTACTGCTCATGAGGGGGTTATTGTTCTTACATGTCAGTTTTTCCCAGGAAAATGTGGTCTTTAGGGACAGTTAGATTGGCATGTCTGCTTACTATTTGTAGCTTCTTGCCATTTTTGTATTGTATAGGTATTGATCAAATTAAAAGAAGAGGAAATAAAATTTTGGCAATGGCCAATACGCCCCCCTGTGCCCTTATCTTTTTTTTCTGTAAAGAGGTTATTTGTGCAGAGCAACAACGGGGGTTTGAAGTTGTACAATGTTTCGAAGCACCATGTGGGGAGATGAAATGTACTGTGAATGTTTTCCCCCTCTTGTTTATCATGGAACATTTTCATCCCAAATAAATCTGTATTTACACTAGATGTTGCCTGAGGCTGTCATTCCTTCCCTGACACACTCAATTGAATTCCCTAATAATAAACAAGTTGATCTGCAAAGTTTTACCTGAGGTCTACCACAGCTTTGATGGTAATGTTACCTGCCCAATTTGGTATGGCAGGGTTGAAAACTCAAATATTTGCAGCAATTACCTGGATGAAAGATCTTGAGGGGAAAGAGTTGTATCCACATTGGCACACATACTTAATCTGCGCTGTGGTGATTAACAGAGTGGAGGGATTTTAAATAAATTATGTAAACAGGTTATGCAAAAGGGTATACCTTGTAGTCACCACTTTAATGTGTATTTTTCAATCAAGACTGAGGCGAAAGTGGGGCTTAGATGATTTCATAACTGCAGGTGCGTTGACCAGGAAACAAATATTGTTAAAACTGTTGAAAGGAAAAAAAATTTACAACAAAGGGCTGAACACTGTGGATGTTTCAAGAACTTATCTGTATAAGGTTCAAAGTTCCAAAAATTTTCAGAGCTGAAGAGTTAAAGCCAACGGTTAAAAAGGTATCATGTTTTTTTTTTCCCACAAGATACTTGCACTTTGACATAAAGCAAATCATGAATACTCCATTGAAAGACAGCTTGGAGGTGGTTTCCTTTTCCCATCCTGCAACCAGTGTCATGCAAGGAGCATTTCTTCTATTCCAAAAATGAATTACAGAGGACAAACATAGTACCTCTGCTTTGATGGAGGATAGTGGGGGAAGCCTCCTCTGAAACCTCAAAGTGAGAATGGGATTGCATGAGTCCGTCATGAGGGTCATGATAATGACTGAAATGTAAATATCAGTTTGTGTGACATTTTCACCTACAAGCAGCACTTGATTGCCATTCATCATCGGACAGTGAACTGGAGGTACTTAAAGGGGGAGTGGTGCCTATAGAGATAGAGTAGATTAGACCATAGATAGATTTATGAAGATAGGCATTGCATGTGTGTGTGATGAGGGTGGCTTCATCCCGTAACAAGTAGCACTCAGACATGTTGTTATCTTTTTAAAGGCAAGAGGAGATCTGAGGAAAACTGTCACTACCACAGCAGAAGCAAGATACAGAGATAGGGTCAAAAGAATGAGAAATTACCAAAGCTTTTTGTGCGCATCATCAAAATCCCCCTTCTTGAACTCAGGTAGAGTAAAATTCCTCATCCTTCTTCATTGAATTTAATTCTTGCAGATATCTTCTGTGGTGAAATTATGGAGGATCCTGACAAATGTCATTCGTCTTTAAATGGCGTGTGTATATCTGAGAAAGAGTGATGGCTGGAAGAAAACATTATGAAGATCTACAGTCTGATAAATGCTGAGGTGACAGCCTGCTCAACTTAAGCTGGCCCATTGTCACACTGCCAGTATTTACACAGAGCACTAAAGGATAGCCAGCATGTTCCAGTCACAATAAGCCTCCATTACTCCACCCAGCAAGGACAGTCTGTCCTCCATAAAAAGCAGTTTGTTTTGCCTGGTCTTGCATGCAATTTGGTATTTAATTATTTATGATGAAAGTTGGACCTCTATCTATTTGATAATGAGTCACACTATGTTGATTTCATGTGAGATAGGCATGTGTGATAATGTCAGTAGGCACGCATGTTCATGTGTGAAATTATGTAGTTATGGATAGTCTTCAGATTGTCATACCAAAGCAGAAATAACTATAAAATTAAGGTGAGAATCAAATTTAGAGTAAGAGTGAAATGTAAAATGTGAATGGGCTACAGAGGTGCAGCAATTTACGAAAGTATGTTAAAAAAAATTCTCATGATATAGGATTCCCCCTTTTAGATGTGGACAAGCAAAACCTGGTAGGGAGCTCTAGTGCTAAAATTATCTCTATCCTTTCGGCCCTTTGATTGAAGCCTTGTGTAGATATGTACCATGTACAATTCAACACAGAGTCCCTGGTGGACAAGACAAATAACACACCGGAGTTTTCCTTAGGGAAAGATGATTTAAAGTTATTGCATTCAATGATTATCAGTTGGTTACCAAACAGGGGTTCCTGAGGGTCAGGGGCCTTGTAAGCAGTTTATCTGCTATGCCCAGCTGGTAACTGGTAACTCCTATTTTGTCACCATATAATGTTACTGAATTTAAATTCATGCATCAACAATGCTCCATAAATTATTGCTTGGTGGATATGTTCTCAACTACTTTACCACTTTACCACTGAGATGCACCGGAGGTAGTTACGTAGATTAGGCCTATGTGTGAAATTTTAAGCATAATTACAATACTTCAGTAATACTTAAATATAAGTCCACCTTTTGAGCACTTTAGTATGTTCTTATGGCCTCTTAATTTAGTTAAAATTGTGGGCCTATTGAGTTTTGTCGAATACAGCTAAAATGCTTACCTGTTTTGCCAGGGTGATATGATATTCCAAATGACAGAACAAAACCAACCAACCAACCAAAAAAGGAACAAACCCTATGTAATGTTACTAAAAATAAGCCTGTATTAGGTGTTCGCTTTACTGTCTACCGCATACCTTTGCATATTACCTGGTTTTAAAGGGCGGTTAATTTAAATCCTCCTTGCCCCGCCCACTTTTTGCTCTGACACAGCTGCTTAATTGCGTATCAGGTTTGCCAGCTTAATTATATCGTTTAGACACTGCGCAAGTGGTACTTCTACCAACAGAAGCTCAATTAGCCTTTATTAAACGCCCAAACTCGGAAATTTGTATTTAGTCGAGTGTGATATTAAGGTGGCTTTGTGGATAAATTATGTTTCCCACAATTTATGGAATTAGCTTTGGGTGACAGATGTAATTTTCAAGTGCGAATGGAGTTTCCTTTCCTGCTTTTTGCTAGCTTGGAGCGACCGTTACTCTTCTGGTGGGATTTATTTGCTTACTGAAGCCGAGGACCCCTCTCCACTTCACCAAGGTAAGTAAATAGTTTATATACTGCTGTTTTTGTTTGCTTTGCAGAAGTTTTCCAACTTAAATTACTGCTATTGTGAATTAATTTCATTTTAATAGTTATTGCTTTTTGGATGCTGCTGTTTGATGTGTGCACCACGATGCTTCGAGGGGTTAATTCAGAAGACATGCCCTTGATAGAGTATTATAATTTTATTGGCTTAATTGGTTATGGCCACGTTTATTTGAATGTGTTCCTATTGGGTCAGTGTAATGAATACTAGGAAACTGTGGTAGCTTATGTTGGCTTCACAGTTATTAGTTTTAAAAGGAGATTTAGTCAGTTCCACAGCTAATGTTTTGCTATGTAGCTTATTTGTTTTGACCCAATGCTGGGTAACAGGTAGATTGTTGCAAAACAACCCACTAAAGCTGTGCTTGATGTTATGTAGCAGGTGACATGTTGTTTTTTTTTTTTTAAAAAAAACGTTTTTAAAATGTTTCCATCTTAAATCACTTGCCAGTATTTTTCTTGCAATGTCTGGAGATGCTGTGCTGGGGAGTAAGTAGCTTGCCAGGGGGAGCTTAGTGTTGTCAACCCCAATTTACGCTGTGCTTGGTTAATTGTTTACGGGTAGCGATGAGGTCATAGCCAGACACCAAATATGCAATGTGCGCATAATAAGAATTTATGTTTAAACAGTGTTCCCTGTGCATTGGCAGGCATCACTTGCTCTCTAATCCCTTAAAAGAGTGGGCTTAAAGTGGTTGGATGCTCACTGACCATTACAGGAACCACGCCGATTACAGCACTGTTGTTTTAAAAAAAAACTAATTTTAAATCAATGCTACACAGAAAGGCTTGAGTCCCTAGAGTGTGTTTGATAATGTGATTAGCGCCAACACCAGATCCTACATCCCTCAAAACTATCTGCAACTCCAATCCTACAAACCCTAGTTAGCTCTGTGTGTTTGTGTGCTTTAAGTGTGTGTGTGCCACAGAGAGAGAGAGTAAGCGAAAGGAGAGAAGGAGAGCACATAGCCTTGTGTACATGAAGTAATCCTTGTTGAAATGCGTGCAGATGAAACTATGTATGATTGGAGAGATATGTTGCTGGGTCCTACACCACAGACTTTTCTCAGGGTTTGCGTGTGTGTGTGTTTGTGTGTGTGTGCATGTTTGTGTGCTTGAGTGTGTGTGTGTCAAAACTTTAACAAGGCTTTATACCAGGATCAGCCTATGTCTAACATGTTGTCCTATGAATTTTCAGTCTAATATTAACTTCTTACATTATCTGTGACTCAGCTGTAATACAGTATCAATATAAACAGCTTTAACTCACCACAGGTTATATACTCTTTTAACCAAGTTCCCAAATAGAGAAATCTGTTACTTTTATCCCACCTCACAGGGTCATTAAACCACAATTAGAACTCATGCTATTGCACTAAGCTGATTTTAACAATATTTTTAAAAGGCAATGGGTCTGGTAATTTTAATTTTAATTTTATAGTTAAATTTACCATTGCTAACCAAAATAAGCACATTAACCATATTATGTCATGTCTGTGGCTTTTGAATGAGAGTAACTTTTAAACTATTGCCACTATTTACTTTTTTGTCTAGACCCTGCACACAAGAATACTTTAATATAATTTTGAGCAAAGTTAGGTAGATTATTTATGCCTATGGCAGTGATCTTGTTATATCTACAGGTAAAGTAATGGTGTTTCATCAGTCTTTGTTAAAAATGGTGGACCCCTCAACAAGAGAAATCTCTTTCATCCTTGATCCCAAGCATGTTCCCTCCCTTAATGCCTAATCTGATTGTCCTAACAGCTTGTTTAGAGAAACTGTGTTATTGAGCGGTATCTTAAAAGCCCCCAGACCCAGGCCTCTTGGATACATAGTCCTGTAGACACACACAAACATACACTGTGTCTGCCCCAGACTCTCTTTGAGTCATTTGACAGTGACAGCCAGAGATAAATGTAGACACACTAACCTGGCCAGGGAGCAACATAACTGGCTTCTTTACTGTTCAGTTTCATTGCTTCTCAGGACTGGCTAACATAAACATTGTGGGAGTTTGTCCTTTTAAGCTGCTTTTATTGTCCAGCTGCTTCCCTAGCACTGGATGTAAACTGTTGAGAGGTTGGGATGGAACGATGAAAGAGGGTGAATAAGGTGGGGGTAAAAAGAGGTGAGGGGATGGTTAATGTAGTGAGGATATGGGATTTTCATGCGTGCGAGCGTGCGTGAGTGTGTTATGCATGTGTGTGCAAAATATTTTCATGAAACATCTTTGTAGACCACTTGTATTCTAGCTGAATGACCAGGTAACCCAACCTGCTCAAACTCACTGGGAACCCTCAAACTACAAGAGTTTGAAGCTCATATAGCCTCATTGTGGCTGACAGACACAAACACTGGGAAGGAAGTCCTTTAAAAAATATGTCTGCTATGTTGCTGTCCTGCCTTGATATTTGTTTGTTTTGCTTAAAATTTGTCATTGTAGCAGAGTTTCTGTCTGTTTTGCTTATCTAATGCTTCCCACTTGAGATGTCTATGTTTAACTGCTCATCAGCGTATAGGACTTTTCTTCCTCTCTTTCTGCTTTCTTTCACAATCTACTTGTGTTCTTAATCTGATCATTTTGTTTTTCAGGATGCTGCCTGTGATTCTTTGTCTCTTGCAACCATAAAGGAGATGTGTGATTAGTTATAGCATGTTCTGACTTCAATTTCTTGCAACTCTTTGCTAAGACTTCCAACATGAATTGATATTCATTTGGCTGATACAATGATTGCCTCAGATTAATAAATTTGTGGTAATTTGCCGCTTTATTAACATGACTGCTATATACCGTATTTTCCGCACTATAAGGTGCACCTAAAAGCCTTTAATTTTCTCAAAAACCGACAGTGCGCCTTATAATCC
>JAQMCX010000027.1:2923613-2953200 GCA_029814765.1 Acanthurus leucopareius
TATGCGCCTTATAATGCGGTGCGCCCTATATATGAAAACAGTTTTAAAATAGGCCATTCATTGAAGGTGCGCCTTATGATCCGATGCGCCTTATAATGCGGAAAATAAGGTAATTAAATTTTAGTAATCATGAGCTTGTTTAATTTTTCTTACATGTTTGTAATTTGATGTTAAATGTTGGTTAAATCTAGATTATCATTATTATTGTCATGCTGAACACCACTTTGATGAATGAACTGAAAATTATGAGTTAAACCATACTTTTCAAGGAAAAATTAGTTTCAGTCTCCCATTTTGATTCCCTTGATTTTTTTGCATGTAAGCCCACACACTGACGCAATGTGAGTTTTCTGCTGATTGTTAACTGCCTGCCTCTGTGGCTTAGCTCTACTAAAGAGTTACAATTCTCCACTTGAATTATTTGAGTACCTTGTAAATTATCCCTTAATATCGAGAAAAAAGTAGAGTAGAAGTTTATTTCCCTTCTCTTCTATCTCAATAGTAATCTTGAAACCACTTTTGGGTTTTTTGAGGGTAAAACAGACAAGGAGAAGTTGAGTAGCATTGAGTTATTTCTTATAATCTCAGAAATGAATTAAATTGGTCACTCCTGCAGTGTGTGTTTATCAGCTGGTCTCATTTGTCTTTCCAATCTTTCTTCTGTATTTGCTGGGGGTTTTTTTGTCTTAAGATAAGGGATCAACTATTTCTTTTTTTTCTTTGCTTTATCTGCACCAATCTCTGCAGTGTTCACTGACTGATCCTTTGCGTCGTTTTTATATTATTTTATATCCTCTACTGATGGTATGACAGTTTGTTTGCTGTTCACTTGATGCAGCAGTGCCTCCACACTTCAGAACTACTTAGGTTTTAAGAATGTTTGGAGTCAACTTTGGATTTCGTTTGGGCATTCCTGATGCTACCATGCATTCTCATGATCTTTTATGGGGATTGGCAGGGCGTTTCCCTATGCTTATTAGGAATAACAGGCCTAAGCCATCTATTTACAAGGACAAGGGGATTCATCATTATGATAACACAGGTGCAAACAGTTTTGCAGTTTAAGAACACATAAATCTGACAGACTTTTCTTAGGACCCTTCTGAAGAACAAACTAGGGAAAATTGTAGCATGATATTGGTAAATAATGTCTATTTAGTTGTAGATTTAATGATAATATCAATTGCAAGATAAGTCATAGAAGCGCATGCATGCACAGGTACCCATCACTTTCCTGCTACTCTTCAGGTTGATCTCTTCAGGTTGATCTCTTCCGTCCTTAATTTACTTTATAAAACTTGTTTTCCAAGGTCAAGTACGTCAGTCTACCAAACATGTTTTTGGACACTTTGAGCCCATTACTCACATTGGTTTGTTTTTGAGTGGTACATAGTTTCTTTGGGGTGATTGTGTTAACAAAGGGTGAATCATCCCACCCCTGGCAGAATGCCTCCCCACCGGGGACTATTGTAAATATTTGAGAGGAACTGTTGACATGAAGATAACACTGACTGATGGATACACAAGCCTGGACTCTGAAAAGCACTGATGGTTCTGTGGGAGTGATGGAGAAAAGGAGAAATGGGAGAGAAATTGGGAGGAAGATGCAGATAAAAGAGGGAAGGGTGAAAATGTGGTAAAGGACAAAAATCACTGGAGAGAGAGGAGAGTTGGACTGTGTCACATGGTAAAAAAAAAGAAAGAATGATGAAGAAGCTGGGGGGAAATGCATTGTGTAATGAAAAAATGTGACAAGGAAAAAGTAGGGGGGGAACTAAAATACCTAAATCAATAAGTACTGCAGTCTTTCTCTCATATTATTTGTAAAGAGATTTGGCATACATAGAGGCAACTGGTCAATAAATATATTTTGCAAAGTTTTCTGATTAATGCAACATTTTTAGCTAAATAGATTTCAGTGGAAGTTCTTGATTCTAATGACATGTACTGCAACAAAAGGTTAGCTCTTAATGTTTAAGATGTATTCTCCAAGAACAAACAGTGAAGCAGAGTTATGTAGTTGCAAACAGGCAGAGTAAGCAGTAAAAGAAGACTCGAGTTTTTTTCCTTAAAAGGAGGAATATACTAACAGTCTATTCAGCAAAGCAGTGCTCTCTTTTATCCAAGACTAATATGCGTGACATTTGGAGAATGGTGGCTTTCTGTTCCGCATCCTTACATTCCTTATAGTGCTGTTTCTGTTCTGGCCTCTTACTTCCTTAATATCCCTGTATATAACTTGACTATATCCAGGCCTGAATAAAGTGTCTCTGCCAAGCCGGTATTATACTGTTATACACTTGCTTTGTTCTTATCTGTATGTGGCCATACAGTTTTGTCATGTATCATTTTTGTTTATTTAGCAATTTTCCTGGCTAAACAAGTAAACATGTTGTTCTTTACATCCCTTGGCCAAACACTAATAAGATGCAGCCTTGCAGCCTCTCCCTTAAAGATTACTCAGATCAGTGGTTGAGCATGATTAACATGTTTATCAGCCTGATATTGGTATATAAGACTGTCTGGCTTTTTTATTTTGGTCTATGACTGTTGTCACACTCATCAAAAAGGTACCCTGGTTAAAAAAATTTATATTAAATTGTTTAAATTACATGAAAATGATTCCCTTACTTAAAAAAGGGTAAATGCACAAAACAAGCTTCATAACAAGCATTCACTGGCTAGCTGTAACAATGGAAAATACAATCATTCTCCAATGCTCCAACCATGAAAAGGGCATGTTAAGAATCCAGAACATGAGCAGTGCCAAGGTTTAGTCAAATAGCCATCATGGCAAAGGGAAACCACAATCCAAGACATTGAATCTCAACAAGCCATGAAGAATGCAGAAAAGTAAAACTATAAAAAAGTAGTCAAAAAGTCTACAAGGAGAAGGAAAAAGAATCTTCAGAGGATGCTATAGTTCACTGGCCTATTTTACACTAAAGATTCAACACACGCTAGCTTAGCAAAATATTAAGCCTTTGCACTGACTTGCATATTACTTAGAAACAACAGGAATTGCCCTGATGTTTTTTAAGTAACCCCTCCACTCCAACTACCAGTAATATCCAAATCAATATTGTGTAGTGCAGCATTTAAAACCCCTAATATTGGTGTGTTTTGTTGCTTCTGTTGCTATTATTTGTCTTACATCCATTTGGGGGATATCCCTCCAAACAAGAAATACATCACCTCCTGTTTCTGAACACCAACATAACACTGTAGTCGCAGCTAACCAATGTGTTGTTCCAAAAAGAGGAAAATTATTTGTGGTTCTTCAGTGTTTCAGATTAAATATGCTTTTGCAAGATTTGAAAGACTTGAAAATAATTAGGTGAAGTCAAAGTTAAAGAGAACTTTGGCACTTAAGTTATTTTACCATAAAATTCAGAATTTTAAATGCCTTCTTGATATTTATTATTCATTCATTCAGTCATTCATTCACATAGTTCTCTGCGATTCAGAGGGAGATGAGGGGTGAAGTAACTGTGTCACTTGTGTCACCAGTTTAATTGAACACAGAGATTGGGCTGTTGTCCAACTTGTTGTCAGTAAACCATCCATGTACAGCTGTGTGTGTGTGTGTGTGTGTGTGTGTGTGTGTGTGTGTGTGAGTGAGAGTGGGTGTGCGTATGCGTGCGTGCGTGTGTGCGTGCGTGTGTGTGTGTGTGTGAGAGAGGGAGAGACAGTGCGCGTGTGTGTTTGTGTGTGTGCACGTGCTTGTGCTCATGCATGTGGCATGTTAAGTGTTCCAGGAATCAAAGTGAAATGAGAGGGAAAAAAGCTTGAGCTCCAAAGGACCTTAACTACGCCCTGAAGGGCAAGCACCCCCTGTCCCTTCCACATGTACACACACACTTGACACACACACACACACGCACACACTTGACACACACAACATACACAGACACAGAAAAATAACATGAACAAGGTAGGTGAACCCTTAAAAGAGAAGAGAAGAGAGCTGAGGCAGCCTGTAAAGCCCAACTGAATATGTGAATGACACAAAATCACGGCAGCAAGAAAAACTGTAACCATTTCAAATTTCAGAAAAGACTTGAATTGAGCATTTTATATGCTGCACTATTTTATTTGTGGATGGTTTTACAGTTTTCCCCATCACTGGTGGTAATTTTCTGTACGCAAGTGCACTCTTTTTGTAGTGAATACAATTGCAAAGTAAGAGATTTCATGTTTCATAATGGGCAATGATGCAAATAAACGAGACAAAAATATTTGTTTTTGTGGTTAAATGGTTCCTTTAACATGTCTGCAGCATCTAAGCATGCATCAGTGAGTGACATAGTGGTCCTTGTAGTTTGATTCAAGATGTCTCAAAGGGTAGAAGTGATGTTCTGTCATGAATCTGTGTTTGAACGTGCATTGCGCATATACTAAAGTGTGTTGCTGTGTGTGTGGTGTGTAACTTCTGGTCAAGGTAGGAGTGTGTGAGTCATGCTGCGTACAGCTGTGGTCCAGATGAAGGAGGCCACCTGCTCCCTCCCTTTCCTTCATTTTCTTCTTACCTCCATCATTTACACGTTCTCTCAGACATACAAACAACCTCCAATTAGGCCAACCTTGACTCACCCTGTGCCTGTACTTTACACACAAATGCACACACACACACACACTCTGCCACCTCATATTGGGTAGGCACTCATGCTGATGCAATTTGTGTCTCTATGAAACATAAAAAAAGATAAAGAGGGGGATAAGGAGGGAGAGAAGTAAAGAGACATTTCATTATGCTTTATTGTGTTATTCTGCAGAGATGAAACCCAGGACTTCAGAAATACCAGACATAATTCATGAAAAATCCTCCACACTACCCCGGCTGACACCATTGTGGTTTTTGGCAGGCATGAGACTTGAACTTGTGATCCAAGTCATGTTAGTACAAACTTGCCAAATCGTGAATATCCAACTCGGCAAGGCAGTTGTTTTACTCAGCCACCCGAAGAGACCTTTTATTTCCAAAAAGTGGGGTACAAAAAAAAGGAAGAAAATACTTTGAAAAATTTTAATGATTATCCTTTGTCTTTCTTATTTGTTTATTTATTTCTATTTATATGTGTGCATAACTGTTGAGCCAGGACACTGTCTTGCCTCTGCATCCAACTCTCTCTCATCTGCCTTTTGGAGCTGTATTCATTAGTCCACTTGACCAGCCCATCCTTCCATATATCCATTCAATTTGAAAAAGTGAATATTGACAGTTCATGGTGGTTGGTGAAACAAAACTCCATTTATAAATCTATATTTTTCCAAGAATTTCTTGTAATGTGGCATCCTATATTTTCACATGACCTCTAAAACGTGAATCCGGAAGTCCGTCTGTCTTCTTCTTGTTGCATGTGAAACTCTTGTTGGCTAAATGAGTTAGGGCCACACACCCCCCTTTAGTGTAATATTACTCAGACCAGGTTTTCTTTTCCTGACAAAACTGTGTCCATTTAAGACACTATCAGAACACAGCCCTTTTTTTAAGCTAAATTCCTGTGACATTTCTAACCCATAATAAAAAAACAAACACTCAATACATATATACAGTTTTAACATGTTAGAGTGAATCTACGTGCACGCTGCCAAGTGTGCATTCTGCTGCATCAAACTCTAATACTTTTTCAAACAGGAATGACTGGATGCTTGTGGCTTGTGTGTTTGTGTCTCATTCAATCACGGTGGTCGTTGGTTGGACCACACTGTGTGTATGTTTCTGTGTGTGCATGAGTTTGCCGGGATGTAATGTGTTGGTGTGTGTTGTAAGGGTATATGTCTTGCATGTTTGCTTGTGTTTGTGTGCATGTGTGTTTTGTGTGGTTGAGTCCATGTCAACTAGCCATATCAAATCTGAGGATAAATAATAGGCATTGCTTTGCCTAATTTCACCCAGTCAACCAACCAATCAACCTAAGATCAGTGTCTGTCCTGATTTGGGGAGGAGATGTGATCTGAACTCCTGTAGTTAATGCTAATTACCCAGCATGCTTTCTACTCATGTTTCAGCATAGAATTAGTATTCCTAGACTATGTCTGTGTTTTTGCTCTCCTGTTTTATATTATATTTAGACTTAAGTCTAAATTTTTAATATATTGCAGATATATATATAATTGCAATATTGTCTAAATTGCAGACATGTTTAAGTGTCCAATGTTTATAATTGGAAATTTTATTTTCTTAAGCACATTGAGATAATTTCAACTGCCAAAAAAGTATCTTAATACAGACATGATCAATCATAAGGTCTCTGATTGTTTTCCCATCTCATTGTGAAAGCCATACATTTCTTTTGGCACATGTGACAATTACTAGATGACGTATCTATCAGAAAGATGCACATTGTAGCATATTGCTTATAAACTAATAATAACCTTGTCCCTAAATTTAATTTTCCATGTTGTCATTATAACTTTCACAATTTTGACAAGAAATTAATCACAAAAACCTTGTTCATTGTCCAGACAATGACTTCTTGTGATTATTTTGTATCTCTGCGTTGATTCTAGATCTGATTAGTTGTTTTTTTTTTTTTTTAGATTAGTTCATGTAATATTTTTGTTAGATATATAAACCTATCTTAAATTTCTTCTGATAAAGCTGTAAAAACCCATGTGGAATCAGTCTTCAGCTGTGCTACAGACAACACATTATTGCTTTTATTAACCAAATTTTTGTCTCTAGAAATTTTGTACATGAAAAATGTGCATGTGTACATGTATATGCATATATAATATTGCACATTAAAAAATTTAATAACTGTATAAGTTACAGATTGTTGTAAGTTGTTGACAAGGTACTTGAAAAGGTTGGTTACATTTTGTAATAAAACAAATTTTTTACAAGATTACTGAAAAGCAAAGGTTGAGGAAAATGTGTTATTCAAGAGATCAGTGAAAGTCATTATAAAGCCATTATACAGTATAATGAAGAGAATGCCTCACTTCTGTGGATGTAACATTTTTTGAATAGCATATCAAAAACTCCAGTCTATAAATGGTATTTCTATGTTTATCCCTGTTCTCCATTTCAGCCTCCATACATTCCAGTCAAATGAGGCCTCCCATTGGACCCAGTCAGTAATCAGCCCACTGGCTGGTTGCTGCTGTTCTGTAATAATATTCTAATAAGCAGTGACTGCTGCTTTGATGAAGGCCTGCTACTCCTACTGCTGATCTACTGATCTACTGAACTTACTCCTACTTGGGTAATTAAATATAGCTGAAAACAAGGAAATGGACCACCAGCTCTCCTTGTTTCTGCTTTTCCTCTGTCCCTCCCTTTCTTTCTCACATTTTTTGTGCTCAGTCTTCCTCCTTGTTTTATAAATGTGTGCTTTTATGTGCCTTTTCATCATGCTTCACTGGTTTCTAGTTCTTCCCTCTCCCCACTATTTTTCTTTCTCATCTCTTTAATTTCTTATTTGTTGTTGTTTCTCAAGTCTGATAGAAGCCTAGTGCTGAAACGCGGCTCTGATCTCACTCCTACCCAGGCAATTAAATCAAGAGAGGCAACAGTTGGAATATGGACCACCAGTGGGAGGATGGGGACACAAATTTCTTTTCACATTTTTTATTCCCTCCTTTTTGTTTTCTTTCACACTCACCTATATTATATTTCATCCATTACAAAGTTGTCTTTCTATCTCTGTAATCCTCCTCCTCTCTTTGTCTTGTTCAGTGTTTTACCCTCTCTCTGTCTGTCTGTCTCCCCTCCCCCTTACTCTCTTGATTGACTTGAGTGGGTGAAGCAGGCCAATTTGTTCTTCCAGGGTCTGAAATTACTTGCCTGTCTGTTTGGATGTGGAGAAGCACGGATGATTTCTGCTCTCCCATCAGTAACCACGGTTCATGCCGTTCAAATAAAATCAAAATCAGTATTGTTTGTATTGCTCTTTCCTTGGAGAAAACATGAGAACTGTTGGGGTTATTTCCTGAAATGATATCAAAGTTGTTTGTGTTAGGTTGTTACCCCAAAACAGGCCCATTTTCAAGCTGAGCTTTCTCTACACTGACAAAATAAAGGCCAAAAAACAAGAAATACAGATTTATAAATATTTAGTTAAATGCTGTTCCCGCGTAAGTTTCGCTAAATCAAGATAGTGACCAAGTATCTATACTTGAATGGTTAATTGAAACAATTAAGGTAAGGTCTGTTTAGATTTCACTTCAGCTTTCACAATGTGAAGAATATCTGAATTAAATGCAATGCAGGAATAGGAGGAACTTGATGAAATTGATCATGGATATGATCAGTTTGCTAAAAAGTGACCTTGCCTCACTGAGACTGTGAGAGCTTTTTAATAAAAGATGTTGTCATGTGTCACGTTGCCAAAAACATTAGTGAAAATAACAGTGAAAATAACAGAATCAGGGACAGCCTGATCCCATTGAGTTGCTTCAGTTTAATGGTCCTGGTATTTTGCACAGGTCCTCATATATGTATGACGAAGCTCTTGCCAATGTAAACACCTGTGCTTTTCTTGTTTTGAAAAAAGTAAAAATGTTACAAATAAATATAACACAGTTGGTAAGGATCACAAGTCCCTAACTTGTCTTCTTTTATGTGACAGAGAATGAAGGGACAATAAATAATATACTTACAATATTTTTTTCTATAAAAGAAAGAGATTTTTACATGCAAGTACTAACACATCAAATAACACACAAAGACAGAATATTATGTATACATTTTTGTCCTCAAAAATATGTTTGTTGACGGGAGAAAGTAATGTTTAAGTTGGTCAAAGTGTTGAGTAAGGAAATTTGCCCCAAAAGAGCGTCCAAAATCGGCATTGCACATAAGCATGCAGAGCCCTTTTTCTTCATTTTGGATTGCGTTGGCTTTCTGGCACTTCTACCATTGTGTCTTAAATTCAGATTATGTCTCAAATGTGTTTTAAAAGATGTTTTATTTTACATGAGAGTAGGTGTTTGTCTTCTAATTTAATTTGTTTAGATTAAGTATTAAGTGTTTACAGTGACTCTTATACTTTAACAACAAATCACGTTTTAATCAATTTATTAAAAGAATCCAAATGATAAAAAAAACAAAAGTTTCTTTGGTTCTGTAATGGTTACCAGTTGATTTATGGCTCTGCAAATACAGTCTCTAGTGTAAATGTTATCACCTCTACAGTATGTGGTACGACAAGGAGACCCTAATACGACCTTCATTAATGTAGACCCGGCCCTGTTTCGATGTTCTGTTGAGTAAAGCTCTGTTGAGAGATGGTTTCAAGATGACTACAAATATGACAGATAAAGTGCACCCCGGCAGAGGCTTAGGAAGGTGTGAGTGAGTACTTTTTGGTCTCGATCCTGGCTGTGTCTGGCCCTCATTCAGCTCCTGTCTCACCGTCCTGTCAGCCCTCATACTGGGGGCCTGGAATTAAACAAAACAAAACATAGTAGAGATTCCATTGTGTGTGTGGTTTTTAAACTTGGCTTTTCGGGGTCATTTCGGCTATTCCTAGATGTAATTTTGCACATATGCTAACACACACACACAGATACTCAATATCCAGATGAAATAACATTGCCTCTGTGTCCTAAGAGGTGTATTAATATTGGCAGTGCTCTTTCGGATTAGGAAAAAGACAGCGGATATTTCTAGACAGACATTCTAATTTTACTACTTTGCATTAAGACACATTCAGGGCTGATTTTTTTTTTTCTAGCCTTCAAAGATCAACAGTTATTGTTTTTTGTGTGGGTTTTAGAGCCAGGGTTTTGTGGCTACATCCTCCAGTCTCTAGCGTGCCTGGCCTTTTGTGTTGATTCTTTGTGTGAAGAATACTTTTCCACCTCACTTGCTGTGCTGTTCGCTTGTTTTTCCTATTCATTCTTTGGATGGTGAGTGTGTTTTTTTCTTTGTCAGTATGAACATTATTATATCTCTCCCCAGTCTGTGGCGAGGTGAGATGACCTGAGCTTCAATGGAACAGATGATGGCTCTGTGTGTGTGCACATGAGAATCTATTAGAGGTCTCTTTTTTTTTCTTTTTTCTTTTTTTTTTTTTGAAGGAAAAAGACTTTTCAACCTATAATGATCAGACCAAATTCAAAAGTCCACTGTGTAAAAGAGCAACATGAGGTGGCTTTTACTTCAGCTTAGAGCGTTTGGAAAGTTAATTAATTTAATCATTCTCAGTTGTTGTATTCCAAGTAGTTCATTAGTAAACTTACCTATTGTATTCTCAGCAGTTTAATAATAGACTATGCTGTTGTCCTTTTTATTAATGCAGACTAAGGGATACTAGCAACCTGTGCTATACAGATATCCATGGGACCACACCATCATTTACCAAGATTTACCAAGTAGTGTGTGGAAGCAATTTATTATCACCCTGCAGTATCTCCACTGGTCTCTGTATAGGGGCTAAGCTCCTTAAACTATGCTCATTACTAGAACAACAATTAAGTGCACTGGCTTGGCTAGCAGCAAATAAACACAAGCTGTCTATGTGTTTTGTTTTGTTTTTTTTAACTTTTCAAAGTATTTCAATGTCAAGAATATTAATTATTTTATTGAAACTGGAAGGAAATGTTTTTTTGAATTGTTTTTTGTGTGTTTTAAATTAATATATTTGTAAAGCGCAAGTATTTAAAAAAAAAAAAAAAGACAAGATTATCAAAAAGAATCAAACCGATTAGGAGTAACAATAATAGTAGTAGTGTCATGGTATGTATTTTTGGCAGCAAAATTTATAAGCTTGATGCTTAAAAGTATTCCTGTCTTACATTAAATAAAATTCAGTCAGAATTGCACAATCTTAAGTATGTAATTTTTTGATGAAAATGAGTAAGAAATTAAAATGATGATCCAAAGGTTAAAGTCTATATGTGACTGACTGTTCATCTCTGCATGCAGCTGTGAATGCCTGTGTGTGTATGTGATTTGTCTTTCCTTTGGTCATTGACGCTAGACCCTCTGATCCCACAAGCATACACCTCAACAAATTTCCAGTGAGGTCTCAGTAAAGTCCTTTGCTAATAGACTGTTCATTAATCCAGAGAGCTGTTGAAAACTCACAATCTTTCACAAGTTACTTGTTATTGTTTTTAAAGCTCTGTTTACTCTGCACAGCCCCTAAAAGCCCAACCCCTAAAACCCAGCCTCTTTCTGGGCCGCGACCCAAAAGCTTTATTAGCTAGATGAGTGCTGGGTGGCCAAATTTGAAGACATGAATGTGTGTGCTGAGCATGCACATGCATGAGAAACATTAACAGAGTTTATATATTTACGTGCTTGCCTGCCTTCATGTATTAGATGTGTGTCTGTTTGTGTGTGCCTGTGTGAGAGGGAAAGAGAATGTGTGTTGAGTAACCAGTTTTGACCAGCTGCTGCGGTGCGGTGTGGTTGACTTCACCTCTTAAAATGTTTGTGGCTAGGTGATTATTGCATTTTTGCTTGTTGTTTTTACAGAGTCTGCACTGCAAACTAGGCAGGTGTTTATCTCAGCCAGCCATGTTTTCACCTGCTGACAGGTGCCATGCAGTAATGTAGTGCAGTAGTGTAGTTTAGTGTAAAATACATAACTTACATTAATTATATGTGCTTTGAATGTTCTACTTAAATTATACAAATTTTGCAAAACAAATATCTTGCAAGCATACATGCATAAGAAAGTGAGACAAATTCTAAATGTTACTTTAGAAAAATTAAAAGATCACAGTGCTCTCTTGAACATCTTACCATATTCCTTATTGACAAGGATCTTACTGGGCTGCTACACTTGTAATGGGTTTGATTAAAAATGTATAGCATTGCTGCAGCATTAAGTTTCTGCCATGGCCAAGGTAGTCATTTCATCTTTTTCAGTGCAGCGCAATGGTTTCACTAAGTCTTTTCTAGCTGTTCCTTCACTCTGGAAAAAGTGCATTTTTCCCAAGCACTATTTCTCATTTACACATGCAGCTTTGCTTTCTTTTTCCTGGCTACATTTACGTACCTTTCAAAACATTTTTTGATGAGTTTACACAGTCATATAATTAGTTACCGTTACTTGATTATATTGTTGCTGAAATAAATCATGGAAGTAGGAAAAGAAGTTGTATGATTAGCTTTAGATGGACAGTAATTGAGAAATGTTTAGCTAGACACAAACCTACATTTTTGATTGATAGGCTGTGTAGCAGTCTTATGACGCATTGTTTTAGTAGAAGCTCGTCATTCTCAGGTTTCCTTAAGTTGTTAGCCAATTAAGCATCAACACACCTAGTTTGACTGGCTAAGAAGATTACATCCTGTCTTATTCAATGAGAATAACACACCTACTCCTCATTAAATTGATTCATTTTTATCCTACATAAGCCAATCAGTGTATATCCCAGAGCACACAGTTAAAAGGTTTGTGTACACAGAAAGGTAGAGAGATAACAAGAGAAGGGCTGTGGGACTTAAGGGTTCTCATGCCTCATGCAAATTCTGCTCTTTCTGGTTTGGCAGCAGTTTTAAACCTAGCAGAACTAAAAAATATGTAATAAGAAGTAAGAAATTTTAGATGCACTGTGTTATTTTAAGCAGTTTTCATAAATAAAAAATAAGCTGCTTCAAGAAACTGGCTAAATTTAAGGATTTTCCCACATAATGCTTTAATCGAATAGTTCACCAAACTTTAAACTGGAGAAACATATTAAAACACTGAAGTGTTTACCCATGGCCTCATCTCAATCTGTGCATGCAGCCTAAAAAGTCTCTAAAATCACCCATAATTCTATATTAAGGAAAGGATGCCACAGCATGTAAACTTAGCATTAAATTGGCCTGAACCTGCCATAAGTAGCAGGAATGATTTGGATCTACTCCTGCCTCTAAGAAAGAATAAATAAATTGATGTAAAGTATACCTTTGCTTGCAAATTAGAATTCGCCATTTCTAAAACTTTTAGCTGCAGGTAAGTTTTTAGTTTTTTATTTGTTTATTTTTCTGAAGCTAATGTTTCTAATGCCAAGAATTGCCTTAATAAGGTAACAGATTCTAAAATTTAACAATAAAAAATGTGGTTGAGGTCTCCAAATTGTTAACATTAAGTTTTTAACTGTAGCCTTTCTTCACTTGGACTTTCCAGAAAGAGACTGAATACACAAAAATCAAATTCTTACAAACTTACCATGCTTAATGTTAAGTCAATATTTGAAAACTTTATTGTAGAAGGTCACCAGCTCCTGCATCAGTTAATGAAAAACTGACTGCACTGTTGCTGACAGTACCAAGAAAAAATTTAATGGGGAAATAGGCACATTCTCTGGTTCAGAGATGTCATCACCCTGTAAAATAAAGGATGCAAACTAAAGTTCAAACACATAAACATTTAGCCCTAAGGTTTGTCTGTATTTCTCTGGTTTCAACTTTGTGCGAGACGTATTCCTGTTCACAATGATTATCTGAGAAAGATCTCCAGAATAACACATGGTAGTCTTGTTTAAAGTGGCTTTTCTCTTCTGTATAGAGCTTGTCAAGAGCAATTTGCTGACATGGACTTACATTCCTCCAATAGCTGCTGAGGGAGGAGACAAGCATTAGTTTATGTTTCAAAATTCTTTTTGTATTTTGGCATGTAGTCAAGTGTTTCAGCTTTATCTGTTAGTGGCTATATGCAATTGTTATTTACTACTTTAGTGAAATAAGTTATCTCATTGTTGCACTTTCTTGCTCTTTTTTAAACTCTGCCCCTTCATCCCTCTCATCTTTCCTCACTCTCCATCTCCCTCTCATCCTCTCTTCCCTCCGTCTCTCTCTTTTTCTCTGTTTGTAGGTCAACATGTCCTGCCTCCTCTCCACATTAATTGTTGTCTTGCTCACGCAACCATTCACAGCTGGGACTCATTAGACCTGTGTCTGTGTTTTTCTGGATGTGTGTGTGTGTGTGTCTGTTTGTATATGCATGTGTGTGTTCACCAGGCCAGGGTAATTCCCCTTCTGTCTTTGATGAGCAGGTTGGTCCAAGGCTCTGGGCTGAGTTCTGTAAGATGTTCACACTTGGATGATTCGCTGGTGTTTGTAGTTTTCCATGCATTGCTTCTGTCACTCGCATGTCATGTCAAAAGTGGGGCTGACAGAATACTTGATGTACTTATTGTTACTTTGATCCATTGGTACATGTTGAAGTCAGAGATGCCTCTATCCCCTACATTTCCTCTTTATCTAAAGTGTAATGTATAAAAGGGGTAGTGTCTGGCTGAACCCACTATACAAGGCTATGTTAAAACATCTACCTAACATTTGTCACTCTAAAACTGTATATGTAGGGTCTGCATGCGTTATGTCTTTTTTTGCTTTTATACCACCAGATCCTCTCTAAAGTGCTGCAACAATGCAGCAAACACACTACAGTGGCATCTGAAAAGTTATTTAGTGCCAGAAAAATCTTTATCCAACCAAGAAAAAAAAAACCTGAGAGAATTTTTTTAAAAAACAACTAAAAAAACAAACAAAAATAGATCCATACTGACTCGCCCTGTCCAGAAACACTTATCAACTCATTCACTGTGTTTCTGAGCCAATTTATTACCACACTGATCCAGCGGGGAAAAACTGTGGATTTATATTTTTTTATTTAACTGTCAAATTCTCCAAGTTGCTAAAGTTCAACATTTATAATTTCCCTTTTTTTAAATACCTTTTTTTTTCCAATTAATAGCACAAAATTGAAGAATTAATTGATTAAATAATCAGTCTTGCCACCGAAAATGTATGCCTTTCTTTGATAGTCAATTAATCAATTAAGTCATCTTCAATTATTTTTTCTATGATTACAGCTCCTTTGATTTCTCACTTTAATAAAACTAAATATCTTTCACAAAGTTTAGCACTCTTGGTCTCACAAAACAAAATATCTGAAAATATCAGTGTTATTAAACAGTTCCAAGCTTTGTTCATAACATTTACAGTGAAATTCCAAATCAACATTTTATTACGAAGGCTATTTGTGTGAGTTGGATGAGTGGAGTCAGGGGTCAGTCATTTGCAGACACATACTGAAGAAAACTGCACAGAGAAAATGAGGGACAGACTGGAGGTACTGGAGAAAATGAATACCTGAAGTCACACAGATTCTGCTCTGATCCAGAGACATTTTTTGCCAGAAGGAGAGCTCAGAGATTATTTTTTGAACTTTCACAATTAAAAAGAGGATTTATCTTCAATTTAACCAACTAGCAGCAGCTAGCTATGGTATGCTGTCCTATAATGTAATGTGAATCTCTTCATTTAGTGCTTACTAAACAGAAATTTTACTTCACTTCAGGACTGTACAGAGAGAGGAAGGGAAAAAGAGAAGACCAAAAGGAAATAACTTTAAAAACCAGAGTGTGGTGAAGGCTATATTAAGTCAAAGGCAAGCAAGGAAAGCAAGCACACACATATACACACACACACACACACACACACACTAAGTAAAAAAAAATAAAATAAACAAAAAAAAAACCAAGCAAAATAATAGACTTAAACACACTGCTATCATATAGCGTATATAATATCTTGTGGCTGATTGGGTTGAATAAACATAAATGATTTATTGGTCAAACTTGTGTTAGTTACGCAAGAGAAGAGACATTCAAAACTTCATTCAACAAAACCTCACTAGAACTTTTAAGGTCAAAAGAATGGCATTCTGCCTCAGAAGTCACAATGACATTTACATGATTTGTATACCACATTGTTAGGGAAAAAAACAAATAGTTAGCATGTAAGCTTCATGGTGAAATGCTACATTCAAATAGTTAATTAGTTGCATTTTGTCTAAATGACCACAGTGTTGCTCATGCTATTATCCTGTTTTCTTATGTCCAATCAAAATTTGTCAGAGTAACATTTAAGTCGAAAACAGTCCAACAAGAAGCTAGTTTGGGTAAAATCCTCAGGTTATTTCAGGCTCTGTGTCACATTTTATTTTCTTTTGGATAAATAGATATTATTTATGTGCCTTTAACACAACAACAGCATTTCCAGAGTTGTGCAACATTTTCATCCTTTCCTATCTTTATTTTAATAAAGCCTATCTTGCTGCCAAATCATTTCATTTATTTATTACTTGATATTAGATATGCTATGAACCCCTGCAGGTGTTCTTGTATATACACACAAACCAGTGCATTAGGTGAATCATCATAATAAAAACAAATATTCCTGCCTTTTGATATTTAACAAGCTACTGGCCAGATGCGTCTCTACATTTGCATCTAGCTGCCACATTAAACAATTAAACATCCCCATTTACCTAACACAGTCAGTTAAAGAACGTGCGTTAGTTGGTGTATTAGAACAATTGAGGTTTAAGTTACTGAGGGTGCTCAGTCTGACTCCTGGCCTAATTGTAAAGCTAATTGTAAAAGCCACTTCCTGTGAAGAAGAAATACATTTGCCAGTATCTTTTAGTCAAATCAAATTGTCTCTGGTTCATTAACCTTTAACAGAAGATTTGTACTGCAATAGTCCACACAACAGCATGTAGGCTGATAGTTCTGGAGTACATAAACAAAGCTTCAGCAGTCACTGTGGGATTCATTAATTCATTCATTAATTTTAGCTTTGCTTCCATTATGGCTGAAGAACTTGCGCTCAGACAAGAACGAGCAAGACCACAACACAACCCTGTGGAAAGTTTCAGTGTGGTGGTGGTGCTTGAACTGTTCATTCAGCCAGCTTTGTTTAATTATAGGTCAAAGACACCTCAAGGTTTGCAGCCACATACATATAACAATTCGAAAGGGGGAAACCCCCTGTAGGGTACCTCCCACATGTTAAATGACAGGATCTGGCTGTCCTTGAGCAGGGAAATATGGATCACTACAGTGATCCATAAATTGTTTTGTGGAGTGTTATATTAAAGCACCCTTTAAACTCTAGGGTGGGAAACACATTACAACCTCATTTGACAGACAATATTCTGTATAATTCATGAAGTGATGATATAAACCAGACCGCATCATCCAGATGTTATTCAGTGATATCAAGCAGAGATTGGCTTAGGTCAGGATTTTATTCTGTTTTGTACAGAAGGTGACCAGGTCTTGGGTTGTGACATATTACCCAAAAGTATTACTGTCTTTATTACCCTCAAACAAAAATGTCTGCTCCTTCTTGCATCTGTGCTGCATTTCCAAAGTGACCTTTTCCTTTTTATTTCCTGATGCACAATGAAAGCAAGCAGCATCAGTGCAGCAAGTAAATACATACAAAAGTAAATGCATATTCATCATAAGGTACTCAGTCTGTTCCTCCTTCCTTCTTTCCCTGAGGTCCCTCATCCCCCCTCTTTTGAAGTTTGCTCTCAGTCCCTGACTCTTTTTAATCATGTGGAGGACCTGAGTTTTAGAGCCAAGGTAAGATAAACTCTTATTTTAAAGTACATCTGGCTTGAAGAGCTCTGCTAGTAAAACAAAGGGGGAGAGAAAGATGGACAGACAACCACTGAGATGTCAGGGTGAGGACAACTACAGGCAGAGAGGGATGAGTAAAGTAATATAGAGACCAGTGGATAGACACAAGAAAACAGGATGAGGGAGCAAATGAAACAGGGTTAATAATTGTACATTCCATCACTTTTAAGAGCATGGCTGTATATCCTCCGACAGAAATAGTCTGCTGAAGAAGATGAAGATGATGAAATCTTGAGTTGAGTTTAAGTTTGATTTTGTATTTGTTTTTTTTGTGTCTTTTTATGCTGCCATTTTGGTCAGGTTGACCTTGCCAGAAGTGTTGGACATGATTGTCTTTAACTCTTAATCTAGGTATCTAAACAAAAGAGCTTTCTTAAAATATTTTTTTTATTATGACAAGGTACTTTAGAAGTTTTCATTTCAATTGTGAATTTCCATTTCAGTTCAGTGAAGTGTTAAGCAAGAGAGGGTTATTATTTTATAAACTTGGGAGTTTGGGTGATGCCGGAGTATGACACAGTAAGGGGTAGGTCCCCCTTATGAAAGATATATTAAAGTAAGCATGATCAGGCCAAATCTGTAAAAAGTTTTGGATAGTGATGTATGTGTGTGATTTAAAGTACCATGAACGCTCTTGAAAAAACACTTGGGCCATCATCAGTTCTATTCGATCTATTTCATGCAAGCAAAGGCCGACATCCTAACACCCGCCATATGGAGGTTTTTACTATGGAAGGCAAAGCAAAAGTAGCTGCTTGTGAATGCATGTCTCACACACAGGACTCTGCATGAGGAGACAGAGTGCTCTCTCTCTCTCTCTCTCTCTCTCTCTCTCTCTCTCTCACACACACACACACACACATATGGGATACAAGGATATTGGACAGTTACCAGAGAGAATCAGAGATAAGGAAATTGAAGAGTCTCTTTCCTCTGTCTCATTCGGCTTGTTTTCTCTCTAAACAAATAGCCTGCAGCAGCACAGAGTTTAGGAGCCCTTTATGAAATGGTCTGACATCCTGTATGGTATATGCACACACCCACACACCCAGACACACACATACACACACGCACACACATAAGTGTACACACGTAAAAAAAAAAAAAAAAATTACAAACAAAAAAAAACAAGTAAAAAAATAGACTTTAACACACTAGCACAACAGAGTTTAACTAATTCCAGCCAAATAATGCCTCCCGCCAAATTTAGCAGCTGCAAACCAAAAACACTTTGAACTGCTGGAGGTCCCCACCAGACGCCACCAGAGTCACTGTAGGTTATGAGCAATCTCACATCTGGATCTGTAGCTGACCTGAGGGCATTGATGAAGAATGCCAGTCTAAAACCACCAGTGTCCTCGCGCAAACTTTTTGCTACAATGATCAAACATTGGGGTGATTTGTCAGTTCCAGTGCAGCTAAGCATGACCGATGGAAGACAAAACACACTAAAAATCTACCCACGTTCACAAATGTACATGCAGCCAGAGCTCTTCTACAACACATAGATATGCATTTTTGAACACACAAGTACCCACATAGAGTCTGGGCACAGCATTGTGATTGACATTGTGGTTGCCCGTCCTAGTCTTGTTCTGCCATAACCACCATTCCCTCCACAGTTTAAAAAAAAAAAAGAAAAAAAGACTGTGAGGTTGACTGCATTAGACTCAGGCCACAAAATCTCCAGTGACCTGCGGTTCCTATTAGCTGGCCATCATTTTTGACAGTCTAATAAAACCAAATCTTTCAGGAAGGGCTTTTCCTTTTGTTTTCGCTTGTTTTAGGCTTGAGTTTTGAAGTTAGTGTCTGGTACTTTTGTCCACATTGTCTAGAAAAATATAACCAAGAATGTACTGTGGAACGGTTTGTCTCATAGTTTTATTTGTTAAAGCTGCTGCAATAATGATTTGTGTGTTCATGTGTGAATCAGGTTGACAGACTGTGAGGACACCCCCAGGGCACTAGCCAGCCAGCCAGCCAGTGTCACTAAGGACACAATATAGATACAGTAGCAGCAAGCAAACTAGCTATAGTATGGTCACTTGCATGGACTTGAATAGGATATGTGCTGTAATTGCTGGTACAAGTAAGTGTCTGGCTCTTATTCAAAAGGATAAACAATGGTTTTGATGGTGTAGAACGAGACATTCTAAAATACTGAAACATAAAGAAACATCCAATATCAAGAAATGAAATGAAAATATTGCATTTCTTATCTCAAGTTAGTAAAGCAGTGTGACAGTCATAAAATAGAAAAATCAGCTTATTACTAAGATTACACAAAGCTTTCACACATGACATTGATTAGGGTGTCAAGCTGTGTGATTAATGGCAAATGATTTTGTCTCATATAACCTTGTTGGCTTAAAAGCAGCATACTAAATAATAAATGCAATAAATGTGTTTTGGGCAGTCATCGTTGCTATTATCTACACTCGCCCTTTATGACGGCTGGAATTGAGGACATGTGGCCAGAAGCTGTTTATTGCTTTCATATGGGGCCAACATGTGTTTTACATTTGCCAGGAGATCATTTTTTTACTGTAATATGTACCCTCAGGGTGCTCTTACCATTGAGACATCATCATTTTGCCTCTACTTATCATTTGTTTGTACAACTAATACTAAAACTAAGAAATTATACAAAAGCTTGTCTTGAATTAGATGCACCATTGTTTTGTTTTTATCCTTCATGTGTTGCTACAATATGAATAGATTACACAGTACTCTTGTAATGAATTGGTGCAGATCAGAATTTGAACCGCACAAAGTAAAATCTAAACTGTAACAAAACTGAAGTGTAGCATTACAGTCCTGGCTCACCTGCATGAGGATGGCTGTGCTTTGTTTATAATTTATCAAGTACAATTATTTGGCTGCTTTTGATTAGTAGATTGCAGTTTGATCATTTCATTGTAAACAAATCCCAAAATACACAAAACATTCATTTCTCAGGAAGGACTAGGTTGGACTCTTATAATGGCCCCTGTTTTTCTCAGCATCTTGAACCTGTATTATCATGCAGACCAGTTGGAGATGATGTATGATATACTGGCATGAAGCACTGGCATTGCAGAATATGACATCAATGGGAAGTCTTCTACTGTGCTGAAAGGCAAAGTGCATCACTGAAAACCTCATCAATGTTTCTGTGGGCTCTGTGCCGTTGGGATCAAATCTTGTGTGTGCGCCCTTGTGTGCGTTCACACACACCACAACCAAACCATTACAGGACTCATCTTCTCCATGATTACCCCTTATGTGAGGCCCAGCTGGAGCATGCTTAGTTGAAATGAAGCAGGCATTGTTTTATTCTGAAACAAAGAGGAGGGGAGAGAAATGAGTGAAATAATTTTTTTCAAGACCATGTCCCATAAGATTTTAGGTTTGACCCAGACCTTTTGTTTTCATAGGAATGCCTCATGCTGAAAGGTAATAGGGATGTTTGCAACAACTTATTTGCACAAGGTTTAAAAAGAAGTTTAAACACAACAGTCCAATTCGAGCACAATTTCAACTTTGGGGAAAAACGTTCTGTATACTAATAAAAATGAATGAATTAATAAATCACTGACTTTTATCTCTAGTGCTGATAATTAAAAGGAACAGTATTACACCAAGTAAATGCACACATAACTAAAAATGGACCATACTACCATGGTCATTACACGACAGATCTGCTGCTGGCCAGTTAGGTTGAAACTGAGGAATCCAGTTTTATTTGAAGCCTCAGCTGAAGAAAACATTGTATTTGAAATAATTCCTCCTTGTTACACTAAGAGAACGTCAACTGCATTGGGTTCTTTAGCTGTTAAATTTCTGAAATAAAGGAATCACTTTTACAAATCTTCAGTCACTCAGCTCAAATTTTTTTTAACCTCAGGGCTTAAATTGAGATTTGTCAAGAGGATAAATTAAATAATCTTTGTGTTTTCACATTAAATCCAAGATGCAAATGCAAAATATATTGCAAGCTCAGAACTGATGAAGACATGTGGAGCTCATAATAATCTTCCCAAAAATTTGTTTGTGTGGTTTGTTTTCAAATATTGTTTCCCACCAAAGGACCACCTCCCCATGTGTTGTAGAAGAGCTCTGGCTGCATGTACAAAAGTGATGGGAAACCTTGATATTATTTAAGCTGTTTGGACAGATACAGTATTAACTGAAATAGGTTTAAAGAGACATAAAGACTTAACTCCATTTCCTTTTTTTTAAGTAATTGTTATTCTTGTTAATAATGGCCCTTTAAAGCTCCTCTGTGTTGATCAGAATACGCAGCGTTTCCAGAGAATTGTCGCATGGAAACATTATCATCAAGACAAGAATGTGTGAAATTTCTGACTTATAAAGAACATAAAAAGACTTAATGTCTTAGTCAAATTTTGCGATGAAATCTTGAAGGGTGCAGCAAGTTGAAAAAAGCTCATGCTTTCATTGACAGCTTGAAATTATAGATTTTTTTTAATATTTGGACCAACTAGCTCCAATATGTACATCTCTGTATGAATACTAGCGCCAATATATGCATCCCCTGAAATAGCTTACCCTGTCACAACCCTGTTGTTGGACTGTACCACAGCAATCTCTTCACACTATCATAAAAAATCCAACAATTCCTTTTGCTAACTTACCTCATGTTGAGCACATTCTTTATGCACATTCTTACCATATATAAAACAGACCAACCTCAGCTGCAGCTCCTAATATTACCACCACTCTGACCAGAGAGACAATCTGGGTAGCTATAATTTTCACAACTATATGTGTTGATAGGAAAAAAAACTTGAAAAAACCATCAAGGCAAGAACTAATAACTGCTCTAACAACACACATTCTCATCATAGCTCCACAATTGTAATCTTCTAATACAATATTAACTGGTGCTAACCAGTTATTGATTTGGATCCTAAATGCTGTAATGCTTGTTTGGGTGGTAAATTTACTTAAATTTGTGGTTCAATTCACAGACAAGATGCCAACCAAATATCTGTTGTACCAGATTTCCCCAAAGATTGGATAAAAATGGGAAGAGCAGTAAAACACAGCATTAAAAATTCGAAATAGTAGAAATCTTTATTGACAGAAAAAGAGTAGCATTTATTAATAGATACAGTGTGTGCTGTAACAAAGAGTCAAAATCATCTCTACACCTGGATATACTTCAAAAAGAACTGGTAACATGATGGATATGATGGGTCGTCCAAACACGTTGTAATATTCCCTATCAGGAGGGGAATGTGTGCGGATAACTCACCAGCTTAGCCAGGTCACTGCTTTCCTTCCTAATGAGCAGCTGTCTCTGCAGGCGAGCTCTGTTGGCTTTCCTCTGAGCCTCTTTCATTTGCCCGGCAAACCAGCCTTCGATGTTGTTTTTTAGTTGCAATGAATGGTGAATATTTTGAGTTCATGGTAGTGAATGAAACAAAACTTTGTGTATCAGTCTTTTATGTCAACAAGAATTTTTAGCAGAGCCTCCTGCTCCTTCGTCAGTGAAAATTAGGAGCTAAAATGAGTAAGAGCCACTACATGACAACGCCCCCTTGTGTAGTGTCAGCAGGACTATGTTCTCTTTATTTTATGGTTATTTCTTTAAAAGACTTATCATAATCATTTAAAAAATTGACAGAAATAATTGTCCCTATTATTGTCCTCGAGTAAATCAAGGAGTTTGATCTTTGCATCAGGATTTCATTTAATCCAGTGGAACTATACAGCACAGCTGTAAAGCAGGGATGGTTATTTCTGTTGCACAATGCACTGCTATGGATACATTGTTGTAATGTAACTGGCTTACCAAATGGTACTACGTGGCTTTTGCATTCATGTTGTGACTTTTGCATTTGTGTTGTGCCTTTTGCGTTTTTGGTTTATCTTAATGCAGGTTTTTTCCCTCTTGCTAAGGGTTTTGGATATGCAATTCATCTGATATATTCAGGCCACCATACATATACACTTTTTTGAGCACTTCAAGAACCGATCATCACCTATGTGTATGTAATGCAAGAGATACAATAAAACAAACAAAATGGTCGGTTATCATTTTTCAATTTAAAGTGGTTTGATTGATTCACAACTCATGCATTGAGTGACATGGAAGGAACCACTCCATCTTAAGATTTCTGGAAGCTGTACGATAGCAGCCATAGACTGTATGAGAGTAGCACAGTGAATTTTCTCATTTTTTATAACTACTGTAAGATGAAATGGCAACAAAGCATCCTTTTTTCATTTTGGAACAAGTACAAAGGTAAAAGTTTATGATGATGTGTAAAAGAGTGCATGTGCATGTAGCCGTGCATGTGTCCACGGGTCTGTGTCTTTGGTGCACATCCAATTACTCAATTAATCACAAAAATAATTAGTAGAATACTAGATTACTAAATAATTGATAGTTGCAGCTCTAGTTTCGGCACACAGGATCGCACAAATGGTCAGGGCAGCGCACTTCTGCTTTGTGTTGTTGTGTTGTACACCGTACGCCCAACTTCAGAACACAACTGTGAAAGATATCTTTTGGCTTGACTATGTTAGTTTTCAGCTTATAATGATGTTAGGTAGAGCAACCTAGCTTAGCTTTTCCTGTTAATGACCTTGGTTTGTTTCCCTGTAGCGAGCTATTGCATGCGTTGATGGCCCCTCAATGACCCTGCCCCATTGACAGGATTGGTTCTGTAAGGTTTGTGACATATGAAATCTGTCTAATCTGAGTCAGCCTTTTTGAGGCAGGCATTGGCACATTGATGTGTTATGGAGGACATTCATTGTTATGGCATTGACTGCTAATTTCAACCCAAGTTTGCCTTGTTGGATGCAAAAAACACCAAAAAGATATGTAGAGATGGTTGAAAATTTGATTTTCACTGAGAGGTTTTTAAATGAAACCATCATGAATTTATATTTTCTAAAAAAAACCCTCTAAAAATATTTTTCTTTTGTCTGCTACAGTAAAATAATTTCCCCTTTTTATTTTTTTAATCAATTTCATCATTCATTCGGGCTAATTTAATTAATAAAAAATAAAACTGGAAAAGGTAATGGTTTATGTGGTTTCACTATACGCAGACACCCAGTAAATTAGTCTTTATTTGATCCTGTGTCAGGCCCTAATGCCCTGCATGTTGACTCTGCTGTCAGGCAGCCAGTGATCAAGGACTAATAGAGGCTTTCTGCTGCCATAGCCGCTTCCAGCGACCCTGGGTCTAAGGCTAAGTCATGCCAGCGGAGCTAGAGGAGTGGAGGCCAACAAAAACAACAAATATATTTTCATTTAGACTGCGGGCATATTCTGGAGAGTAGGGGGGTAAGGGAGGGTGGGGGAGTATAGGTGAGGAAAGGAGAGGAGAGGAAAAGCAGAGCAGAGGAAGGAGAAACAAAATGAATTAAGTGAGGCAGGAATGAGATGAGAAAAAACTGTGAGAGGAGAGGAGACTAATTTTGGGGTTTTGGCCCTGGTCTGGCACAGGCTCTGGAAAATGTTTTATAGGTTTATCAAAGCGTTGACTTAAATATTAGTACAAAATACATGTTTACATTCTTGTTTTTATCTCCATGTAACAAATGCATTAAGATGAAATGCACTCGACTCCAGTGACTCACATTTTAGGACTCTTGTCAGAGGGAGTTTTCCTGAATATCTCTCTCCTCTGCTGACATGATTTAATTTCATCCTTTTTTTCTTCCTTTTTATTTCTGTCTTCCCCTCCCTCTCTTGACTCTCTTTGCTCTCTCTGAATTGATAAACAGAGGCCTTACCTCAGTGCAGGCCAAGGCAAATGTTTGAACCACCTGTTGCAGGAAACTTGAAGCCCTCAGGAGATGTGAAGATGGAGCTGGAGCTGAGGCTGTGCTCCAGGTACAGGTCTCGCCTGAACCAGAACAGAAATCGAGACGGAAAATGCAGAGAAGTGTGTTTTTGACAAGGGGCAGGTGGGGGATGAACTACTTGATGTGTGTGTATGTGTGTGTATATGAAAACACATTAAAAAATAAGATAAAAGGATCTTTATTTCTATATTTAATCATACAGGTCCTCACTCACTGAGATTAAAAAGAAAATCTCAGAGGGTAACTAAAAAAAAAAAGATTAGGATAAGCTTTTAATACATTAACATGCTACTCTATCAGTAATTATCTTAATTTCAGAGGTTTTGAAATGCTTTACAACAAAAGCACATTAAAAAGACAAAAAACAGGCATTTGTTATGAAATAATACACTGGACAAGGTCATAATGTAGTAAATCCTAAGAGCAAGGATTAGGCGGATACAGAGCACTTAAAAGTGGCAAATAGCTATAAAATGTCATCTGTCTAAATGTTGTTAAACTTCATTTAGTTTAAACTTATCTATATCTCTGCCTAAGTCACTTTATTTTTTAACTACTTCATTTTGTTTTAGTTGAAGTCCATATAAACTGTATTCTGAGAATATTGAGCTTTTATATCTTTGCATATTTTCCTGGTGAGACAGATATTTAAGTGGGGCATAACACTGACATGACTAATCTGTTTTGTCTATGAGTGACAAATTAAGTACAAGTTTATTATTAGAAAATACTGAGAAACTTTATTTTCACTTTTAAATGCATAATTGAAAAAAGTCAATTCTATCAGTTTTTGGCCAACTCGGCACACCACTCAATAGTAAAAAGCATGGAGAAAAATAGTTTTAAATTGTTGTAAATAGCTATTCACAAATCAACATAGACCAACGTTATTATCTAATAGGGGTCAATGTGTTGGCTAACTACTGACTCCTGTTGTCTCAGTGTGGTTTTTACCAACTTCTAAGAAAGCTATCTGTTTTTTTTCAAGTTTTTTTTTTTGTCGGGTGTTAAACAGACCGGTAAAGTGAATCAGTCTTTTGCTAATAAAAGTTCCTTGCACCTATTTAAAAGTAGATTAGTAAAAGTTGTAAGGCTTTTTAAAAATAAAGTTATTTACCATAAAACCAAAACGGTAACATCTCCATATTTTTTTTTTAAACATAGAGATCTATTAATATTATAAAAATACTGATTAACTCAGCTTTCATAACTGAGTGAAGGTGCCAAGCAACAACAAGGACTAAAGACAATGGCGAATGATTTAACTGTGAAGGTGAAATGGTGAAAAAAGTAATCAAGTAAAATGAGCTGAACGTGCGAGGTGGAGGACTCCTGGTTCACCTTCTTGGTTCCAGGAACTCCCTTGGTCTGCTTCCAATGATTGCCCCTTTGCCCCCCCACCACTCTTTAACTCTGCAAATACCCCTTCAAGCCACACCTCCCACCCCCCAACCCCAAATTTTCTGGCAACTCCTTTAATCGCCCCCATCACCCGTTCTTCCTTTCAACCCTCCCTCTCCTTTCACCCTTTGGCATCTCATCCAAACTGCTGCCCTCTTAGCAAACATCTCCCCTCCTCCCTTTCTTTCTGGTGACCCCCCTCCCCCCCTCGACTGCCGTAAATGCCCCCAGGACTGTGGTTCTTTCAGTTATTCACCGCTCCTCCAAACCCACACGTCTTTCTCCGATTCACAGCTCACCCTCTCTCTCTCTCTCTATCCCCTTCTCTGTCTCTCTCTCTCTCTCCCTCTCCCCGGGAAGTAAAATATTCACAGCTGCTGCTGCGGTCAGGTCGCACGGCCACAAGACTCTCTGAGCAAACAGAGGAGCTGTGAACGTGTGAAGCCGATGGTGTACGTTTCATTTGAGGTCCGACACAGGTCCGATAGATCCTGATGTAGTCAAAACAGAAACCGCATACTGAGCCTCACCACATGCCTCAACAAACCAAACACTAACCAAACATACCCAAGCACAACACTAAAAAATGACATTGGCAAACAGTTTTTAGAAACATGTTAGGCCCACTGTAGAAATGGGAGAAATGATGCGTGGCTTGGTGCCGCTGAACAGACTAACTCAGATGTCATTGGGTTTGATAATCAGTGTGGAACATCTGTCTTGGATAAATGCCCTGCTTTTAAAGTCTAGCCTTGTTATGCATTACGGGTAAAGGCAAGAGCACATTAAGTCATGTTAAAGTTGCAATAAAAATGCATCAAGCCTTCCAAGAGGTCTACACATGATATATATGCAGACTTGATTCCAAGTTCCCTGAATGAACAAGTGTACGAATTTGCTCATATCTAATTTTGAGTCCAGATTTTCATGTTCATTTTACATACACGGATCTCTGAAGGTGTATCACTAAATAATAAAGACATCCTGGCTTAGGAATGCCAGCCCTTGAACTTTATGAGGGCGGGAGAAGGGGGAGGAGGAGGGGGGCAGATCAGTGTCTTGAACACATTTCAAAGTAATTGTACTTGATATGGCGTTTACAGAACACCCAAGTAATCATATAAACAAAGGACTAGATGCCCTGGGAGGATGAAAGGAAATTTGAATCTCCCTCTGATGCATCATACTTACTCACGTTTTGACATGAGTGTTAGGCACTGAGGATTCCTGTGCACAAAAAGAGGATCTAGGACCTTTTTGTAATAAACACAGCAGATGGTATGGCTCCGGTGGATTCCATCATACTCTAAAATGAACTAACACACACACACACACACACAAGCACACACACATAGAAAAACAGATGGCAGAGAGTTGAAAGTGATGGATGCAATGAACAAATTACAACTGCTACAGCCCTGGGCAGAGGAAGTGCATGTGTATGTGTGAGTGCGTGTTTGTGTGTGTGAGATAACAACCTTGCTCTAAGTCTAAACATTATCAAGACATGAGAAAAGTTTTAAAGAACAATGAAAAAAATGTAAATTTAAACGCAGCAAAGAGCTAAATCGCAAGACCTAAACAGCAAGAGAGAGGGAGTTTAAGTAAAAGAGAGGGAGAGCGAGACAAAAAAACATGACATCATAGTTAATTAGAATCAGGTGATAAACAAGGGAGTGATATTTACATTATACCATATGCCCTGTTCCATGTGTCTTTCTGTTTCGGGGGGCACAGCAACAGGTTTCAGACAAGTAAGGTCAAGGAGGAGGCTTTTCCCAGCTGCTAGACCTCACTGAGGCCCACCCCTCTTTACCTAGCCTGCATGAGTGTGTCTGTGTGTGTTGATCATTTCCAAAGCCTTTTTGGTCTTTGTTGTTATCACATAAAAGACATCCAGGAAGCCATGTTTGCCGTGTGCATTTGTATTGTATAGATTTTTGTAGTGAGAAATGAAAACCCCCTGAACCTATCCACCAGGTTGTCTGCTTGGCTTCTTTCAAAAGTTTAATCTCTTTCAGATTCTTGATGCACATTGTTTTTCACAAAATACTCCTCCAGCTTATTCACAGTTTTTGTTAGACACTGATTACTTGGACAAAGCTGTTTGTGATGCTTTTGATTTAGTCGGATATTTTAGTATTCAAACATGAAAAGTCATTCTTGACCTTTTGAAATAGTAGTTTGATGAAATTATTTTATTCTTAGTCCACTTGCCAGCTCCAAGGCTGTCATCCTCACAGTATTCATCTTTGAAAAGAGCTAACTCCATCCAGGTAAATAGATCCATCGTTAACTACACTGTAATTTCACAAAAAAAAGAGAGATAATAGCTGCAGACAAAGCTGTGCATAGATCATGACTTATTTTGTCAGCAAATCATTTTAAGGGTCAAGAATGACCTTCCATGCTAAAATACTCAAATGATTTACAAACTCAAAAGTATCAGACAGCCTTGTTTTCCAAAAAAACTGGAGTAATAATGGGACAATAAATGGTAATAATAACGAAATAGTTTGCAGATTTTCTTGCCTACAAGTGACATTATTTTATTAAATATTACTTCATAGTTTTTTATTTAATTTTGCCTGTTCAGAATTTGATGCTAACACTGTTCCAAACCAGTTTGGACAGGGGCTTAAAAAGAGTGGGGAAATCCTGAAATTTCATTTTCAGGCCTCCTGCTGACAAATATGACTTATGGGTTAGGGTTATATTGCAACTCTTAGTTTGGCAGGTACTGAACAGGGCTCATGTTGTGTTTTTTACTTCATTTGGACAGAGATTAATTTTTAAAAGGTGCTTGTGTGAACAAAAGAAAAGTAGCTTCTTCATTTTAATTTCTTTTAATTTGTGTATATGAACTAAACTTTATGTTCACAGGAGAGATTAAAAATAGGGCCGGGACTTTAACGCGTTAATTTCGATCAATTAATTATAAAGATTTTAACGCGATAAAGATTTTAAC
>JAQMCX010000027.1:2956312-3041963 GCA_029814765.1 Acanthurus leucopareius
GTGTGTGTGTGTGTGTGTGTGTGTGTGTGTGTGTGTGTGTGTGTGTGTGTGTGTGTGTGTGTGTGTGTGTGTGTACTGGCTCCCTTTCAATTGAAATGGTTAGAAGAGCCGTTTAAAAAAAACTGTAATGATGAGTGACATCAAATTATGGTATCAAATCATGAAAGATAATAATGTCAGTAACGTTTTACTAAGTGGCTTCTAACCAGATCTTATAAAGTTAAACTCTAGATTTATTAGAGCAATAACTGTTAAATATGATTAATATTGCCCAGAGTACAGAGTGAATTTATTATCCATTCTTCTTTGTTGGTTTTCTTTGAGAAATCTATACAGATTCAATCGTGTTAAAACCTGAGGGCTATCTTAATCCTTTGTGTCATTTACATGTATTGATGTGGCGATGTAATGAAACAATGATTTCATTTGATTACCACTGGATAAAGAAGTCACTGTGTAAAACCCATCAAGTGCAATCGAACACCAGCTCCTCACTGCTCGGCCACTATGGCTTATGTTGCACCGAGCAGAAGACGTCATGGGAATTCAGTTTCAGGCCATGCAACAGAATGCTTCTCTGTCTTTTCTAAAGAGTGTCATTTCATCTGTGGTGTGGCTCTGGAGAGACACGCTGAAAGTTGGGTCTTTCAAAGCAAGAAAACGAGAGCAAAAAGGAGTGAGAGAATGAGATGAAGAAAAGGAGAGAGAGGGAGAAAACAGATAAAACAAGGGCTGCTTTCCCCAAAGGGACTGAAGCAGAATAGAGACTCTGAAGGATTGTGTTTCCTGTTTCTGAATGGAGCTGAGAGCGAGAGGTAGGTAGGAGAGAGGAAAGCTCACATTGAACTGTGGTTCTTATTTCTAGAATAAAGAGTCTTGCAACCTCGTCAATTGTTTCAAAAAGCATTAAAGGAAATTCAAAGCTACAGAGTCAAAAGTTTATAGAAAAAAAGCAGGGATTGACACTAAGATTTTAAAGCACTTGCCCCACAAGCAACCAAGACCCTAAATTTGGTGGCCAAAGTGCATGTAAATAAACTCATGTAAATGTTAATACGACACAGCCTTTCCAAACTGGGACATGTTAGTAAATTTACAAATTATAAATTAGTCTTCTATTTCACTTTTTTTTTTTTGCATGCTGTATATTCGGAAGATAATTCAAATGTATTAATATTTATATATTTCATACAAAGTGTATTTTTGCAGTATCATATGAAGTCCATAAAGATTGTTTAAGTATTCTTGTTTGTAAAGGTTTTGTTGCACTCTTGGTAAAAAGTTTGTGGACTCTCCTCTGCTGCACTCGACATAGACAGAGGGAGCTGGAAAAGAAGAGGAGTAATTGTTGGTGTCATTCTGGACACAGAGCAGGGAAGACGCTTTAGCATGATAATGAATCACACCAAAATATTTACAATTACTGATAAGAAGAGATCACATCACAGCTTGTCAATTATACAGTCTTTGTTAGTGTAGCCCCAGGGCCTGTTTAATAGGCCCACTGGGTTTTGGTATCATGCCTCTGCCTCAGATATGCTCTCTCTTTCTTGCTTGCTCCCTCTCTCCCAGCATTGTGCTTGAGTTAGTCATGTGTGCAAAAAGCATAACAAAAAGAGCGGAAAAACTGTAACTGGGAGCCATCTCAGCATGGGTTTGTTTAACCTTTCCTCAGATGGCAAAATCTCATTTAGATGTGCAATTTTCTTCTCAAGAGAGACCTGATAAAGCTTGGTGACCTTCAGCTGAGTCTTGGTTGCCACAGGTACACTTTTTGTGGACACAGGCCATAGGACCATGATCAGTGTCCAACTATGAAAGATATTTCTTTTGAAAGACTTTGATTTATTATGATTGATACACTGCAATTCCATTAATAATTAGCACTCACAAAACTGCACAAGTGTGGGACAGTAATCACAAAAAACACAAAAGAGAATAGTTACTCTACAATTAAAGGGGCAGGTCAATGTGAAACAATTACTCACCGCTCCGTATAGCTCTCCCTTTTTGCTGATTGCCAGGTAGTAGTTACTGCTGAGGCCCCTGATGGCCACCACTCCAACATCCACCGACTTGATCTCCAGAATACCTGTTCCAGGGGGGAAACAATCATGTTAAAAACTTTTGTGTATTAGTTCCTCAAATGTTAATGCTGTTACCAGATATATGTTGATGGTCCAATGCCCATTTTTTTAATTGCTTGTATGTGTGATGATAAGTACGAAACATATAAACCAGAAAAAAGTTAAAACATCCTCACAGTAGAGAGTACACAGTTGACATTTTTGCTTTATGAATATGATTTTTGTCCACAAGTATTCATTAATTATTAATTGACTTCATTATTTATTGTGTTATTGTTGTCACTATGTAAATATTATAATGGTATCTAAAACACCAGAGAAACAAGAGGTCAACTTTATTAGCAATAGTTCAAAATATCAAATGTCCATATTGTAGTACAACTTTTTAGGTCCAAATGCATCATTGTTAATTGGGGTTCTTTAATTTAGCAAAATGGCTTAAAAAATACTGAAAAGATAAACCTAAATAATCTCTGTTTCTTCTGCACAAGCAAACCCCAGTCCTGTCACTTTTTTCTTCACTGTGTGACAGGCAGACCTCAGAGCGGCCTCTTGCCCCCTGTTCATTTGCTGGTTAGCTTGTGGGCTGCATGCCCTGGGACCGAGGTGCAAGCCAGGAAAAAACATTTCTCCATTCTATGTTTGTTTTTCTGACCAGGGGAGTTCAGGTAGGCAGGCAGGCAGGCAGCATGCGGGCACACGGACAGGACGGAGAGAGGCTTTGTGGTTGCCAGACTGGCAAGAGGTCAAGCAGCCGTATCAGTTTTCAAGCCTGCATCAATTACTGGTTTAAGCTGTGGTTGCTGGCCCTTTCTTCTCTCATCCTAAAGTCAGTTACACCAAGCCATAAAACGATCAGGGGTTTGAGAGGATTAGCTAAAGGAGCCAGTGTAGTAAGTGGAGCCTGGGTACAGGAATAGCAAGAATATGATGAAAAATAGGAACTGTATTGCCAGAGTATCCCTCAAGGTCTGTCATTGTCATTTTTGAGATTTTTAAGTGTCGGTACTTCGACAGTTTCCTTTTCAACTATGTTATACCATGCTGCATTGCCAAAAATCTATGTAAACTGTGTATTTCTCCTGTAGAGAGCTAATGGACGGAATGAACCATAAAGAAGATGGCTTGGACTGTAAGGTTCAGGAAAAATTGTATCACCCATTTTCTCCCAACTTTAGCAATCAAAGAAATCCTGTTAGAAAACAAGTGCACAGTAGATACAAGTTAGAGTAAAATACCAAAGGGAGAGGGGGTTAAAGATCAAACAAATGACTTTGCTTTACTTTGTTCTTCACGCTTCGAATCTCAAATAAATGATGTTTTAACCAGATGCCCCTTTCCTGCCCTCATTCCCACTCTCTCTCCTCCTACAGAGATCCTGCAGCCCTGGTTGATGAGAAGGTTTGTTGTAGCTAAAGATATAAACATCTGAGAGCATATGCCCTTATACTGCTGTATTTTACAGCTGTTAATCCTCAGTCTGAGCCCTTTATGTGTTGAGATATACTTCTTACCTCAACTTTTTTTTTTTATTGCATTTACATCTAATGTGTCACTCTGTTCTCTTGTTATCTATTGCTATTTCTCGTTGCTGTGCAAAAGCATAAGAGACTGCTTTGAATTTGGAAATGCATAAGAGCATTAAAAGTAATTTTATGTTTTGTGGTGAGAAACATTTTCCCTTTTGTGTGTGGTGTTGGGTTTTTTTTTTTAATGGTTTTTGACCTTTTGTGAAATGTAGTCCTTGGCTACCAGCATTAATTCATCCCCACAGTTCCCTTATTTGGTCAATAAAGCTTGTTAAACCTCTGAACTTCTAGAATATTTTTGTAGCTCATAGTGCTTCATGTGACTTTTTATATTAAGTCCATTACTCAGACAGATGTGCAGCACACCGCAACACTAATGTATAATGGTTAAAATTATTCCATCTTGCTGCACCACAGCTGACATTTCTGAGCAGTGATTTGTCAAAAGGGATCTCTCTGTACTGTGCTAAAGGCTGGTCCACCTGTTCAAACTCTTTTTTCCTCCCCTTCCGTTTGATGTGGTTTGTCAGAAACCAAAGCACAGGGCTCTTTTATGGCCCCTTCACCAGTTACCAGAAGCAGCCCATCTGCCTCTGAGTTAAAAGGCCAGACTGTAACAAAAGGCTTAGATTGCAACAACAGAGTTTATGGCAAGTAGACAGAGAAAAACAGGACCAGAGCTTGTAACACAGACCAATTCATTAGGTATTTGTCATTAAACACATACACAAATGCAATCATGCACATATGTACTCAAAGAAAGGGCCCAAACTCTAGTGCTCCACCTTCACTGCTCTTAAACCTTATTTTTTATTTCTTTTATTTCATTTATTTCACTCAAAACTTTGTCTTAATGTTGTCTTCTCTCATTTTTTTCTGAAAAGACAAAACTCTAACTCTGCCCTTTTGCCCCCCGGACCTCAGCCTAGCATCTTAATCTTAAATTGATGTTTTTAAGGGTAATGGAAAAAAACATTTTTATGACCCGTCACTGAAAACACAAATAGCATAGGGTTCACTTAATATAAAAGGCATGGACAATTTCCGCTATCAACATTTTTTGAATAAACTACCAAGGGCAAACACCTGTGTGTAACAAGGCAACACTGCAACTTTCATAAAAACAAACCAAAAGGAGTCTTTGCCAGTTAAACACTAACGGAGCTGCAAGTACAAATAAACACAACCTGGCCCAACACTAGGAAACTGCTCGCTAACCACTTCATAAAGACCACTACGATGTTTGATCCAATGTGACCCAGTCAAATCTGTAACCCTGAATGAAAATCTGCTTTTTCAAAATACAATACACATCAGACACATGGAAGTAGACTGTAAACACACAACAGCAGCTGTCATGGAGGTCGTTTTTTGCTTCTTTTTATTGGTCCGAGGAGGATTATAAATTTGTGATGTTCTTCATAGTAAATTCGCATTTTATGGTGAGTTATTGTTATTTTGTTGTCTGGTTCTCTCAGGCTGTTAAACCCTGTAACGTAGGCACTGTAAATCCTCAACCCCACTGTCTCTCTTTTCTTGCCCTACTGTCCATATTCTATTTGGTTCTTCTCTCAGTTTTCCCTCAACTTTAAAGTACTGTTGAAGTAGCCTGACATTATTTGTTAGTTGTTTAACATGAGACTTTTTTAAAAAAGTATATTTGGGGTATTTTACAACCGTTTGCAAATAAAAGAGGATAGATGACAGGGAACAAGGGAGGAGAATGAAATGCAACTGAGATCCTTGTCTTGATAAAACCCATATCTTGCCCTGGCACACTGCATTTAAATATCTGTCTGATAAAGAAGAGTGTAAAAGTTGAAAAAGTTTTTTGCATGAATATCATATAAAATAAAAAATTTGATTAGCCATATAAATCTTAAAAAACATCGAGTGTGAGAAAAACTGTGAAACAGGAATTTTCTGCAGAGGGGTGACATATTGAATGAAAAGCCTTGAAATGAGTGAAGAAAGAGGATGACAGAGCCTTCATTTTTAGGCCATGATGGGTCACTGAATGGTTAGATGAGCATAAAATGATGTGAATCATATGCTAAGGCCTTCACAGTCACCAGATTTCAATCCCAATTGAACACATATGGGAGATTTTGGACCGACGTGTTAGACAGCCATCATCAAAACAGCAAATGAGGGACTATCTTCTGGAAGAATGGTTTTCCATCTCTCCAGTAGATTTCCAGAGACTTGAAGAATCAATTCCAAGTCGCACTGAACTGTTCTGGTGGCTCATGGTGGCCCCGCAACTTACTAAGACACGTAGTTTATCATCTACTCGTGGATAACTTGACGTTCTAAGTTGAGATAAATTGAATACTTAGCAGTTTTTTAGATGAATTTATGGCTCTGAAACAGCAGACTGAGACTATGGCTTTGGTAATAAACTAAATTTTCCAACACACACACTGTTACAAACACTCACATAACAACATGCTCACAGATCCACACACAATCATACACCAAAACACACACAAACACAGACCTCCTGTCAACCCCTGCTCAGCCTCTTCGGAAATCCGGTCAGTGAGACTCCAGCTAAACCTAAAGGTTAAGGGGGGTTATGAAAATGTTTCCTCTGTTTATCCAGGAGATTTTTTGAAGATTATACTGGGGTTGTTCACAATTTGACCTCGACACGGTGACCAGCTGTGACTGGGTTTACTGCATGCCTGCAGCCCGGAGAGGTCTCGCTCTTTATTGTGAAATATTGTCACTTGCGGACTAGTCTGTGTCATGAACTTCCCTTAGTGAAAAGAATGGAAATGGTTTGGTTCTTTTATTCAGGGTCCAATATTGAAATATTTGGATTAACCACTGTGTTATTTCCGCAGCAGCTAAATTCTCTTACTCTTTTTAGATGTGAAACACAATTGTGACATCTAAGAAGAAAATATTTTCATGAAGCCAAAGTGGCCCTACAATATGTTTAATATCTGATTTTCATCAGTTGAGGTCCAAACACTAAGATCATATTTCTCTTTGAAAAACTTTCAGAGTGACTGACGACGCCTCGTATTCATAGTGACATTAGTTTACATTCATGCAACCACCAAAGATGCAAAAGAATAGAAAATCCACACCAATAGAAAAGATAAAAGAAGAAAAAATAGGAGAAGGCAGAACCGCCAGGGTCCTCAAATCAGATATCAATTGAAAGTATCAAACAAACATGTTGTATTTGGCTGTGTACGAGGGCAAAATGCATTCAGTCTCGTCTTTTTGGCCGCTGCTGCTTTTCCATAAAACTGGAGATTTAACATGATTAAACTATTTGCTTTGCATTATTTGTCCCTACACTTCAACTGAATATTTATGGTTCTTTGTAGAGTCTGAAAGACAACAGACTCTTTGCTTTTGCAGTTTGCTCAGCGAGTGCTTGAGAAGATATTGGTTTCGAGTGAAAACTGCTGTATATTTTGTGTTTGAGGACTGTTGAGGTATTGGTTTAGACTGATGTGGTTGACAACAGTATCATCCTGCCCTAAGTGGCCACATCAAAGCCTGCTTAGCCAACGATTTAGACTAAAGCTGAGAAAACAGAGGCCTGTTTGTGATTTTCAAATTGGCCAAAATTAAAAAAATAAATAAATAAAATAGAAATTTTGGTAAATTAATTTTTTTTCCAAAGTTTTTTTCTCATATTAAGTTTTTTTAGGTTATAAATCATATTGAACACATTCTGTCTATCCTTTTTGCACTACATATATGTCTTTTCTCAAGTTTTTTTAATATTAGCAGGATTGTTCTATTTGCCATTCTCACACTATTTTGTTCTCTATTTTTATTATTATTATTATTGCCATGATATTATTTCCTTCCCTGAAAAAAACACTCCCATTACTGTCTTTCGTGCTGGACAGAAATAACTGAAATCGCACACCTTTCAAACTGTGTTTGATTTTAAAACTGGCAGAGGTACGAAAAGAAAAACAAACTCACGTTATTAAAAAAATCAAACAAAAAAGGGATCACATGAGTGAAAAATACTTAGTTTAAAATACCAGCCAACAGATAGCATCAAGTTTCTCATCTGCCTTCCTCATCATTCTAGTCTGCATAATTTGAGCAGCAAGACTGCGGCAAGTTATGTCACACACATTTAAGGAGCAGCTGGTAGGAAACCAAGAGAAACTCATAGTGATGTTAATGGTGATTTGATCGAGAAGAAAAAAAACGTGTGATTCCTTTTACTCAGTTGACTTTGTAACATGATAAAGTGCCGAAGCTGCCAGTTTGTCAAAACATTTCACAGGCTTGTCATGGAAAGAGTTATGTTTTCAGGCAAAGTGCTGCGATGGTTGTCTGCATTTCACACATTTCATTTACAGTTCAGCTGCCAGTGTAATGTTGCCCAACTGTTGTGGTTTGAGTTGTTGGCATTGGACTTTTAGCTGTAGGAATCTTATCTGCACCACAAGAATTATGCATGGACATGCACAGATATTCTTTTGTTTGTCACATGCATCTGTCTGTCTCTGTATTGTTCCTACTTCCCTTGTCTCTTCTCACACTTGAATTTATATTTGCACACATAAAGTATACGCTCGCACAAATACTTTATACACACATACTTCTACACACACAGGGTAATTAGCTGGCATTCCTGGCTGCTGTGTTCAAACGATCGGGCTGTCCAGATGCCTCTCTGGACTCAGTTCTCAGCTCTACCTTTGATGACTCCATTAAGGCCTCACTTTCATGCAGTGTGTGTGTCTGTGTGTTTGGAGTAGGGTTAGGGGTGAGTGTGGAGAAGCAGCAACGTGAGGTGTGTGTATGTGTGCTTATTAGGTAGAGGACTTTTTCTGAAGCACGTGGTGTCTATATGGCAGCAGCCATGAGTGTTATCTATCACAGATGCTTTTCCTCGCCTCCCACTGCTTTACTGGCCATGTATTCTGCCTGTTCATGTGTGCCAGGCTAACATCAAAATGACACTTAAAGTGTAAATCTTACAGTGCATTTTTCATTATAGTTGCTGGTGGAGCAAGTCTGATTTTATATACACTATTGTATGGCAAAGGCTTTTTTTGTGCTATTGTTATATAAGTTTGTTAAAGGGTTTAGTTGCATTTATGTAAGCCAGTAGAAGGATCATCTGACTGGTTGCTGCCAAAGATTTTTTCACAGCTTGAAAAATAAAATAAGAAATAGTTTATTATCAAATTAGCTTACTTTATTGTATGTCATTGTATTTCTTATATATTTAAAATCATGTCTACAACAAAAGTCAACAGGCCCCAATTTACTTGAGATAAGTGATTATGACGTGTCTTGCTGACATGACAAATTTTGCACTTTCCAGGTCTTAATGTGAATGATGCTAAAAAAAATTTCATCATGTTTTACTCCATAGGTATTCTGTTTTGCAGAAAGTTGCCAAATGTGTCTGTTAATTAGACATCAACAAACTGTTGGATTTTTTTTTAGCACAGCGGATAGATGTGCCCTAAAAACTGAGTTTAACAGGCAATATGTTTGCATTCATTGCATTCATAGAGTAAATGCTTCTTGATTCCATAACATGAACTCTGTGGGCTGGTAAAACTTAAGAAATACTTCAGAAGTACTGCAAGACCTATCCAAAACTTCCACTCAATCTCCTGGTAAGTGTATCTAAAAGGTACACACATGCTCATCTCCCAGATCTGTACATTACACACCAGTAACACAGACATGATGATTAACACCAGTTCTTGATGGCTGTTTTAAAAATCTTTTTAATTACTGAAATTGATAATTCCAAATACTTCCTCTGCTCCCTTTTCTTTCTCTCCTTTTAATTTTTGTAATCATGCTGGGCAAGAATCGTCTACATTACATAAACAATGAAAAAGGCTGTCTATCAAAACAAAGATGTCCAACTTAAAGATTTCTTGTGGACAGTAAATTGAGTCTCTTTGGAGTCATGTTCTCTCTCCAGCGCTCCAAAGCAGAAGATCTTACAAAAACATGATTTGCTGCTGAAAGACTTTTGTTTAAGGTGATGTGCCACTGGTGGAGTTTGTGTGGCGGGGCTGCTTTGGTCTGCTTACAGAGAATCTGGCTCTTATTTCAGCTTTTTTATAGCTGATACATTAATGAATGGGGGGTTGGGGTGAAGTGATGGGAAATGTCATGCGGCGATGATAGGAAAAATGTCAAAAGTAATCGAAAACTGAGACTGGTTCTGTCATTGTCCTCAGTGACTCTTGGCAATAATACTGAGTTTTCAAAAGGAGGAAAACTGCACTTAAAAGATGTCGAAACATCTTAACCAGTATCTGGATGGGAAACTTCTATTTACTGTGGAAAGCTGTTTTGATCGATGTCACCACTGCAGATTTTCTTCCAGACACATCCAAAGCATAAACACACACACACACACACACTCTGTAAATGACCCTGTTGGGGGGTTTGGCGGGGGTGGGGTTATAATGGGGTCAAACATTTTGGTCACTTATGTCTCATCACATTAGGAAGATTAAACTTTTTCTCTTATTTATTCAAAACAGCAAGTTGTAATTTTCCAAAGCAGGTACATTTTACAATGCTCATTCCCTCACACACTCAGTTTACTTCAAGAAAACCTGCATATACTGATGATGAGGGTTGCACTGGGACAGACTTTGAGTGTTTTGATTGCCTGTTTTCTTGTATTAAATTTTGTCCAAAATCTGAACATTTTGGGTGCTTAAAAGATTATTTACACCATGTTCTCAATTCTTTGACATGGTTTCATTATCTGTTCAATCTTTTTTGTAAATGTGCAAGGGAAAGCCATCAGTTGGTAACATTTCCCTTATGTAAGATAATAATCATTATTACGTAATGTGTCTGCAGCATGTTGACAGCATTCGCTCTGTAAATTCCAGTAAATGAGTCATGAATCACAACTGACATGATTTGATCCAGACTCTCTATATTAACAAAACATCATCAGAAGGAATGCCTTCTGAAAATGAAAAATATTGTTTGTTTGTCCTCAGAGGCAGATTGTAGCGGATTCATTCGTTACCTTGAATATTTTTCTGCGATTTTTGTTATCACCTATTTACATCAATTTAGAGGGAGTGTACCGTTGGTAAACGCTTATTCTGTTTTCAGAGCACAGCTGATTGTAAATGTTGATATTGGCATTTGGGGTTTTAGGAGCACTCCGTGGTAGTTTCAGTTATTTCCTGAACGAGCTTGTACAGTGACATTTGCACATCCCTTTAATTTATGGCTGTAAGAGAGAAGAGTCCATGAAGATGTCAGAGTAACTTTAAACGAAAAGCAATGCTGACACTAACCTCTGGTGCATCCAGTGCCTCCTCATAACTCTCTTTTATAGGCCACACTGTTACCTTTTCCCATGAGAACCCTAAACGTGCTCATCAAGCAAGGAGCAGAAAGAAAGGCAGCAAAATGGAGACAAAGAGAAACTGAAAGGAGAAAAAGACTGGGATTTATTTAAGAAAAATAAATTGTTTAAAATATTCAAAAAGACAAGCATTTGTTTTGTTTGTGTTTTGTGTTAATTTCGTGGGTTTTTTTAGGGTTTATGGAAGCAAAGGAGAAAGATAAGAACAAGTGTTTGTGGTTAATGACCTTATACAGATGTTTCTGTAACACAAGTTTGTTTTTGCATTCCAGTAAAGAAGAAGAACAATATGGAGTGAAACAGGAAAAATCTCTATCAGGCCAGAAGACTTTTTATTTTTTTGGAGTCCTTTTAGTCAAATGTTTCAAAGCAAGAGGGAAAAAACTGCCAGTGTAGTAAAATAATTATAACATTTCTGATACAAATTATTATGTCTGGTGATGTCCCTTAATTTTAGTGCAGTGATTCGCTTTTTTTTTTTTTCACTTTGAAGAAAAATCATACTCATTAAAAACTTCTTGCATTATGTTTGGCTACAAAGGTATCATCAGAAATTGAAATGTATGATAGACGTGCACACTGAAATGACTTATCTGAATTTAGAACATGAAAAAAAAATTTGCATCCCCCTTTTGCTGTGATTAAGAGTGGCAGAGTAACAGAACAGTCCAAATTGATGCACCATGTGGAGTGTTGACCTTTTTCATTAACAAAGCTTCCTGACTTGGGTCTATAAATAGAGGTCAAACTAGAGGGGGCAGACCTCATGTAATTACCCTGGACTTGGAAAACCTGCACTAAATCAGAAAAATGTCCAGTGTATTAGACCCTAAATAAATCGCAGTGCTTCAGATTAATTGTGTCTGTTGGTAACGTGTCCACTGTGATAAATTTTAACAATAATTATGTGTGGCAGCTTTTACAATATGGGTGGCCACAGTGAGAATCAAAGCCTCGACTGCGGTCAAGTTGGCACCATTCTATGCTAATTGAGCTACGCATGACCACAAGTCTGTCGTCCAACTGCAAACATATGTCCGTTTGTTTCTTCGCTTTATTCATTTGTTTGTAAACAAGATGTGACAGTCTGAGGACGAAATCGAGAAAAGAAAACAAGGACAGCTCTGTTCCTTATGGTCAGTGGCAGGATCAATGCTAATCATGTGACAGCCCGACAGGATTTCCATCCTCAGACTAGAAGCATCTTGTTTCAAAGGACTTATGAGGTGAGATGGGATAGATGGGTGTTAGTCTCATGAAACACACAGACAAACACTGACATGCATCAGTGAGCTCACACCCACTACACTGACCCTAGATCCTGAGTGATGGACTGACCTTAGCTTTGACATAATGATTAGACAAGCTCAGCCGTGGAGGAGAGCACCGACCCCAGAGCTAGAGCTGAAACTTCTTCATCACCTCTGACACCATCTAATGACACTCATTTGCGATCTGACCCTCTGAACATTACCAGACTACTAGACCACGATAGCAACACTAATAACTGCCCCATTAATAGTTTTAATTTGATGCTTTCCTAAAGGTGTTTTTAGGAAAAGAGGAAACTCTTTGACCTATAGATGTGCAACACCCGCACTAGATCATATGTATCAGAGCAACTTTTGTAAACTTTGTATTGCATGTTTATTTTTTAATTTAGTATGTAATGTATGTGTAGAGGATTTTTTACCTTTGAATTATCTCAAAAGAGATGTGTTTTTAACAAGCACATAAAAGCAAGAAACATGCATCAAAGAACATTTTTTTCTAAAGTCTATAAGCAGCTTCGGAGCAGTTGTTCTGCTTTAAAACTTTAAAAGCTATAAACTACACAGTACAAACTATAAGCGTTATAATGTGCAAAAATCTGTTAACATAAGCAAAAAGTGTATTGAAATTTGGAAGGAAAAAAACTTGTCACATACCACACACAGGTTCTTAGTTGGTGGAGGGGAGTTTACTTATGTTTGGTTTACCTTTAAGAGTACAATTTGTTCTCTGCTGATTTCAGAGGGCATGCAAATAGCGGTGGCGCATGAAAACGCCAAGACATGCAAGCTTGTGCACAGATACAAATACTTTAAATGTGTCATCACTGAAATATAACATAAAATATGATGGTGTGCAGACTCACAACTTATTTTTATATTATCACAGCCCAGTTTCACTGGGTTATGACCAAATTTACACACATTTTCTTTGAATATAAAACATGTTAAATATCTTCACTCACAATAATTTAGACACTTTTTAAAAGTCCTATTGAATATGCTGCCAAGACAAAATATGATTCGAAAGGTTTGGCATCGATGGCGGAGTTCTAATTTTAAGATTTTTTTTCCTTTACAAAGTTTTTACCTATATCATACCTCACTCAAGAGGCAAGAGCTGTTGAAACTGACAGATTGTGCCTCTAATCCCACAACCTGATGCCGTTATAGTTAGTGACACGTTGCACCCTAATGGTTGAGTTCTTAAGGTGCATGTGTGTAAAAGTGTATGTATGCATTTGTATCGGAGAAGACTGAAGGCAAGGGGAGGGAGGAAGAGACGCTAATTGAAATTCCTTCAGCCATGTCTGGCAGAGCCTTGGTGTCTGAGTGGCACACACACACACGCGCGCACACAAACGCACACACGCACACACAAATACACAAATACACACACACAAATGCACACACATATTCACACTGGCCCTGGCCCTAATAAAAGTGGGCTTTGCCATATGGAGCCCATGTGCAAGACTGGCCTCTCTGTGCTGAAGCAGTTGTGTGTGCGTGTGTGTTAGTTTGTGTGTGTGTGCACTCTTAGCAGGAGAGGCTTGAACAGCACAGACTCACAGACAGATGCATACAAACCTATGACATGTGTATGAAGGTGTGTGAGTGATTAAAAAAATCCATTTAAGAAGGTTACATTCCCAGACACACACATTTTGACATGTTGTGGCAGATTCATACACATACAGCAGACGTACTGCAGCAAGAGTCTGTTGTATAATCTTTAAGAAATTAGTTGGTTTTTTAGACTTCACCCTTCACCCTAATCCAGTCAACTGGCAGGGAAAATCAGGGCAGGTAAATGTGGGAGTAATGTTCTGTTCTCCCTCAACAACTACTGTCAATGAACCCTCAGGCAAAGCAGCTATTCTAAGCTGTGCGGAGACCAGAAGACTGTGGCAGTCCTGGAGAACTTCCAGATGTGTTTAACTGGAAGATAAAGATATGGTCTGCAGAATGATAATAGTTGATTTTATGTTCTAGATCAGTCATAAATGATTATGATGACCCTTACGAGGCATTAAGAGTATTTATCTTTGCTGTTATAGTAGTTAACAGATTACATGCTTTATTAATATATAAAGATATTATTATTATTATTATTATTACAGAGTTATTGTGGAGTCATTTGGCCTTTTTTTTTCATTTAATTAAAAAAGAAGCTTTTTTTATTATTACTACTTCAGTCATACTATCTTATAGAAGATTTCACAACATTCGTTCATTTTGCATTAATTCATGCGGTCTGTTTTTTTTCTCCCAGAAAAAAAACAATTAACAATTACCTATAGATGCGCTTAATGTGTTAGTATAGTTTATCAGTGCCCCACACTGGAGGACTAAAGGCTGGGAGTCTACTCAGTGAAAAAGAGTGTTGCTCGGAGTGTGCCTGAGTGGTGCTGACAAAAGAGCATGTGTGCTCAGTGGCCCTTTTCAGAATAAATAAAGGTTAAAATCATATTTCACAGCCCTCAAAATGCCCAAAGAAAAAAGACCAGGAATGAACACTAATTTACATGGGAGTCTGTATAACCTCATACTTAGCATTTGCCGACCACTATCGCTTTAGCTAAATAACAGTGAGGAGTAAGTGTACTTGTCATTTTCCCCAGGGGTTTGGTAATAGCTGTGTTTTAGATATTTCTCAAAAAAGAGCTTTCTCAGGGCAATTTCTAATTGGTTCCAGTAGATCATCTCTCTCTTTTTTTTTTTTATCCTCCTGGCCCACTCATTTAGTTTTTTTCCTCTCCTCTCCCGCTGTCATGCACTCCGTTCACTAACTTTCTGTAATCTGACAAATATGCATCCCTGCACACATGGTAAAAAGAGCTAAAATTACACAGCTCTGTTGTTTGTTCTTTTGCCGAGACACCTGTCTTAATGTGCACAGATTGTAAAGTGGAAGAAATAAATGAACACAAGAGACATAATGGGAGAAAGGCCGGTGTATTCTCTCATTCAAAAATGTAACAAAGTTGACTTACTGTATGGATCGTCCTCACTTTTGGTGCCATTGACTTTTCCTTTCTTGTCAATACGAAGGAAGAATTTCTGGTAGGAGAACAGTTTTCTCCTGCGCACATCTCCCTGTAGATGGTTGTAGCTGCTCCGCACGTGGCGGCCGACGACGGTCGCTGAGGAGGATGACACGTTGGTTGCCCGTGGCAACCTTGCTGAGGATGCATACAGCACAGGGGCTGTTGATGAGGAAGGTGGCGGGGGTGAGATGAAGAAGTCAGGAGGAGTCCCTCTTGACACATGGTGGTCCTTTTTAGAATATGACGATGAAGCGGACAGGGGTGAAGATGAGGAGGGTCCGAGCAGGAGCAACAGGAGGAGGAAGTTGAGGGAGAGGAGAAGTGAAGAAGGTCTGCAGCAGGGGCAGGAGGAGAACCAGGCGACCGGTGCACCTTGTGTCACTGTCCATCTACACATGGTAGTGGAGCTGGGAGAGCTGTGGAGGTGCTCAGGGGCTGGTGCATGCTGAGCTGGGTGCAGGGAGAGGGAACTAGAGCGGGAGAAACTCCCCCTTGATTGACTGCACCTCCTCTGCCTGGGGACCCCCAACCTTTCAAGGACTGTTGGTGTTAAAACCTGTAAAATGGCTCCTGAAGACAATCTAAATGTGACTGTGGTAGTGGATGTAGCCTTATCGGTGGTATTGATGGTGATGGTGATGCAGCTCCTGGTGGTGGTGAAGCCTGCAGTGACTCTGCCGTAGTCCTCTGAGCTGTTTATTCCTCAGCTGCGCAGCAGGAATGTGTCAACATCCATAACTCAAATCACCTCACAAGGGGAACAACTGGGGGGCTCGCCTCAAAGACCTCTCACCACCTTCACCCTTTCCTCCCAAGACCTTCTCTCTTTGCTTCTTGTTGCTTCTGGTTGCTTACACGCAGGCACACACACTCTCACTGAAAAACCCCTTTTTTTTAAAGTTTGAATGTAAACCTACATGTGTTCACATCCAAAGACATAAATGGACATTGTCAGTTCATTCACATACGCTGCTAAAATCTACTCCAACCGCACACATGTCCCAAACCATTTATGTCCTCCAGTCCAGGGAGGTGAATAACAGGAAGGCGGAGGAGGTCTGGATAAAGGATGCCAAACTGCTCAGTAGAAAATGAATAAATAAAAACAGGAAGTCAAAAAAGGATTAATGCTGCTTCTCATAAAGTGTCCAGGGAAATCCAAGCAAGGCAGGCCACACAGTTTAAAAAAGGAGTCACAGGATCCAGACTTTCTTCTCTTCTTTTCTCTCTTTGTTTCTCTTGGTTTGTCAGAGCTGGTTTGAAGTTACTTGAGTGTGTAACTGAGCCAAGGAGGTCTCGTCTTTCTCCCCTGTCTTGTTGTGCGTCTTGTCAGTGAGCTTGGCTCCCTATCTCTCCTCTGTCCTTGCCTATCGGAGTCTGAGCGCTGGAGCAGTGCGTTGCCTCTCTTCTTTCCTCCTGTGTGTGGCTCCCTCTCTTTTGGCCCCCTCCCTCTTTCCTTTGCCTCTCCCTCTCCTATCTCTATCAGCCGTGCTCTTTCTGGTTATCTGGAGTTTCTCTGAGGTGACTGAATCTTGTCTTTCCTTTCACCTTATTTATCTGCTGCAGTTCCCCAGATGTCATCTCTTAGTGTAATTGGATGTCTATGAAAACCACTTGGCTTTGAAGAGCTGTGTGCATTTGTGTGTGCGTGCATGTGGGTCTGCACATGTACATGTGTGTTTGTGCGTGTGTGGTGGTGGTGGTGGCGAGGGGGGTCTGTCCCACCCCATTTTCTCTTTCCCTGCCTTTCTCTCTCTCTCCCTCTCTCTCTCTCTCTCTCTCTCTCACCCCCCCGCCCCCGCTCTGTCTCCACCCCTTTCAAGGCAAAACCCCACCAGTTGAGCAGAGCAGGTCCAAAAGAAGGCAAGAAACCCTTTCCTTCCTATCTCTTTCCTTTTGCAGCGCTCTAAGTTGTGTCTTCCGAATATTTCTGTCCCCACTGGGTATTGTTTAAAAATTTTCCAATGCTAGCAGAGATTAGACACTTGAGGAATAAGTACACACTTTAATGCGAAACACTTTTTTCATTTTACAAAAGAAGCCAAAGTTATAAAATGCTCAATAATGTCTTCACTGCTCAAGAGTACTGGATTTCAACAGTCTGAAACTGGCAAGGTTTTCTTTCAAACCAGGAACTGTCTGAAAAAGAGAATACATAATCATAAATCATAAGATTACGACTGTAACATTTTTTAGACTCATTTTAGTCAGCACCAAAACATTTCTAATAAAATAATTCCTTTGGACAATAAATAAATTACATAAAGTGTTCGTAGAAATTAATGATAAAGCTTGGGTTCATTTAGACAAGGCATGCTTACATTAGCTGTTTGGCATCACCTGCTTCATTCATGCTTTACAATCACTAGCTCATTCACAGCTGTGTGGTCGCCATTTTACACATAATTGCCTGTGTTTGATAAAGGCCAAGAGTTGCCTCTTCTCATTTTAAGATGTGTAGAAGAGTCCCCCCTTACTGTTTTGACAGATCCTATCAAGTTATTTCTCTATTTGAAGCTTAATCTTCAGATAAACATCTTTCTGTGTTTGGATAAAAGAAGTTGTACCTTACGTGTGTCGCTGTGTTTCACCTTTCAAGAATCTAGGTCTACTGTCTGGTTTCAACATTGTTTAATTTCCTTTTCACATTGTCAGACAACAGCCATATCTCCGCCTTGCCTCCCTTCTCTTCTTTTCCCTCAAAATTTTTTCCATTATTATTGGAAGTACTGACTCCTGACCGAGGTATGCAGCAAATAAATATGAGATATCATATCCTTCTGTGTTTCTTCCTTCATTTAGTCCCACAGTGGCAACCTGTCATGGATTAGTTCTTTAGAATGTTGTCTAACAATTTATTTTGCCAATGCACCAACAGTACAGCAATAAAGCTGTAAAAAAAGACACACTGATTTCCCTAAAAGGTGAATAACTCTAACTGAGATCATACGGATACTGGCTGCTGTCAACAATCAGTCATACACAATCAGCCTCCTGTTTCCCAATCAGAACCAAACTTCACAGATGATAAGACTGATTTAATGGGGGGTGCTGGTGAAGTACCGACTGATGATCATTACAGATTTAGAAAATTCTGCATATCAGTGATGAGTGTTATTTTCCTTATTTAATGTATGACGTGTGGTTTATAATTTAATAATATGATAAAATTATCGTCAATTAATGCTGCTGAACTATAAGAAAGTAAAATCTGGTGCATGTACAAATGAATAAGTTTGCTCTCATGTCAAGTATGTGCAGAGCATTTTATGTCTTTCCTACCAAGCTGACAGCAAACTGATGGGAAGAAAAGAGGGCAATACCTATCATCAAGACAATGATCTATAAATTACAAATCTTGTTAAAGATCACCTGAATGTGTGTCCCATAAATAAGCTCACATGTCAAGGTATTAGAAGACCATCTACATGTCAACGCCCGCTGATAAAATTCAGCACCAAGGACAGCACTTTATGTCATGATACTTAAACATGCCTTATGTAATTGAATATCATCCCCTGAGGTATTAAAAACTTTTCTCACTGTCTTGCCAAGCTGTCTTAAAGAGATTATTCTGTCTAGCTGTTCCGTATGAAAATGCACAAAGACAGAAAATCTTTAAAAAAAAACGAATTGACCTTCTCATTAGTTGCAGCCATTCATTTTGAATGCACCGCTTTATGATCTTTCTACAGTTTAAATTGGGTCAGTAGAATTGTATTGATCACAGACTCAACTTAAACAGTGGGTATAAAGGCAAGAGCTCCGGCTAAAATGAAAAAATAAATGGAAAATTGGGAAGCTATAAAAAAGTCAGCTTTAGAGAAAGAACAAAGGAGTGAGAAGAGAGAGGAAAATGCCAAGACCCAGATTGAAAGACTTCTGGTCAGTGGCTCTAAGAATTTGGGGTGTAGAATGACAACAGACAAGCAACACACAAACACACACACACACACACACACACACACACGCATACGCATGCACGCACACACAAACAAATACACACAGTGTGTCTTACCATTCTTTTATTGCACTAAAATCTTCATGCTGTCTAATCATTACTGTGCATTATTATTACTAAGCACGATTCAGTATTGAACTAATTATCAGTTACGTACATGAATCACTGAATGATCTCTTCATTGCGTCGCCCTGCAGTCTTGTTGTTCTGTCTAACAGTCCTAACAAGGCTCAGATGTTGGAAGTCAGTCGTCCGTGAGGAAAAAAAAGTTTCATCACACCAGAAAACAATTTGTTTGATGCAGTGGAGTACCACACATTCAACTCTTTTCCCCTGAAATACTCAACAAAGCTGCAGGGGTTTCCCTCTCTTCAGAGGATTTTTATTATAAGTTTCAGTTTGTAGAATCTAAGGGGATCAATTTGTAGAATATGAAAGAAATGGAATATTATATTCATTAATATGTTTTCATTAGTGTATAATTACGTAAAAATAAGCACTGTTTGTGTAAAACCTTAGAATGAGACCTTCAATTTTTTAAAGGGAGCAAGTCTTCTTCCATGGAGTCTGCCATGTTGCATTGCCATGTCTCTACAGTAGCCCAGGAAGGACAAACCAAAGACTGGCTCTGGAAAGGATCTTTCGCGTTTTTTTTTTTTTTAGTTTCATAGCCATTATAGATTCCCCTGCTTACTTAAAAGGAGAGGGTGAGGGAGTTATGTTTAATTGCATTAAATCTGCAACTTTACTAATAGATGCCACAAAATCCAACACACTTTTAAAACATGACACTCTAACTTATTACAGTTTATTTTCTAGCGGTAGGAAACTTGTAAAACTGTGACAAAAAGCATGCCTCCAGAATTGTACCAAAAAAACCCAAAACAAAACAAAGATTTATTGTAATTATGGTGCCGATGATACACAGCTACCGTTGTAAGTTTTGTGCATTTAGGTCAGAATGCAAAAGCAGTTTCTCTTTAATGATGAATAAATAATTTTTTTAATGTAGCCACATTTTGCAAAATCTTTTTTCCTCTTGCTTGTAGGAAAGAAATGAGTCAGTTTCATGTCATGTGGTTTTGGCTTTAAACGTTGCTGTAATCCATGGCCAAACTTAGAGTCAAGCAGAGTGGAAGTACTGATCCAAGATCAGCACACAAAGCCAAATGACTATGATCTTTTAACAGTCCCAAAGAGCTCAACAGACTTCAGCTTAGTAAACGTGAGGGACTTCGGGGATTCCAGCCCAGACAGGCTGACATGGGTCTCCTCTAGCTCTGCTGGTCATGACTGGGATAAGTCTTAATCGCTCATGCCTGCCATCAGGGACCAGCAGTTTGCCTTACGAATTGTAATTGTTTCATTACGGTTGAAGCTGGTGGCTTTTAACGCATTGTGGTTTTTAAACCAGCTCTACAGAAATGGCCCTGGCAGTTAACCTTGATTACAGACACATTTAAGTACTTTTTGACTAAAAGGGGTCTTACGATAAGCGTACAGATACTTTACACTGCAGTTACGGTCAAGCAGCTGCATAGATAATTCTCAGTGACACACTTTAAAATCCATGGTGCTTTGACTCCAACCTGTTTTGAACAAGCATTGTGATTTAAAGTCCGATAAATAGTCATTCCAAATAAATCAACTCTGAGTCCTATTAAAAGCTTTTGTTTTGTTGCCCTTTCCACATTATTTCTGTCATTCTAATGGAATGTACTGCATGTTCTTGAAATGGAAACAAACAGGAATCAGTGTGTTAACTTTATCAATAAGAAAGACATGAGTAAACACCTCTTTCTCAAAAGCCTCTGAAGGTGTGCCAGACTCCTGAGCAGAGACACACAACCTTCACATTGCATAAACAAAGATGTTCTGAGACAGTGACATAGAACAATAAGACCAGTGCTTTGGTTTAAGGGTGTTTTATGATTCACATACCACAGTATTCTGATGGTCTCGTGCTGACTTTTTTTTTTCATTTTGAAAAGGCAGGTTTCTAACCACAAACAAGTCTCTCCTTAAGCTATAAACAAACATAAGAGCAGAGCTGTCTTCAAGTAATAATGTATTTTAGTTAAAGTCATGATAGTGGCTTTTTAAGAGTCTTGACAATCTGGTTTCTGTCATTCACAGGAATGTCTTATTGTTTAGAAAGTAAATTATGCAACATCATGTGAGCCACACGTGACTATATTTGGGGGAGGACAGAGCGTTGTTCTCATCCAGATGATAATTGCGCAAAGATATTGCTACCAATCATTCTTAAGTGACTCCTTGAAATATAAAAATCCGTTAAAATTAATGCTCTGATGGTCAGAGAAAGGTTCATGTCTAGCAAAAGTAACAAACAACACTAAAAGCATGCTAATGCGTGATATCTGTTTTTCCTCATCCACAACTGTCCTCTGAAATTAAGAGTGAGGGGGAATAGTTTATTTCTAATGGCCATGTAAATTTATGACTCAATATGAAGTCATAAGAGAGCCAATTATAAATTTGGAGGAAAGTGCTGCCATATTTCGGTTTTCAGACACCAAACCTTGCATCTGTTAGACAGACCTGACATCTGCCTTACAGATATTTCTATACGCCAACAGCAGTGATGCCATAATGAGCCATACAGTCAAACAAACAATACGCAGGAACATAAACTTGACAGAACACATAGGAAGTGTGTACAGCAGGTGTTGATCTTATTAATGGCTGTGGGCGTCCTCGATTGAAAGTATTTGTTTCCTCTTTCGTTCCCTGGCTCGGTAAGGTCAGTGTAAACTAACATCTTCAATAAGGCTAGATGGGGTTTAGGCTGAAGTATTATGGTTCATTGTGGAAACACAGAGCCAGTAAAGCAGATATAGAATCAGAATAGAAGCTGCACCTGGTCCCAGTTCTTCATGGCAAAAATTGATGGTGCAAATAAAGAATCAGTGACAGTTATGTTCAAGTAGAGTGAACTCTTCATTGGACTTAATTTCAAAGTCTGACATCACAAAAACTCATCAGCTCTGGCTGCAGCCAGTTTCATACTTAATTTGTCAACTACTGGCTTGAAATCCAAACTCTGATTCCCCAAATCAGATGGTGCTGCTTCCACAACGAGTTTACATTTTGAAATGTAAACCCAAAGTTTTGAAATGCTGCCCAATGCACCACCGACTGCTTCTTGTAATAGTGTTGAGATAGCGTCCATATTTTATAATATTAACTACATGGAAGTAATTACAGCGCGGCCCAGGCAGAAGACTTAAAGGCTAAAACGTCAAACACTACTGCCACTGGAATGTTAATTCTCATTGATTTGCTTTGGTAATAAATAACACTTCACTCTGGCGATGATCATTTCCATCACTTGGCTGTCTGCTAACTTTCTGGCAGCCACCTTAGTGTCGAGGAAATGAACTCCATGACTGGAGTACCTCCTTTCCGTTCTATGAATGATCCTCGTATTCTTTTGAAATGTCAGCTTATTTAGGAAATGTCATGCAATATTTTCCACTATCTTTTGAAAAGTTACTTTGTTATATTACATCCTGACTTTTATTTACATTTATTGATAAGAAACTTTGGACAGAGTCTCACATTTTAGCACTCTATAAACATGTAGTAAATGTTTTTTTTAATATAAGCAGATTTAAGTATGTGTTAATGTTTTGGGAAACCACTATAGGCGCCTGTAAGTGGATCACTCCGTGTAAACAGATATGAATAAAGTATACTAGATTTAATGAATTAAGAATATATCTTTATATGAGAAATTATAACTGTTGGCAAATACTGACCATTTCTAAACACTTTAAAATGTCATTAATGTGTAAAGTATAAATAAACCATTTATTGAATTTCTATTTACTTTAAATAAAGGCTAATTAAGGGGGAATTGCAGTGTCGTCAGCTTTCACTATGAAAAAATTAACCAAAAAAAATCTGCCTGGTTAATTTGGAAGAGCTAAACTAGTGGGCTGTATCCTGTCCACCATGCACTGCACCAACATCTACATCTATTTCATCATCCTGTCCAGTGGAGGTGCATGGCCCTCACTGAAAAATTGATGTGGGGATTGGGAGTGTTGGTTCCGGGTGAATAATGCAACAGTCAGATTAGTTCTGGTTTCAGAGAAAGCGAGCAGATGGATAAATTAATGATTAAAGATCCTTCCATTCACCTTTCTCAAGGAATTAATAGCTAAAGAGAAGAAGAGAATATATCAGTAGCATAAATTTGCATCCACTCATAAAAAACATTACAGAAACATGAACCCATTGTTTTCAAAATCTAGATGTTTCTTGGTTGAAGGTTTTTAATTAATGTGAAACATTCAAGGACTTCTTTTTGGAGTTTTTTTTGCAGTTGAGGCTTTGCAGCTTTTTTCAAGGTGCATATAGCTGTCATGACTGGTCCTTGATACTTTGCATGTACTCCTAGACCTTAATTATCATGTTAGCATCCTACGCTTTAATCTTTTGTAGTCTAAGGCCCAGCAATAATTTGCTACATTACATTTAACAGACTTAAGTGAGCACATTCTACAGAACCATAATGAAGTTTGACATTCAGCGTAAACCGGCACATCTGTCACAGTCCAGACTTGTACGTATGTAGTTAAAGAGAGAGTAAATAAGGATGTACAGCAGTGCGAGAAACAGGGGAGGCTGTTGGTGAGGGAGGAGGGAGAGAGAAGGGAAAAGAGAGAGAGATAATTGTCTTTGATGATTGATTATTCTTATGGCTCTCTTGTTTATTTCACTAGGCGGGAGGTTGAAAGCAGAGTAGGTCTGTGACCAATCAGTGGTCATCATTAAAGGCGGGATGAATGCCATAACCAATCAAATACTGGTTCATTAGAAGGCGGGACAAGTGGGAGGCAGTCATTATGTCTGATGTCAGGCAAACAGATGAAACGTGTTTAAGTCTGTAAAGCTCTTAGCAGTGTTTCGTGCGTCTTTACATGATTTATACTTCTTTTTTACTGTAACTCATCTATTTACCGTTTCAACTATTTAAACCCTTTTATCCTCAGTTTTATATTACTATGATCTGACACACCAAGGCAAATTCCTTGTATTAAAAAAAATTGTAACTAGAAAATGTAAGTAAGCTAACACACTAAACTCAGATCATGAACAAAGACAAAATAGCCTAAACATCAGCTATAAATAGACTTGTCATTGTGAACTTGTTAGCATGCATGCAGGCATTTTTGGGCACTTAGCTCAGGGCACACAGAGCTGCTGGAATGCTGAAGGGTCAAATTTAATAGAAAACAGTTTGTTAAATTAATGAATGGACTCTCATAAGCTGGATTTTGTAGCTGTTTGCTATCAGCAGCATATGCACAACATCTAATTCTTTATCCCTAACATTGCTATCTAATTCATTTGTTCAGGGTTTCAAAAGATTGTTATTTTAACTATACATATATTATATTATTATTAATCAATCAATCAATTTACTTAGAGGGTGACAACCTTAGCTTTCACTAACATATCCAGTGCTATGATATTTTTCTCTTTGGGTTTGATCCCTGCCACCATGCCTTCCTGTAACTAAAGTTTACTTGGCACGGCTGCCATGACGTGCAGGATTGCATCAGGCAGGAGGTAAAATGGAGGCCAGGTGTTCAAGTGCCATGAGGGTTATTTGGCCAAAATGCTCCCAGACCCTCAAAGCACGAAGAACATCCTGCTTTTGATATCCCACTGTGGCACTCTGTTCCATTTCTAAGATATTTTCAGTACTCTCTTGGCAATGTCGCTGCCACAAATGCATGCACCTCCAAGCTTTACCAACACATAATAATACACATTGTGATCACAAACACACACATTCGCAGAAGTTTCAATAAGGGAAAAAGTCAGAGGAAAGAGTGGAACATTGGAAGTTCTAATCAGCTCCTGCCTGATGTTCCTGAGGATTTTTTAACCCCCCGACAACAGCCACCAACCACAAACACTGCCTACCCCCTGCCACCGCTCACGCCCATTAGTTTGACCATAGCTGGAACCAGACCCCTGTCCTATTCCATGTGCTGAGGTAGGATTTCAGGTGTCAGGTTTAAGTGGGCCAGTAACACCCCCCCCCCCTTCCCCTCCTTCTGAACTTCTCTCATCTTTGTACACACTCAGTTAGCAGGTGACCAGTGAACCTGTAGCTTTTATTCCTGACACATAAGCGCAGCAGCACTCTCCGCCTCCCACGCACGACACAGCGAGGAGAAGAAAGAGCGACAAGAGTTGAAAGGCAATTATGTCTGGTCTCTGTTGAGAGAACAAACTCAGGCAGACAAAGTCCTGTGATGTGGTGAGGCCATCCAACCATGCACAGGTACACAGGTAGACAATAGACAGCCAATTCAAAGCCCCGCAAAATGCATTCTGTCTAGACACGTGAACAAACCAAAGGCAAAAAGGCCATACAGAGAGGATGAAGACATTCATTAGTAGTTGAGACAAAGTTGAAAATGCTTTGAAAGCACTTAAAAGCACCAGAAAAGCACTTGAATGAACCTGTTATGCACTTGTCTCCGTAGAGGGCACTTCAATTTAAAGATCAGTCACAAAAGATTATTTTACAGGGCTCTTTTTGTTTAGAGCAGGTATTTGTTTCCTTTTTTTAATACACAAAAGACTTAAAGCCTTAAGGTTATTTTTTTTAGAAATGTTCATCTGGATTACATGATCCAAGACTGCACCTGAGAAACACTGACATTATAGCCTGTGCAGGCTGGCAAATGTGGAAAGCTCACTGCCCAGATTTTGTCAAGGCAGTAGGATTGCAAAGTCCAATTGTCTCTGATCTGCTCCCAGTCACATGATAAGTTGATTACTTGATTAATGACATTTTTAATAAGTTGTTTACCTTCAATGGACTTCCAGTTGGTAAAAGTGTTCACCTTGAAATTAGACCAGACAAATAAGAGAATATACCTTCCTTAAAAGATTTTCAGTTTAGAATTTCATCATCAAACTAAGGCATCAACCCAAATTTTACACTTACTTTTTCAAATTCCACTCCATAACTAATGTTAACATTTCTGTTACATATGTATTTACTTACTGCACTACTGCAGAAATGTGCAGTCCAGTCCCAGACAAAATTACTTAGTAGTTCCACCCTACTGATGTAGCATATCGTTTTGGCTATGTTTAGATCTACAATAGCCTGCAGTCAAAATATTTGTCCTTTGTAGATAAGTGATGTATTTTGATATTACACTAACACCTGTAATGCTTTCACCCGTCAGTCTAAATTTGTTTTGTGATGGTTCAGTGATAATATGAGACATGTATAAGACAAATGACAATGTCTGTAATAACTGTGTAGCAAGTTTTTACAAGGCCAGCATGAACACCTGCGATCATGAGCCTCAAACTCGCTTTGATTTCACACCGGGACACACAACAACTAATGCATTTACAACGTTTGAAGAAGAGACAGAGCTACCGGAGATGGAGCACACTTGCACAGACACACATAAAACATACACATGATCCTGTGGTTTTTCAAAACCACAACAAACACTTACTCCAGGACTAATCCCATGTCTGTATGTAGTGTTTTCTCCTGTTTACACTCTCCAGTAATGATAGGGCCATTAGACATGAGACTTGGTCTCACATAAAAGGACTCATCACGCTTCATCATCGCAACAGACCATTGCTTGTAATGAGGACAGTGTGGCTGGGTTTCCCCTCGTATAGCTGCTAATGTCTTGACTCATAGGTTCCCACAGCAGTTGTCCCTCACATGTCCTGACTGAAGGTAAATCCTACTATAATCTATAAACCTATGTATCAATCTGTGGTTCTCAACCAGGACTTTAGGACTCTTGTAAAGAGCCTAAAGATCAATCTAAAAGATCTAAAGATGAAAACAGAAACAATATACTTCTGCTACAACAAAATAATTTTTTTTTTAAGCCTAAAAAGTTTGGCACAGATCCTTTAAAACATATTTATAGTGGTATATTTGGCACATAAACACATGATAAGTCAGTTTCTATCAGCATTTACTCTTGTTTGACTAACCTTAGCTAAAAAAGTACAGTGCCCAGCTGTTACTGAGCCTTTTTAAAACAATGCTGAAGAGACTCAAGTCATGCTAATAGCTTTGTAAAGCTATGTGTGCTCCAGTTAAAAGCCATGATCAACATGCTTATGTTAAAAAGATAAAATGTCCACAATCTACACCCGCATTGTTTAGAATGTTAGCTTGCTAAAATTTGCTGGTAGCACTACTTACAAATTAAAACTGAATTTAATGGGAATGTCATTAATATTTTAGATATTTGGTGAAAATTGAAATTTTACTCGATGATGGTGCTGGATCAGTAAAAGAGATTGTAATTGACATTTAGGGAGACGTGAAGGTCTGAAACAAATTTCATGCCATTTCATAGCTGCTGAGACATTTTACACAAAACCACAAATGTTATCCTCATGGTGGAACAAGAGACAAGCAATTGCAAATATCATGTTACGGTTATAAAATAAATTACCTCTCCTTGCTGGATGTCATCACTTCATTTCTTGGAAATGAAAAAAAAATACTTGAAGACGTTTACCCCATGCTTGTGGTGTGTCTTGGGCTGATCAGGTGGTTCTTGTCCTCCACCTGTTTCCTTCTTTTTCCACCACAGGCCATATCTCTTTCTCCATACATCTCTGTGCAAACACAGAGGTGTGGTAGGATGCTGATTGCTAAAATCAACACTTGTAAATTAAGAATAATTTTGATTTACTAACATACACATGGTGGTAAGAAAAAAAATGGCCGATGTGCATGTGTCATGCATCTGACAGCAATTTCACATGCACACTTATTTTGTCTGCTAAGTATGAACAATCCACCCACATATTAATGAAGGAAGCCCATTGTCCTCAGTCTGGGTTTGACTGCATATTTCTCTCTTTCACACACACACACACACACACAGAGTTTGCGAAAGAAGTGTCTGCTCAGGCCAACTACCTCATATGGAGACAACAGTACACAAATGTCTTTGATGTTTTGGATTCAGACCCAACTGTGTCCACATGTTTCCCAAAGAGATGATTAACGGCTAATAGAACAGAAAAGGATTAACAGGCATCATCGCAATATAGGTCATGAACTTTATACATAACAACAAACACGTCAAACTTGTTTGTACTGTGGTTTTGATTGTTTGTCTTCTCTGAGATGTTGATGAGTGATGAGGCAGCATGGGAGCTTCCCAAGAGAAAGACTGCAGTGTTTTGACGATGGAGCTCGTCTATGTGTGTTACATCAGCAAAAACTGAGTAACCTGAGTCACCGCTGGGTTCTTCATTAGGGACTGTTGCCAGCTTACTTAAGCCTTTAATTTATTCTCTTGCACCTGTAACAAATAAACAGCAACAAAATGACATACAGAAAAGTCCTATTAGGACTAATGGGCTACGCTAATTCTCATATAACCTTTTATTTATACCCTGGCAATCCTTGTTCATCTTCACAGAAAATGAGATTAATTAGGTAATTGTTCCCTGTCCAGTAACTGTGCTGCAAACAAACAGCTGTGCCTTAACAAGGCAAGAATAAGAGCCTGTAAAACATAACATTTTTAAATACAGGATTTTGCTCTTTAGATTTTTTTTTTCATGGAACAATGTGTTCAGGCCTTTTATTCATTTCAGTGTAGTCATTCTGTTAGTGTACCAGGGATGCCAATAAAAGTGGCTTTAAGGAAAAAGATGCAGGGTTGTCTAGCAAGATAGCTTTACCAGGCTTAGTTTTTGTTACAGTGCACTTTGGTGTCATGCACAGTGCTGCGTCGATCAGTCAAATACATGCAAACGCACACGTACTTTGTAACGTGAAAGCCTTTGTATTGTTGTTTCCCTCATGTTGAACAATAAAACAGTTGCCGTTTTAAACTTACCTTTTCCAGAGTAGTAAAACGTGTTGGTGAGTGATACAAACCTTTTTCCAGTGTTTTGGCATCTGATTAGCTGCCAAATACATTCATCTGTTGCTCCAACTTGTTTCCCTAGATCACATTATCTCAACTTTACAGTAAACAACCTGCCCCAATCAGCAGAGTCCCTCGCACTGTTTCAGCACACTGATTAAGCTTTTTACTTAATGCTGTATTATTTCAGCAGCAGCCTTTTCACATGCAATTAAGTAGTAACACCTTTAAAGAAGTGCAGAGTCTTCTAATATTTTGTACTTAGGCCACTTCAGTTGACTTATTTGTATCAACTACTGTATAATACAACTGATCTGACTGTGTTTTTCTGAGTTGTTGACAACAAGTCATAAGGCAGGCACAAAGCAGCAACAGCTTAGCATATAGCTTAGCCGTGTGGACTGACAGACTGAGACAGCTGAGTGGGCTACAAAATTCAACTCATCAGAGACACATTAACCACCTGCTGCTGCCATGTAGAGGTCTTTTCTTCCAACCTCTGGAGAAGAGGTGGTCTCCTCATATCTGTTGGATCTGTAATTTTCCAGCAGCAGCTCAGCTGACTCCACAGGAACACTTGTAATCTTACTGCCAAGAGACTTTGCTTTTTTACACATATAGAAGGCCTCTTGTGAAGGCAAAATTTTCTGCAAATGAGCAAGCAAGCTGTGGATTGGTAGTAAATCTACCTCTTCCAGAGGGAGTTTGGTTGGTTTGCTTTTTTCTATCTACACTAAGAGAAAGTAGATAGATGTTTTATAGGATGAATGTATGTCGCTTGGTTGTTTGGGAAGTCATTGTGGTTGGTGAGAAAAACAAAAACTTGGGAGGAAACACTGATGACAGCTGGATTTTGCCTAGTTGTGCTATTTGTTTGAAATGAATCTGATGTACAACCATCATTAGTGTCAACACTTGTGATTGAGTTGTAACAACAGATTTGTCCACACTGCATCGACGAGGCCTTTTCAGAGGGTGTATCCACTGCCATTTTTCTCCTTCTGTTTAGTTAACATTCAGATTGGACATTCAGCATCAGCAGATAAATTCTGAGAACAGTTATTGTGAAGTTCTTGGTGAAGGTTGTGGTGGTGGTTGCACAAATAAAACATTTGCACTCTTCACCGCTGCAGTCCCACTTTGCAATCAGTTTCATTCATGGCGTTACATATGATATTTTTATTATTTAACCATCAAAACTGTGGGTGTCAAATATGTAGCAGACTAGTGCATTTCTGGCATAATTGGATATGCATGGCCTTCATAATTGTAACCTACAAATAAATACAAATAACCTATAAATTCCCTCACTCTTTCTCTCTCTCTCTGTGCATCGCTTTATTTATAAGGTCCTTGACCTGAAATCCTCTTGCCGCTCAATCAGTTTTATCCACACTCTGCACACTTGTGCCTCATGGCCTGTCTTTGAACATTGCAAGACGTCTAAGGATTTGGTTTCTCAAGTCACACATGCAAGTTTACTTCTAAAGACAAACATGATCACCGTGTTAAATGATTTTATTAACTGCTAATCTTTTAGAAGCTTATATTTACAATGAACCTTGACAGATAACATTTGCTTGTCGAGAGGCAACAAACTACTCCGAGAAATAACATTATTGGAGCACTCAGCCATTTCCTGCTGAGCCTAAAACAAACACACATGATTCAATGCCTACTCAAGCTTTCACTGATGGGGATTAACAGTACTTTGAAACCTCATTATAGCATGTCTGATTATGGATTTAATCCTGAACCTGACGTCGACTGGTCCACTGGACAGAGGCAAGACATCCGCTCACTCAACAGGAGGGACCTGAGCATGGTCCACTGAAACTTCATCCTCAGTCGAGTTCTCGAATCAAGATGTCTTTCGCCTTTCAAGATGATAGACAGCCATGCTACCGCTTTAAGTAAGAACATGTGAAATTCTTTAAAATGATCAGAATGTTTTACCACATTCTGAAATAACATTATATAACTGTTTGGAAAATGGACACAAAGATGAATGCCTAGAGGATTTGCAGTGAACCCAAGTGTAACATTGGTAAATTAGGCATTTATTGAGGGAGGCTGAAGCAGAAGCATAGAGACACTGTCAGAGGCTGACTTAGGCGTAATCTTTCCGGACCTGTTCTGCGACACCACAACAGCACAACATCTTGCCACTTTTCATAGCAAAAATTCAGTTTGCGTAGAAGATATTGCATAACATGACTCTTCAGGCACTCCACATGATGTGTGGCAGATGTTAGCTGCGACTGCAGTCAAAATCTCACAGCACAGGCTGAAAGGTTTAATAGTGAGTGCCAGTCCTGAAAACTCATCTGGGACCTCCTGTCATCTAACATCGAGAGACTGTCCTTCCCCAGTAAAATGACAGCATCTGCCATTTCTGCAAAGACTCAAGCACAACATCTGTTCACGTTCAAGTGACAAAGCCCTCTAACAGCAGGGGAAAATCTTGTCTGTCAGAAACAGAGAATGAAAAGGAGTGACGTTATTACAGAGCGACAAAGGAAGGAGGTCTGGGTGGATGTATGAGTCAACTTGACGCCACACTTTAGCAGTCAACATTTGGTTTCTTGTTACCATGACCACAATTGTTCCCTGGCCTTAGTCATATTGTTGTTTTTCAGGTTCCCAACGTAGAAATAAATAGATATGGTTTGTTTAAAGTGCGTGAATTTATATATTTATCATGAATCAAAATTGATGCTCTTTTATTTTTTTTAATTTTTTTTATATCTAGTATTAGTAAATAGGCCACATTTTGCCATCTACATGTGTGTCTTCAATATTTGGGTCTTTTTTTATGCATGCATGTTGTTTTTCTCTGCTGTGTCAGAGAAGGCATGAGATCACTTAGTCTGTCATCACTGTGGTAACACAACAGAAACTAATAGTTCTTGTGATTAAAATTCTCAGTATGTGTGTATGGATGTAGTTGATCTTGATCCATGGCTTAAGGTGTACTGTGTGGGGTCCATTAATTCAAGGGAATTGGGCCTGAAAAGAACTTAAAAAATCATTGAATTTGTTTTTTAGGAAGAACTCTATTGTAAACTGCCAACAAAGGCCCCTTACTCAAATAAAGTTGTAAATTTAATCTAAACCACAATGTTTCCCAATCCCAAACTGAGTTGCTTTTGTGACCAAACCCAACAGAACTCAATCATTGCATTAACAAACTAGAAAAATTGTTTTGCTTTTGCAGTGTTGATTTGTAACAGGAACAAATGATAGTTCAGATAATTCAGGTTTCAGCTACATATGTTTCTGTGTTATATTGATAGGCAATTACAAATGATGCTATTTGTCATTTTATTGTTATTGTACTTGTCAGTTGCTTTGATTGAGGTGTTTAGTCTGTTAGAAAGCACTGCTTGAGTGCAAATTATTTCTATAATAATGGAAGGTAATTGTAGTTTAACTATTAAAGCCTCATTAGGGTAAATTTGCTTTATTCACTTCTAGCAACTCTGGTAGCTGTCAGTCACAGCAAAACAGTTTAATCAGTGTATGTGCATGGCATGACAAATTCATCAAAGACCCACCTGATTTAAAAACCAATTTTAGAACTGGTGAATGTTGCTTTGTTTAATCCTGTAGCTCATTACACGCTACATAACAAAGCTATGTTTATGTCTAATTTCTTCAGTAGCAATCAAATATTTAGTTTCCTCATCTCTGTGAATTGTTTTTTTGTTGTTGTTGTTGCTGTTTTTGAGAAAAATGCAATTGGACTGTGCCCTTTATAACATTAAAGAGTAGTCTTCTCTTAAGGAAAAAAACAAAAATGCACACCAGGTGCACATTTAGTGAGTGAATGCCATGTTATGCAGCTGCTTGCCATATATTTTAACATAAAAATGGGCTGTTAGTTTTTAAAAAAGCAAACATTTCAGAGCAGCTGCCAAATTAATGTCTCGACTTGTCCAGTTGTAAAAATTTCCATTCATTTTGGATTTGGATTAGCATAACAGTTTTGTTTGGCCTGTGTGGAGCCCATTAAAGCCATCTAACAGTCAGTTTAGCATGTAGGGACCTCCAGCAGTGGGTCACGCTAGCCCAGTGAGCTCAGTAGGAAAGGTTGACCCACATTTTGTCTGTCTGTCTTTCTCGTTGCCTGCATGTCTGTTCAGTTCTCAGAGTATTTTCAGATGGTTTCGAGCAGATACCTCTGTTTTTCTATATGACCGGTGAAGCTTATTGAGAGGTGTTTTGTTACAAGTTTGAATGCAGTTTTACATCAAACCACATTGCTGTTATTTGTCTCTTTTAGTTTTTCCATGAAAATGTGACCTTCACAAGAGCAGAAGCCAAACAAAGACACCTGTATGTAGACAAATGAAGAAAACTGTATGTAGACAAATTTGACAGAAATTTTATATCCGACTGAGTAAGAACATTATTCTTATGTTCTTAAGAAGATCAGAGTTTTTGTTGCCGGTGCTGCTGATACAAGGATGGCTTGAACTTTGTTTTATGTCCCCTGCTGTTTTACCTCTCCAAAGAGGCCTAAAAATTGTGCAGGTTTACCTTTTTTAATCAAGTGATTTCTTAATTTGTTGGACCATTTATGCCTATTGTTTATCTGTCAGCCTCCACCCTTTTATTTATTTATTTATTTATTTATTTTATTTGCATTTTTTTTTACAGCAACTTCTTCAAATCATTTTTGCTCTGAAAATGTACAATTACCTTGATTGTATAAGATTATATGGTGCTCTGTTAAAGCATTCTCAACTGTCCCAGATGAAGTGTTCATGGGTGGTAAATCTGTCAGTCTGTCTGATGTTATATACGTCTGTCTCTGACATCTCGCATATCCAGCCACCAGCGTGAAATCAAGAGGAGTCTTCTTGATGTTGGAAGGTTAAAAAAGGGTGCCATGGAAAAATAAAAAAATGCTTCACTTGTAATGCAGGTAAACTTTTTTTTTTGTCCAAACAGTATCTTGGCATTCACAGCTTTACCACAGGAACTTTCAGAAATTCCAAATTTGTCCAACTTTTATTTATTTATTAAGTCAACTTTAATTGATACGGAGTATAACTTAAATTTGTGTCATGTTTAAAAACTCTATTTTATTAAAGTAGGAACCAGCCCAAAGAAAAGTAAGAAGATGATGGCTAATGATAAAACTAAGCAGTTAGCTAAAGCTTGCAGACATATGTTCTGGGAGGGGGACTATTGAAAAGAGTGAGTGGGCTGTGATGTATGTAACAAGAAATGATGTCATGAAAACAATTTGTCTGGGAGATAAAGACAAGTGGTGCAGCTGTTATCTAAGAAAGATGGCTAGGGAAAGACAGAGAGGTTAAATGCAACAAAATTTATCACCAAGATACATGAAAAAGAACTTGCCGTTATTTTTTTTTGTTGAAACAGGAAAACAATGCTGTGTTCTTGTTACGCATCATAAAAAAGCAGTAAAAACACAAGTAATAACTGTAAAAAAGTAATAAATGCAATAAAAACTTTAAAAAAAACTTTAATTTGCAACAACTACTTTGGGCTTGTTACTCTTATTACTATTACTATTATTATTTCTTGAATAGTTATCATTAATCATAACTGCCATCAAGAGTCAGGCGGGGTCTGAAATTAAACATTGTCCTCTGTCTTTGATATATTATGTATTAACTTAATTCTACTGTCCAAGAGGTTTTCTGGATCGTTGCAACACTGCACTGCTCCTACATTTCTTATTTTGTCACTCCCTTTGCAAAGCCGAGAGATCTTATAAAAGTCCAGCTGTGAAGACAAATTCCAGAGCTTCCAGGAAAAATGCTATCAGACAGCATTAACCCAAATAACGTTGCTGATTAATCATTTACTAACAGGCTCTGACGTCGCTTCATATGAAAGACGTCCAAAGGCTAAGGCATTACTCACACCGCCTGGTGTTTCTGGTCACACACACACACACTGACACAAACACAAGCGTGCACACACATGCATGCAACAACAACGCGGTCAAGCACACACATACAGAACCAACACGCACTCCCCATGCACAAAACCTCTTCTCGGAGCTCGTACATGTGTGCATACCACTCTCAGGCTCCTTTGGCCTGTTACCTGACTGTAGCTCACAGACCAAAGTTTGGTTTGTAATTCAACCCCCGTCTCCTATGAACATTTGACAAGCAAAGCTCGAGCAGGTGACAGAGACAGAAAGCATGACACAGGCGAAAAAGCTGGTGCTTTTGTGCTTTGTTTTTTATCTGAGTGAGAAATTAACCTTAGCCAGATAAACGGTGATTAATTTATGTGATCAGAAACACATGGTTTCACTGCTGTGAAGGCTTGATGAGAAGAGAATCTAAGGGCCAGATGCTGTAGATCTAATTCATTATTGTAAGTACATGTAGATTCATTGCATCAGAAACATCAGCGGATCAAAGCATTATCAGCAGATTGGATTACTAAACTTACAGTAATTATGATTCCTTCTTACAGAGAGAAAGAGGCAGGAAGAGAATAAAAGGGAGAATTTGATATCTTCTTCTCAAGAATCCTTTGTGCGATGACAACATTATTTTCATGCTTGTGTCTCCCTCATTACAGTAAACCAGAACATATGTACGTGGTGTCGTTTGTTTGTGCTTGTAATTAAAGACCAGTCACTACAAGACACTTAGATCTCCGCAGGCCAAGACACACACAAAGAGAGATGTCTCTTGTGTAATAAAACTAAATGAATCATTGTAATTATTGTCAGACGGGTGCTGGGAGGGAATACCTCAGAGGCGGACATTATAGAGTCAAGCAAGCACAGGCATGGGTTTAGTTTGAAAGTTTTGTGTTTGTGTGTGTGTGCAATGCATGTGGTTATACAGTATTATGAAAAGCAATTAAAGCTGTTAAGGGCTTTAAATGCTTTTGTCAAGCAAATAGAATATATATGAAATAATGTGAACGTATCCGAGCAGTAATTATTCTCATTATAAAATACAGATAAGATAAACCTTATTAATCTCAATAGGTATTGTGGCAGCAACAGTAAGAGAATGAAATACAAGTGAGCTACAGGTAGGAAGAGCACAGAACCAAACTGAGATAATGATAAAACGTATAAAGTAAAATATAAAAGAGCTTAATAAAGATAAAGTTAAACACTGAGCAGCTAATATGGTCTGCCCTCCAAGAAAACTTCGAGATATTTGATGGCGTACCTGCTAACATATCATTATACAAGACAAATGGTTTAAACAGCGCTGAAATACTTTCTCAAAGATGGAAAAAGACACATAAGCACTGCAGGCCAAGTTGATTCAGCTACAAATGATATTTTCATTTTCAGTTTTTGGTGCTGTGGTTGGGTAAAATCCCTCAACACGACTTCTGCAAAACCATCTGTCCAGGGCAGAGTAATCAGTGTCAGGTGAAATAACATGGATGGACCATGAATCACTGGAAAAGTTCTAAAATTGATTAAAAATCTGTATTGGAAATCTTAAGCAATGCTTTGGGCAGCTCGTTTGAGAGGCTGGAAGCCGGCTCTTTCTGTTGCTTGGGATTTTTTACATTACTTACACTTGTGTGTGACTCAGTTTTTGTTATTTTTGAATTTCTACCTGCCACTGTGTGCCATTTTCTCTAGAGCGTAACAGTTTAAAGGTCACCTGCAGTTATTTGAGTCGATGCTTAATGGACATGAATTACACTTGGTATTTTTCAACCATTAATCTGAAACTGGCCTTATTTGTATATATTGCTTATGCAGTTTCAATGGTTGTGATTTGAATGATTTGTGGACTTTTTTCACTATAGAGCTTAAATTCCATTACTCGCTGCAGTGGGAGAGCTGAGCAAAGCAAACCTTCTCGCTGGTCGACAGAAAGACATGAATACAGGGACGGGGGATGTGACCCAATGTTGCAATTTCCCTACATTATAATAAATGTTACCACAGTGACAAAAGTCCTGAAGATCCTCTAATTGTGGACATTTTTAAGTGTCCCTGCTTCTTTTTCTAAAATAGTTTTACAATATAATTACTATACTCCTTGTACTTATTTGTAAATCAGTGGATCTTTTTTCGTTGCTTGTACATAGTACCTCAAAGGCCAAAGAACAGAGAGCCTTAATATAATGAAGTAATGAGTAAAACCTGTTCCTTTCTTTGTTTTGCATTCACATTCTTTTGATATAACCAAAATATTTAGCTAATAGCTCTTAACTATAGCCTACATTTGTTTTTGGAATTAATTCATTACAACACTTTAGGTAATTTCACACAAGCAGAAGATCTGTGTTAAAGGATGCAAGTTGTACATCTGTGTCTCTATTCTAGTTATTTTGTTTCATCTTGTTATTTTTCTATGAAGCCATGTCACATAATGTTTCTTTTTAAAAACATAATATTGAAGTAGAGGGAGCTTTTGACAATTTAAACAAATACAGACCTGAAAAAGGGCATTGAAGTGACTGTAATGAAAAAATATTCTGTTGATTCTGGCATTACAATCAACTCTGCCGTGCAAAATGCTTATGTCTCTACTGATATTTTACCTAATTTTTTTTACATTTTTAATACATATCTGATATATTCTTTAATAGGTTTTTAAAACCTGTTAGAAACCAGAAATATACATTCACCGAGGCAAAAACAGCTGTTGGTCCGAGGTACTGTTAGGTTGAAGTATTGGAGCCGTGAGGTTTTCCCCCTAACAGCAGCTACATCAGAGCATGTAAATCGTCTGCTCTGGCTCTGGAGTGTTTAGTCTGAGAGTTGAACCCCTACATCTGCTTTACAGCTGCCTGTTGGAGGGTCCAATTAGGACAATGATAATGTCCAATCATCTATGCTACATTAAGCAAACATCTAACACAGCCAATCAGGAGGTCAGGGAGCACGAGGGCGCAAAGCTCTTTAAGGGAGCTGTTACTGTCAAAGAGTCACATGAATCATTGGATCATGTTGACCTTGTAACCAATAGAGAAGTTTGTTTCCTAAGTATAGAGATCAATTTATGAAACTTTATGTTTGATGTGTTGAAAATGTGTAAAATAATGGTGCAAGGTGGATGTTAAGGGAATCGTGAATATTTTGCGGCAATACATCCAATGCATATTAAGATGTTTGACTGGATAAGAGAGAACTTGAACCTGCTGATGGTGCTAGATGGAAATTCAGGGAGGCACCAAAGCTGCAAAGATTCTCCTTATTTGCACCAAAAATGTCCAAACCCAATTTCATAACAATTTATCTAAAAGTTGTTGAGTCATTTCAGTGTTGACTAAAGTGGTAGACTGTCTGACATTTGAATTCTTAGAGCCACAGTGCTAACATAACTACAAACAGAAGACACAGCTTCTGGCATATTCTCTCAATGAAAACAGCATCTTTGCCACTGTTTGGCTGGAATTGTATTACTTACAAAATATTATTTTGGAAGTAATCATTTTGGATGTTCTCTGCAGCAATTTTAAGAATGCTAACAAAAAAAAGATGATGAGCCACTTCAAATGTCTCGCCATTTTTATAAAGTCTTGCCAGTATGAAAACCTGGTCTTATTTTCCTTATTGTCTTTAAATTATTGGTATAACATCAACACTACGCTCCCCTGTGTTCTGCCCACTATTTCCTTAAACCCCCGACATCAGTTACAGTATCTTTTCTTCTTGGTCTTCCTCCTCCTCCTCTTTCTCTTCATCCTTTCTCACTCCCATGCCCCTCAGCCCTGACACCAGCCTCCCTTTGAAGTCCTCTTTTAAGAGCACAATTAACCCCCTCCTCCAGACACTGCACTCACTTCTCACCTTTTTAATAAGGCACTCATAGACAAGTGTCAGACCTTTTTTTTTTCTTTCTTTCTCTCACACACACTCTGTCACATGCACACTTTGGTCTTCAGGTCCTTACAACACGCCTGTAAATTCTTTGTCACTTAGCTGCAAACTCAGAGACCCCTTCCTGTGTATATGCTGTGGCACTGTACACGTGTGTGTGTGTGTGTGTGTGTGTGTGTGTGTGTGTGTGTGTGTGTGTGTTTGTGAGAGAGAGGGCAAATGAAAGAGAGACAGAGGTGGTTTCTGGTGGTTTGACTCAGTGTTAATGCAGTTTCCGGTACTTTGATACAAAGTGAATCAGTGGTGACTGGGTTGAAAAAAAACCCATTAATGCAGCAGACCACCTAATTGTCTCTCAGCATGTGCTCTCTGCGTGCACGTATCTGTGCACTTCCACTCGAGAAAAAAGGAATTGTTTGTTTATTGATCAACATGCATAGAAATGTGTGAAAGCAAAGCCTTACTCCAAACACATAATCATTATTTTGATGCAGTAACCACCTAGCTGCTGCCATTTAGCCACAAAAGCAACTTGGCATATTAAAAAAGGAAGAGGTTGCCTCTATTCTCCCACAGTCCGCCTCCATACCTCCCCGAACTTTGCATGCTCAGTGTTTCCTGCGCTGGCGGGATAAACGGCCTCAGGCTCCTGGAGTAATTCGGTGCAGGTGAATCAAACCTTTGTGACTCAGGCGGTAGTTAAAGGATGTTTCCCTCCAGGATCAGGGTGCTGATGAGTATTGCCTGATAGCAGTAGACATAATGAAATAATGACAAAACTATGTCTTTGTTTCATCTTGTTTTTTCTATTTGTGGAAGAAAATACTGTAGTGGTGAAGTGTCCAGAAACCAAAATGATTGTCTTCAAAGCTCAGACTTTATTGCATTAAAGTCCAAACCTTTGCTCTCATTCAGGCATAATAGCCTTGCTGTGGCTGAGCACTGATGTTTTACGTTCAGCCTGGTTTTACAAAATACATTTTGACTCTCACTTACAGTTTTTCACAAGGATATAGAGCAGCAAGCTGGTTTTGGTAGCCGGTAGCCTGTTAAGTGGGTTTGGGACCATCCTGATGTCTGCTCTCCACCGTGAAGACACAACCACTCACAGACAGACACACACATTCATCTAGAGGGCAGGAATAATAAAGACAGATGGAAATTATCATCATTATTATTATCATCATTGTCATTATCATCATGCCGGCGTTGTTTTAAAGCAGAGCCTTGTGGAAGCATAATGTATTGCCGATGACAACTTGTTTACCATAACATGTAATTCCAAAATTAATGTAATATTGTAGATGACTGAACACAAATGAATCATCGGTCTGTCATCAGATGTCAGTCTTCAGATTGACATCTAAATTCATCTGCTGCACGAAGTTGTCTTATTCTTGACTGCCCCAAGTAAGGCTAATCTGCTCTGACTTCTGGGTTGAAAGATCTTCAAACCAAACACAAAAAACAGTGGCTGACTGTCTAACTGCATCATGCTGCAGACCTTTGATTGTCATCAAGGCTCATCTTGATCACTTCTTTGGGCAAACAATGGTGACTGCCACTGGTCATCTGGTGTCAGTAAAATTTTTTGCAATATTTACTATTCCAGAGCTCTCAGTAACGGCAAGCTACAATACTATACTACTATACTATTTGTATTTGTATGCTGATATTTCAGCAAGCCAGTATCTTTTTTGTATCAACATGAGGCCAGTTTGTTTTTTAAAATGCTGGAAATTCAGAGATGCAAGTAATTTATATTTTGTTGATCTTCCAGAACACAAATACCTCCACTCAGAACACAATCCACGTCGCTGTAAATATGCCTTTATTTGTGAATTAGGCTCAGAGTGTGGTGTCTAACTTTTACGGCTTAAATAAGTCTTATTGTGAAATTGTCTGATTGGTAAAAAAAAGACTGGCCTGACAGATGGCCATGAATCTAAAATGTCTCCCTGTGCCCGGCCTCTGGTTTTAGATTGCATCCCAGTTCATCCCAAAGGATACTAAATGGGGCTGTGGGTAAGTCAAGTTCTTTCACATTAACTCAGTAAAAACCTATCATGGTGGCCTTTGAGCATGCAGGCATTGTTGTGTAGAGGCAGCAGAGGGCCTTACAGCCTCAAACTTGGAGTAATGCTTTTGTTAAAATATCACTTTAAACTATAAATTAACATTTTCCTGAATTAGAACTAAGCTAAACTGAAAAACAACCGCAGAGAAAAAGGACAAAAACAGAGTGTCCTCATATTTCTGGGTATGTAGGTTATATCTTTTCATCAGTGGGCATTAGGGTCCAGAGTTCAGCAGCTTCAGGATGAGTGACACGGGGCTGAGCCTGCAGAGTACTGAGTAAGATTGAGAGGATATTCCATATGCAAACACAGACGTGCTGCCTTCCTATAATAACTTCCTCAGAAGCGACGGCAGCTCAGTGTTGAGCTATTTAAGACCAGCAAGTCCTTTGAGGAGGGAGGATTTTCCTTCCTCACCTCTCTCTCTCCCTCCCTCCATCTCTCTCTTTCTGTCATTAATAATATGATATTGTCCCATCTGTCGGGAGAGCCAGCGTGGAGCACGTGTTTCCAGTTACGCTCATAAGAACCTGATGTGGGGAGGCCGGAGCGAACGAGAGGGCCTGCAACTGGGAAGCCCAGCTTAGAGTGGGAGCAGCAGCAATAGGGCAAGGTAATTAAATCACAGGGTCTCAGCTATTTCATTGCACAGGTATACACTTCAGTGATATATGAAAACTCTCAGTCTGTTTGGAATAAGAAGGACTCTTGGGAGAGATAGTGTGACCTGCAAAACAGAGTTATTCTCCAGCTCAAGCAATAAGTAGTCAAATAAAGTTGTTTTTCTTGACCTCTCTAATATGATCTAACATCGACTCACTGAGCCAAACGTGTACATGCACATATTTTTCACAATGTAAAAGTGGTGAAATAATTATATTGTCTTCTGTGATTGGTTTACAAAATAAAGTGCAGGTGCCTTGGGGCACAAATAAATTCAGATCACTATTAACATATTTGTAAGATGCCATAATGTAAAACACAAACAAGAAAATAGCCTGATCAAAAGCCTTGTTCTGCCCGCTGCTGTTACCCCTCCTCCAGACAGTATTGCTGCAATCATTCTGTGCTAAATCAGATGCAGAAATAAACATCTCTGGGGTTCGGATCTGTAGCCAAAACACTCTCAGATCATGGATCTTATCCAACTATCCCACATCTATAAAGAGGAAAAGGAGCACTTCTGATCTGGGATGCAGCACATGATTATGTTTATTGAATATCATAAATATGCAAAAATTGGAGACTCTGTTGTAGACTCTAAAGAAAGAAGATAGCGGGTGAATAACCTGTTGCATCAAATTATATTTAGGAATGAGAGGAACAATGTACCTAAAATAACTTTCCAAGCACTTGTCTCTAAATACAGATAAACATGTTCCCACAGCTAGTCACAATATACCACTTACAGTGTCTCTGTGCAGGACCCTGCTGGTGAACCTCTCTGTGGTCTGCTGTGTTGTGGTCTTCCAAAGTCATGAGTCGTGTAACTATATCTCAGTGACCTGGGTTAGAGCCGCCAGCAGAGCTGCACTCAGTTCAGTGATGTCAGGAGAAAGCATCAGCGTTCCCACAGACGGTGTAGTGGTTGTAGGCAAATACCACTTAATTGAATAAATCACATCTGCTATCATTGCTGTGGCATAGCACCGTCAAACTCGTTTTTTTTTTTTGAGGGACCTGTATGGCTTTTCTCCCAAAGCAAGAAACCGGAGAGCAGAGGCTAATCTGTGAAGTTATCCTGGTGTGCCGCCAGGAGCGACAATCAGAATGAGGCTGAATTTTGTGCAGTTTTTGTGATCTTTTTGTTGATGTTAGATTTGAGTCGTAAAATGTAAGTTTTCCCGGAGGAAGTGTTCTGGCATTCTGTTACAGTCACCTTTTCCAACTTTCTTAATTGATTCTCTATGGACCTTTGCACCAGTCACAGATTCTTTATGGTTTCTGACTGCGGAGGACTGTGTTGAAGGTTCACATTCAGTAAATATATTCAACAATCCTAGAAATATTGTATTGTGATTTTCAGAAAAGGTCCCCATGTGGCTTTAGAAACGCTACTCAAATAAAAGATCAAATCAGGTCAAAGCCACTCTCTTGTCTCTCTGCTCTCTGAAGCCTTTCATCATTTCTATTCAGTAATGCTTCTTGGGATTCTATCAAGAGCCAAATGTAGATTTCTCAAAAGCATCTTTGCATTAATATCATCTTTTATCCATTAAACTTTGGTTCAAAGTTCGTCTTAAGATGCCTCAGGGAAACAAACCCCGTAGATTTTGATTTATTTTGATTTGGTTTGATTCCATTTGGTTTGCTTCAGAGAAAAGGACTTTTGAACGTTCTCCATCAAAGGCTGGCCTTGTAGTAGAATTAAATCCTTGTTTTTCACCAGCAAACAAACAAAAAATGTGTCTAAGAAGTTCAGGCCCATGCTGTGTGAGTAAAAAATCCCGCCGTGTTGTAATTTAGTAACATGCTTAGAATAGTTTGTGTTGTCTTTAATGCATGTACCATGTGTACACATGTTTGATTGTGTGTTTGCAGGCTTTCTTTTTTATGTGTATGCTTTCATGTGCATGACTCTGTGTGTGTGTGTGTGTGTGTGTGTGTGTGTGTGTTTGTGGGCCACAGTAGGCTGCAGGCCAGTTTACATCTTGCAGCAATTAAGCTGCATGCGTCTCTTACGCCCCTCCATTCATCTACTGCAGGGTCTTGTTTCAAGGCCAGCCTGCATTAGACAAACTGAGAACATTTGACGGCTTGGTGGCTGAGGCCAGACGGGTGAACACAGCAACATGTTGCACACATCAGTTAATTACTTGACAATAAAGTGCGGTCATAATAGATGGAACGTAAGCATGTTAACAATGTTGACAAACCATAGAGACATGCAGCAGAGGGAGAGGTTGAAAAGAAAAAGAGGAGGAGAAGTTGGAGGGAAGTGATAGAGAGATAGTTGCAGTGAGAGATTAAATGAAGGTTGTAATGTGATGGCAGCTGATGAAAATCCAGACACCAGAAATAAAAAAGAGGACTTTAATCTGAAAATGTGTGAAGCCTGTTTTGTTTCTGGGTTTCATTCCTTCACTTCAGCAGCATTCATCTGTGTCAGACCCTCCATTGGAATACATTTGTAAACACCACTGTGGTCTCAATGCTCTGAGTTCCCAAATGACAACATGACTGTTATCATGACACAAATTACTGACATACCAAACCTTCCTCGGTTTATAAGAGCCTGAATGCCAAAAGCTAATTGTTCCTTGCATTGCTGAGAAGCTTTAACCACAGTTAAATGTTTGTTAAAACAAATTTTTTTTTTAAATTTGCAATTCAGCAGACATTTAACAAAATAAGTCTTTTTTAAATGTAGACTCACATGAGTGACGTTAATTAGCAAGCCATACTTGTCTGTATATAAATAGTCATGCACTGCCCCATGAAAGCAGTTAAAAGAGATTTACTTATAATATATTCAGTGTTTGATAAACTTCTAGTTTTTGATTAAATTTAAAAGATTCAAGAGATGTTTCTTGCTGGGGTTTGTTACTGATGGTAACGTGGAGTTTGTTATCAAGACACGGATAAAAGAAGCCAGAACAGACATGGCATTTAGAAAAGTTACAAGTAGGCCAATCAAATGTTAAACAATAATAACACTTAGTTCCTTTATACAATTTTGTATCACTCCACTTGAGTGTAGCTCCAGCTTGCTTTTTTCATATCGAGGCAACTTGGCAAGATGTCAAGAGCTACATTTAACAACTTTGACTGGAACAAATGCTACAAAATAAAGAGGGTTAAGAGCAACTTAGTCCTCCGTGGTGACCTGACTGAATTAGTGAACTGAGCGGTGTATTTCTACCAGAGAAATGAGACTTTTCAGTTGCCTCTCGACTGTCATGACCATCATCCACTTCAAAAGCATGGACTTCACTGAACCACAGCGTCACTGTGTTTTGTTCCAGCAGCTGAATGTGACAAATTAACGTGACAGATTGATTGATAACACAGGTTATGACGTTGTGTTGACTGTGGTTTTACCTGATGTAGACCAGGCTAGGTTAAGCTAACAAGGTAGCAGCAGACTAAGTTAAATCACTAAACTGGTATGTTGCATAGCAAACATCATCCACTGTGTACAGGTTCTCAGGAAGACCTATTTCTTCTCAAGAACAAGCTTATGAATGTTTTATGAACATGTTGATGAAACAGTTTACTTCTGTAACTAACATACTGCCATACTTGGTAACTGTTTCATGAAAGCAATAACTCACAACAGGCTGTGATATATATTTGATTATATAACTGCTAAGGGCGTTGTAGAACAACCCCTCCATAGCTGTGATATAATATCATATGCTATTGCTTAAATAAACCACAAACTTTTTTTTTTTACTAAAAAGCATACAAAAAATACAAAAGTGCATTTAATTGAACAGGAATGTGCTCAAACTGTAACTTCAGTGAACTTCACATTTAAAAGGGTGCAGTGCTAATTGTTGTGACAGCATCTATAATGCTTGAGAAAAAAAATGAACAAATCAAGTGAACAGAAATGCATTATTAACTACTAGAAAACAGATTTCAACTTGAGTTTAAAAGTAATAAGAAAATGTTCAAAGAGTGCACTGGTGGGCCGCCGTTTAGCTCAATTGGGAGCGCGGGCGGCCCATGTACGGCAGGCTTAGTCCTCCACGCAGCGGTTGCGAGTTCAACTCCGGCTCCGACCATTTGCTGCATGTCTCTCCCCTCTCTCTCTCCCTGTTTCCTGTCCGATATCTCAGCTGTCCTATCAATAAAAGGTGTAAAAGCCCGAAAAAATAAAATTTAAAAAAAATAAAGAGTGCACTGGCACATAGTCGATTTCTTCATTAAGGTCTCCAGGTAAATATTTGTAAAAAAAAAAAAAAATCAAAAACATTTATGTCTACACTCTTCAAAGTTGGAGCTGTACCCACCATAATTTGTAAATTTCTTTTTCTTTTTCTCTTTATGTCTCCTTTGTTTCTACTGAGATTTTTGAATGGAGCTTTAAATGTCCCTTTATTAGCAGCCAAAAGTGATCGGAAACACTCTATTAAATAGACAGCTGAAAGAACAACACATACGCAATACTTGAAGATACAAGTGCCAACACTTGAGCAGATAACGCAGGACAAACCAGCCCTGAGACCCACCATATGAGCAGTGACGCACATCAGTGATAAGCCTTCAACAGTATTTACTAAGCACGTATTTATAAGGATAGACACAGTATAAACAAATACTTAGCGATGATACAGTTTGAAAATTTAAAAAAATGTTGTAAAAGTGGCATGTTGGCAGCTGAAATGGCACTTTTGTTGCTCCTTTGTTCAATAATTAGTGATCTACTGTCAAAAAACTGAAAGTACCTTCTTCATTATCTCTTTTTCCTCTTTCCAGCCCGTTCCCCTCATGTGTCTGGCAGCTGATGCAGGTTCATACACGATTTCAGAAGAGTCTTTTAGTAACAGATTAGTCATTCTGTCCAGTGATTCAGCATATACACTTGTCCCTCTCTCCTGATGTGCTACTCTTGCTTTTCCATGTTTTTTCTTTTGGCCACAACCTCTTCTCATTTCCTCCCTGAATGGGCTCCTGCAGCCACAGTCTTCCTCTCCTGGGCTTTGACCTTCTGTTATGACTTCTTCACATCATCTAAACTCTTTCTCCCCCCTTTATTCATGAGCTTGTCTTCTCTATTCAAAGCTATTCACTATTCTTGGTTATCCATACAAATAAATCGAGAGAACCCATTCAATGACATTTTGCATAATATTACATATACATTATAAGCCGTCTTTCTTTTTCCTATTATGCAAGGCGCCTCTGTCAAAGAAAATACTAAACTGGAATTCCTCAGGGTTTATTTCTGGGCCCCCTAATCATTCACTCTCTTTGGGAGTAGCCCAGTAACTCTTTAAATTGTACTGCCTTAATTTATAAAGGCACTACTTTTAAGTCTAGTCCTGATCAATGAGTATATAAAGAAAAAGAAAAACATCATACCAAATGACAGTCAAATAACTTGCAAGACATTTACAAACAATTATTAATTTGAGATGATGTTGCGATTCTCCAAACCTTCAGAGATACCCAGTGATATAAGATCAACAGAAGCTGCTAATCTTAACATTTGGGCTGTTGCAAACAAATTTAGTATATTTTACTAGAAAAAAAATGTAATGATTATTTGATTACCTAGAGTTTTTATTATTAAATTTCTGTCCATCAGTTACCAATAATTGTCAAATTGTTTCAGTTTCACTGGAACAAGCAGATAAATAAAATATGTGTAAAATTCAAAAAAACTCAAATAAATTACAGAAAGAGATGGAAATTGAAAAATCACTTCAATCACTTAAATAACCAACAAAAATGCAAATAATTATTTAAACAGGTTCAGTATCTGAACATCCAAATAGCATCAAATTGTATGTATCAGTTAAACCAAGCAGAATTCATCCTGCCATTCACAGATTCCAGAGTTTGAGCTTTTTACTGCAGCATGGGATGCTTGACAAATATGGGCCCTAGCTGGATTAGGATCACAGCACTAGATCTCTCTCCACTAACCCCCGCAGCCTGAGGGCAGAACATGTGGGAAAGCGAGATTGACAGGAAGTTGTCGTGTAAAGGCAGAGGTGTGTTTGTATGTGTGTGCTTTTCTTGCGTGCTTACGCATATGTGTGTGTTTGACCAGCGGGCAGAACACAGGGCCAGGACAGGAAACGAAGTGGTTGTGCCACCGGTTAGAGGAAACAGAACGGCAGATAAATTACCCAGAGTGCAGCTGGCAAGACTTCTGAGGGCCAAGGCTGAGTGGACATTGAGGGAGGACAGAGTGTTGACATGGAGGATGGTGTGCCCAACCCAACAGTCTTGATTCAGCCAGTATTTCAGACACTAAGTGTATATTTCTTACTTTGAATCTGGAAAATGATGAATGTAAATGGAATTGTAAAACATTTTATCATGTGTTTGTGTGTGTTGATGGGGATGATTTGAATCCAAAAAAACAACCCAAAGTGATTTAGTAAGTTACTGAATTACAAAGAGCTACAAAAAAAGCTTCAAAACTCTTGTTTGCATATATTCTAAAAGTCTTTTCTGGAGGGGTAAAAAACCTTTTTGGGGAAAGATATTTTCTCATTTTGTATTTTCAAATTGGTGGAGGGAAACACATCAGTCTCAAAAATATTTTCTTACTCATCTAACTATTTTTTCTTGTGTTTGCAGGTCATTTATTCGGCTTTTTTCTTTGTCACTCATCTGTAAAGGTGTAGAGATCTGTCTGAGCACACTCAGAGAGATAAGAGATCCAATTTTGGCAAAGGCTGCCATCTAGTGGTCACTTATTGCCTGTTCAGTTGTTTCCCGCTCCTGCGCTTCAATAAACACACACATACACTGCGTTTTAATGAATTTTACATTGACACTGGAGTGGCCAGCAATGCCTTGTGGTTTATCCCTGGCTAAGAGAGGAACATCCTGTGTGGTATGGATGAGAACTGGATTCGTTCCTGAGGCCACTGAGTTTCATATTTTAAAATATATTTAGGAGTAAAATCAGATTATGTGGGCTATGTGATTTGGGACAAGTGCATCTGATGTTCTGTTGTTCTGGACATAGTCATGATTTGAAAGTGTTGAAACCCTAAAAATATTGCAGTTGTGATGTGTTTCATCAAGCCAGCTTTGTCTCAGTACTGGAAAAGGGGAAGGAAGGCAGTGTTGTTAAAACATATATACGAGGCATCCTAAATCTGGGTTATTTTTATCAGTGTTGGCTGTAAATCCACGCAGGCTGTGCAAACTGTGGCTGTGAACATGACTCATGGTAAAAACTTTGATTGAATCACTTTGCATGTTATGCCATAATGCTGTTACAGTTTCAAATGAAGTAAAATTATGTATTCTTTTTTACAGTATTCATAGATGAATTTCAAGTAATAGTACCTGAGACAAAGTAAAGAAGAAATAGAGACATGATAGTACTGTATCTTGAAAATTTATTAATGTGGCCATAAAAAGCAGTTGGCAAACCAGCAATTTCTTTTTTATGTCACTACAAAACTGTTGGTGAAGAAACGAGCAACAGTAAAGTTGTTCCTTTCTTTTCCCTTTCTTGTTACAAAACATTTCAGACAAGGCTTACAAAGAAAAAGAGAGACAGTCTTTTCATAATATTGTACAACCTATGAAATAAAGCGAGAGTTCTGCTCAGGGTTGAACAAATCTCAGTCAGGTGTAAATCGCGTTCAGTACAAAAGTTCCTGAGTGAGATACGATCTTCTGTCAGTCAGATGCAAATTTATTGAATCTGACCACAGTTAGTCAGTTTGTGTGTTTTCTTAAGAATCTCAAACACTGTTTAGAAGAGAGGTGATATCTAAGGGTTTATGGCTATAAGTACAGTACTAAGGCAAAGGAGTGTAAAGTGAAAACAGTTCATTAGTCTCTAGAAGACACATTAAAAATGCATCTGAAATATTTCTCACCGTACATTTTATGTCCGTACCTACAATGAGACCACCCAAAACAGAGAAAAGCATCCCTACTCATGGAAATAAATTAATGGGATGGTACTAGGAAGCCTGGTGAGACTGGCATCTACGACAAGTGAGATTTGCTGATATTGACTGTAAAGTTCGGTTGAAAAGTACTCCAGAGCCATAAAAATACTGTCTGATTACAGGCACATGACAACAGACAGGACTCTAGTTTTATGCAGAACTCACCATTTGCTTGCAACCAACACATTTTGCATGCATTTCAAGTAAGAACAAAGAACCAGATGGTAAGAGTATACAAGCAGAGGAAATATAAGAATTTAACTATCATCTGTGTAAAAGACAGAAAAATACTGAGCATACTGTTGGGCATTTGTTACTACAGAAATATTTTGCTTCTATTGTAGTAAACTTCTGAATTCAATGTCTTTTATTAAAAAAAGACACATAACATAAAAATAAACTAATTCTGGTGTCACTAGACCATATAGAGTGTTGTTATACTCAAGGAAAAAAAAAAGACACAAAACAAGGCCATCAAAAATACAGCTATAAAACCTCTTCATTAAAGTACAACTTAAAAAACATGACATAACACAATTCAGGAAAGTACTTTTTAAATTTTTTTTTTTGTGCTAATAGGAAAATAGCAGTACAAACAGGATCATGCATTTTCTTCATAGAAGTGCGGCCAGAAACATTTATGTCATTTTTGGGCATTGAGCAAAGTCACATGCATTGCTAAGAGGGCGCGAATAACTTAGATTGTATCAGGAAAATGTTGACAACCATGAAACATTTAGCAAGTAAAAACACTGTTGTATCATAAAATAGATACTATTAACAGCAGCGCTAACTGAGGCTTTGTTTCTCAAAGCGCACATTGTAACAGAAACAAACCACATCAAACTCACTGTTTTCATTGGACTGATTAGTGCACATAAACACATTTTTATACTCTCACACTTGTCAAACTGTATGTGATTTAAGGGTACTTGCCCATTGACAGTAGTGTTTAACGTGCACATACTGAGATTATAAGTTTGACCAGTATGCAGAGGATAATCACCTGGTTCACCAAGTCATTTGAATGGTTGGGTGGCTGATGTGCAGTGTCCGTGTGCTGGGCTGGAGTTTCCCAAAAAACATCTTCCATTGTAACACTGGTGACCTTCAGGTCTTTATCGGTCGGGTTGTTATTCACGAAGGCAGAGAACATAATGTGTGATTGTAAACCTTTTCCTCACTAACAACTACTCAAGGTTTATCCAGAGGCACCGTGTGTTGGTTTCTTGCTAACGGGCAGCACAAGCAATGTGAATTTGGATGAGAGGGCATGGTGGTAGATTCAGCTGACAGGCAGCAGGTCATTTCAGTTTCGGTCACAAATTTTGCTTTTGGGAAACGGGGCCCAGTGTGTCTCAGCAGGCCTCCTTGGCTTGGCTTGGCACCTTGCACATCATCAGGATCTGCTTCAAGGCTTTCTGGACATCCTCGTCCATCTGACCCTAAAGACACACAGAACAGGTTCAGTTCAAGAACAGAGCACAGCTGTAACCTTTGGATTTGTTTGTCCAGATGTTGAAACTTCTGCCTACATCATTTTTTCTGCCATCCCAGTCCAGGAGAACATAATGTTCATGTTGGTCATAGTATTAAAACAATTACACTGAAGACAACAGATACAACCCTGATATACAACAACTTGTAAGTGAAAAATGTTTCTCATATTTTGCATGAACAGTTCTTTTAAAGCTGAAGGTGAAAACTTGGAAGTTTGAGGCAAACGAGTGGATGGATTTACCTGGACAGCATAGAGGAGGTGCATCCTGTAGACTGAAACTATCTCGTGGTGCTGCTTCTTTGACTCCTACAGAGAAAAAACATAAAGGATTTTTTAGTACAGTACACTCATGGGTTTCTAAGTGGGTGTTATTGTGTGTTCAATCCAATTTGTTGGGCAAATCTTACAGCTAGCTGGTACTGTAGTTGTTTGATTTGTTGCTGCAGCGTCTCCAGCTGCTGGTTTTGCTGCAGCCTCTTGGAGGGAGAACCAGAGGTGTAGGAGAGCTGTGATAGGCTGTTCAAGGCGTCCTTAAGCTTCCCCACCTCTCGAGACAAGTCATCTATCTGAGATTAGACAAACATAACATTTTTTGAAAACTTTTGTTTGTCTAATTAGACTGACTAAATCAATGTTTCATGTTTTAGATACACCAGTGATGCTGCCTCTACAGGAGGAACTAGATAGTTACTCACCCTCTTGTTCTTCTCTCTTTCTGAGGCTACGTGATTCTCCACAAGCTGCTTGAGCTGACACACACCATCCTGGGACTCTGCCAGCCTGGAGGTCAGTGTCTGGTTCTCTTTCTCCCGAGACATCACCAGCTCCTGCAGGGCCTCCCGCTCTGCACCATTCTCCCTTGCCTGATGGATGGATAAAGGGTTGTACATGTAAATTATATGTAGAAAGATCACTTACAGTCAACACTTAAAAAGGGGTTTTAATCCTCCTCTGCATCTTAATTTTATTCTTCTCTTTCTTCTCACCTTCTGCCATGCATCAGCAGCCTCCAGAGCCATCTCATCCTGCTTCCTGAGGGCCCCCTGGAGGAGCTGCGTCAGATGGTTCACCTCACCCTCCAGTTGTTCTCGCATGGTCTCATGCTCCACACGAGGCACTGAATCATCTGGGGTGGCATCTCTCTCTGCTGTTAGCCTTTTTGTACAATAGAACAAGAACCACATAGTGACAGTTTGCATTGGATTACAAGTATGTAAAAGTAACTAGTGATACATGGTTAACTTGATAGATCTATCATTACAGTAGAAGAAACAGCCTTAATATCAATCAAATTTTTGACCTCATATTGGGTTTTGAAACAAGTTATGAAGTAAAGAGAACAATTTTTGCCTCTGATACACAGTAAAGTATAAGGATAATGTAACACAAAATATAAATACTCCAATACAAGTATCTTAGAACTATACATCAATATTTATTGAAATGAATGCCCATAGTTACATTCCCCCAGTGCCTTCCGAAGTGCTCATAAACAATTTCAGAAGCCCAGCTCTATCCCAACATCCAGCTGCCTCTAGTCTCGAGCTATTAACTAAATGTGACAACAGTTCTTTTCCTCACCTGTTCTGGAGAGCTTCCACCTGCATGGTTTTCTGGTGTAGCTGCTCTTTAAGGGCCTCTAACTGGCTCTCCAACTCTTTGATTGCATTTCCCAGAGATGACATCACCTGTGTGTGGTCAGCAAGGGCCACAGAGCTTTGTGCCTGAGCCTCTGCCTCCTGCCTCAGCTGTGAAATCTCCTCCAGAGCAGCTGAGTATTTCTTCTCTGTCTCAGCTAGCAACGACTGAAGCTCCTCCACCTTGCTGTTTAGCACCTGGACTTGTTGCTGCTGCTCTGAGGAGGGAGATGAAGCTGCACTGCTCTCAGCTTGGGCCTCAGCCAGCTGTTTCTGTGCAGCACTTAGCTGGCTCTTAGTTTCACTGTAGGAATGCGAAAGTTCCAGCAAGCGGCGCTGCAACCCTGCAATTACCTCATTTAGCTCAGCCTTCATTTCTTCAAAGTCTTTGGCTGCAGCTTCAACGGGCACTGTGCCCCTCAGAGCTTCCTATACAAGAACAAATACATGACGGAATGAAAGAGTTAAATAAAACTGAATAGGACGAAATAAATAAGAAAACGTAAGGAAAAGGTCAATGCAAGATATAAGTGATGTACAGTAAGGAGACTTAAAAAGTGACTATCAAAGCAACTTCATGTGTAGTCTTGTACTTGTTTAGAGAGTGATCCTTCCATTTAGCTTTGCACTCTATTAACACTGTGAGACTAAGGATGAGATGGGAGTGTTAAAATCAAATCAGCAGAACCAGTGTCGTTTTTTTATTTTACATAATCTATATAATCTGCATGATCCCACAACACATCCCGACCACTGAAAGTTCAGTTGGAGGCTGAAGTGTGTTGTGCTCAAAGCAGCTAATGTAGCTTTGAGCCACTGACCTTAAGTAAAGATAAGGAGTGAGTTACAGAAGTCTGGAAAGCTCACTTCTTTTTCACTTCACAACAACAGATTTTTTTTTTTTCAGTATCAAACTTGCAACCATGGGCCAATTGACTCATGTGACATCACCTGAGGCAGTTTATTAGAGTTTGAGCAGCTCCCTCTCAAGCCGCAAAAGGCCTCATGTAACTTTATTCACATAATTCTCTCAAAACCTATAAATGGATTTCAGTTTTTCTCCTTTCAGTTTCAGGAAAAATCAGAGAGAAGAACAAGCCCATGTTTACCTGGAGCATCCTGATCTCCTCCTGTGCCTCCTTGTACAGCTCCTCAATCTGTGCAGTCTTTTGTCCTTTTTCCAGTATACTCTGTCGTTCCTCCTCTAGCCTCCTCAGTGCCTCCTCCAACTGTCTGATTTGCTTAGCTGCGTGTTCTTGCTCAGATCCTGATTGGACAAGCTGGGCTTTTAGTTGGTTTACTTCCTGTTCAAGTGTGGATGATGTACGTCTCTGGACCTCCTGTTTCTCCATCTGCTCACCTCCTCCCCTCCCCACATGCACTCTAAGCTCCTCCACCTCCTCCACAGCCTGGTGGTACCTCTCCTGAGTGTCTGTCAGCTTTGCCTGAAGCTCTGCGAGAGTCTCCATCAACTCTTCCTCTCTTCCTTTCTCCCTCATGATTTCATACTCCTCTCTTTCTCTGCTTCGCTCAGGTTTCAGCTGTGCCTGAAGCGAGCGGTTTTCCTTCCGAGTTTCTAGCAGTTTTATTTGGACGCTCTCTAGCGCCTGTCTCAACAGTCTGATCTCCTCTTTGCTGCCTCCTCTCTCGCCTTCATTCTCCTCTTCCTCCTGGGTGGTGGAGGGGACTTGTAGCTGTGAATCAAACTCATCGTGGGTGGAGTGGAAGGAGGAGTTGGAGGCCATGCTGTCTGGACGACTGGTCTCCTTCAGGTCCTCACTTCCTTGAATGGTTGGAGGTTTCTGCAAGGTGAGAGTAAAGGGAGGAGGGAAATTAATTATTGGAGACAAAAATTTAAAAATTCACCAGAAACTTAAAAAATCACTTGTGTGAATTCAAATTTTGTGGCAAATGTCTGTAATTACATCAACCCAAGTCAAAAAGACAAAGCAGAATCTTAAAATATTTGGCATTTTTGCCTAAAAACAAAAAACTCAAATGGTGATGCATCATTTATGTGATTGCACACAGTAATGGAAACTAATTCACTACATGTCAAACATGGAAAAAATGAAAATGGGAAAGGTAGGGTAATGTAGATATAGCCATGTTAGATTGGTACAAAATTAAATATTATTGTGGTTCATCCAATATTTTTAATTCTGACAGCAATCTATGAAATGCAATCAAAACTTCCAAGACTGTTACTATTGTGCGCAGACAGTGAACTTAAAGTAACATGTAATATTTGCAAGTAACGACTTCTGAGAAAATATTCCAAGTTACATCACTTGGTCTTCATCAGCACCTGAGTTACATGCTTTGTTATTTTAGATCGATCATTAAGTGTAAATGTGTACAGCTGTGACCCAGAGACCAAACTTCATTCAAACAGTTTTGAAGGGTTAATGGAGAAAACAATTCACAGATTCAAAAACAATACCAATAATTAGTTGCATCCTACATTTTTGATTTTAAAATTATAGATCACTCATTTTACAGAATTGGAGCACATTTTTTCAGTTTAGTCTTAAAACAAGGCTCATCTCGCCATTAATCCATTAAAGAACTGAATTGAGACAGAAAATTTGAGCCTATTTTTAATTTTCATGCTTTTATTTTTTTCATTTATTTTATTTTCAGGTATTCTTTATTTTTTATATTACATGAACTACATAGATGAGGAAGTTATGATTATATAATCTTTTTAAATTTTGTAAATGCCCTTATTGATGTAATTTCAATTTCAAGTCTCTCATTCCAAAAAAAGTGCAGATGCATCTTAGCTTACAGTGTGTTGTCCTTATGTTGAGCATGTTCATTAATTTCTTTAAATTTAACTGATGAGCATTAAGGATTCAGGTTTCAAACCTTTAGTTTTCCTGCAAGTTGCTGGTTCTCCAAAGTAAGAGCAGTAATCTTGGCTTGCAGAGCGGAAACCAGAGCTGCTGACGCTGTAAAATTGTACTCGACCTGTCAACACACACATACATACACATGCAGAGGCACACAAAGAGCAATGTTAAGGACCCCAGCTACCTTCTGAAAAACAAAAACGAGTTGTGACACGTTTAAAACTTCAGTTAGGCCTCCTTCAAGAATGCCCAAGGTGAAGAAGTTCAGCAGTACACTGCTGTTTGTAGCCAGAGTGTAGAATTACATTCACAAAACCAATGTTAATGTACGATTTTAGTATCCAGAAAGAATTGTAGTAAATTTATGATACTGAGAAGAAAGTTCAAATGAATTATAGGTAGCTAAGTTTTTGAAATCAGTTAGGAAAATCATTTTAGTCGGATTAAGTAGAAGATTTACTTACATGTGTTTATAAAGCAATAATTAAATTCAATGCATCTGCTGTGTTCTACACTGTTACAATAATCTATTTTTCAAAATGAAAGTCTGACCTCTTTTACTTAGACTGGGTCTATTGTTATAGGCACAACATCTGTTTCCAAATCTTCTAACATGTGATAGAAACACGTCAGCATTTGGTTGCTCAGACATTAATCACCTGTGTATCCACTTCAGGAAAAGTCACTGTCTGCTCCACCGTCTGCTTCAGATCTTCGATTGTCTCCAGCAACATGTTTCTCTCCTCATGGAGCTTCTCAACCTCGTCTCTGAGTATTGTTCCTCCAACCTCATCCTCCTTTGAAATGAAAAAAAGGGAGGAGTGGCAGAAAAAAAGGAATGGGAGGGGAGAGGAGCAGTAGATGGACAAGGAGCCAAAAGAGGGTGATAAAGATGAGAAAGAAAACGAGAAGAAAAATGCTCTAAAGGTCAAGGCCAAGAATTAGCACACTGATACAAGTGATGCTAGTGTAATAACATAGTTACTTGTGTAAGAAAATGTCTGTTTTGTCAACGTCTTGAAACAAATGTTAGCAAATGACTTGTTTGTACAATCATATTTTTATTTATACCTTCCATCTGTTTTAGTTTTATCAATATTTTTAGGGTCAGCAACAGCTAACCCCTGTATTCCCCCACCCAGCCCCATCACTTTATATCTGAAATATTTCTTTTCAATTCTCTTCTTTAATTGTATACTTGATCCAATTTAATTATTAATGTATTGTACTTTATTGTACTCAAATGTGTGTGAAAACATCTTCATGCACAAATTAAAGTATTCTTTTTTCTATGTATACTGTAGGTCTCCTTTTATTTCTGTATTACCCTTTGTACATGGTGAAAGACATGATATTAGGTTTCGAGATGCCTGAAAATTATGAGGTTACTGTAAATACACTAAATTTTGGATCATTCAACTTTTCATTTTCTGTTACAACTTTGTACATGTGGATGTCCTTGCAGCAGTAAATGAAACTGCTGATGGTCATATTGCTGATGACGCATCAGCTAGTGGAATCAAGTCTTAAATGCTCCTGCTTCTTACTAGAGTTATGAGACTTGTTATGTTGATTGTTGTTTATATTTTACCTTGTAGTTGAATCTTTTAGGAGTGTCACTTTTGTTGGATCCGGGGGTCCCACTGGTAACAGCTGAAGGAGAAGAAGGTCCAGAGCTCTAAAGAGGGATTAAGTTGGTTTTAGTCTGATTCATGTTTGGATTTGTTTTCCTCACTAACACTTGTCGTGATTAGTTTAAAAATGAAGATGTAAGTGTTAGAAACATTTAGTGCATGACTGTCACAATCTGTTAGTAAAAAATGCCAAGAACTGAATAAAAATTATAATGGCAGTGTCCTTTTGTGATAACTGAGTGACATAACACTAATGTATTGAGTACAATTTTACATTGTAACCTCTGGAAAACAGATTAGTACATAACTTTAATGAACATACTACATGAGTGACATACTTTGATTAACTGATAAGAGAAAACTAATAAAGGGAACAGTAACATAACAGATGATATACAAACAGAAAAACAGTCACATTTTCTACAAGGACTCTTTATGGATATACTGCAGACATGCACTGATATGAAGAGTGGCACACTGGTCCAAGCAGACAGATACACAGAGACATGCATTTACCTGCAGTGGGCTAATAGGAGGTGGAGGTGCTTTTCGCTTTTTGGGAGTTGTGATCCGTTCATCACTTAGTTTAGCTACTTGATCATGCTGAGGAGCCAGCGAAAGAGACAGAGAAGAAAGGCAATGAAACAAGAAAAAAATAAAAAGGTGGGATTCAGTGCTGGTTAGTAAAAGGAGAGTCAATCAACAAGTGCTACAGTAAGTTCTGCTCTAAAAACAGCATCTAAAAGATCTTTTTCAAACTGAGAAATTTGATACATTAGAAAACACTGAAATATGAGATGTATCTACATAAAAAAAATTTAACTAAATTTATAGTTCTTTTTGAACATGAATCATATTGACTTTCTGATTCTTATTAATAGTTAATTGGCTGTTGTAGGTTCAGCAACTTTGATTGCCTATGAGGACCTCTGAAGAAAAATGTTCAAAAATTAGACTACAGTCTTACCAGAGGACTTTTAGGTGACCTTGCATCTGTGAAAAGGAAAAAGTAAATTGTTAAAAAAAAAAAAAAACCCTCTCATAATGGCAATAATTTTAGCTTTATTTTTAAATATTTTACATCTTTCACAACAGAAAAGAGAACAGATTGCATCAAACATTCAGAAAAACAAGTACCACCGATGGGGGAACTCTAGGTGGCAGTGTTGACTTTGTTTTGAAAGCAGAGCAGTACAAACTTCCACCACACGGAGGTGATACATGTTTGTGGGTGTTTTCATTGCTAAGTATCATCATGTTGGGACAAAGATCCAAATAAAGTCACATTATGGGGACTTAACTCTCATCGGGGGACAAAAGCTGATCAACAGATAAAGGTTAAAACTTTAACAGTAATGACTGAGGATAGTCAGAGTGTTATATTAAAGCTTAGAGTTGGGATTAAGGGAAATAATGTAAGCACCATCCTCCTTAAGTATGTGTGCACTGTGTAAACTTGCATAGGTAATCAAAAATTGTCCAGATTATGTCATCTGCTGTCTTATTGCTTCCTTACTGCACTTTGTGCACATGTCTTTGTAAAACTTTTACCTGAGACTTGCTGTCTGTTCAGTGCAGCAGCGAGGGCAGTTTTGACCTCAGAGTTGCCCGACAGCTTGGCATAATGTACAACATCGTGGCCTTGTGAGTCTACAGCTGACAGATCTGCTCCCCGCTGAACCATGACCTCAACAACAGAGGCGGCGTTGGACTCGCTGGCCAGCATCAAGGCTGTTCTGCAACACAGAAATACAAATATTGATCACCAATGCAACATCTATCCATCAATCAAGACTTTTCATTGTGTCTTCAATGTGTTTACCTGCCACTGTTGTCAGAAGTGTTGATTTCAGCACCACAGTCGAGCAACGTGCTGCACACCTCAGCATGAGCGTGTTTGGCTGACAATAGCAGAGGGGTGAACCCGTCCTTTCGGACAAACAGACATTATAAATATTAGATATGCTCATGTTGGGACCACAAACCAATATAACACACACCTGCTTAACTTATCTTGTGTGACAGGAGGACGTGAGCCTGGAGACATGAGGTACGGTAACTGACAGTGTGGTGAGAGAGATCTCAGATGCATGTGAAAAAAGAGTGAATGTCTCCTAAATGAATTTCCCAGCAGATAAACAGAAAAGCCAAAAGTTGTTCCACTCTCTAGAGTGGCATAGCTTTTAGAAAAATCCCCAAAATTATATATTTATGGTCCTAAATAAACAGGCTGGCTCAGCAAAGTTTACTGCCTTGGTCAGAGAAATTGGGGCAGTATTTCATGCGAAGCAGACATCCCGCATTTTTTACAAGGACTGACAGATCTTAACCCCAAGCATGACATTTAACCTAACCCTAACCATACACGACCTAAATCCAGCATAAACATTTCATTGGCTGGGCTTGCGATGGGTGGTGTACAGTCTGTAGGGAGCTGCTGCCCAAAAGGCCGTCACATCTTCACTAAAATGACATGAGGGCAACATATAAGGAACTCAACTTTAACTGCATGAATAGATTTTCCACAGGTCATTTTAACCTTTTTACGTGAAGAAAAGTTGGAAAAAGCTAAGGAATGTCAAGAAACAGTGAAGTGTGTCCACATAGCTTTGTGTTTTATGTTACAAGGCTGCTGCTTCCACATGCCAAAGAGAACAAAACTATGTTGTGGGTTCCTCTGAGCTCTGCTGAAGACTTTACCAGCCCTGTTTCTGCTCTGCTCTAGTCTGTGTTTCTACTGGATGTTTCTTCTCTGGAATCTGAAAGACAGAACCCGTTTTTCCCCTCTTAGATTATAAATTCTGTCTGAGTGGGTGAATGTGAGAGCACAGGTGTCTAAATGCTTACTTGTCTCCACTTGTTAATGCTTACGGCTTGCTGCCATCTTGTCAGTTTAAAGCCAGAATACTACATTTGGGCAACAAAGTAAAGCCTGGTTATGTAAGCAGCAACCATCACAGCTAAGTGAGACAACTTGAGAGACCTGTCAAATGAGGCAAACTTGCAGAAACATGTCTGTTTACAGCTTAATACACTCCTAATGGGACAATATTTCACAAATGCCACCCATGCACACGCTGGAGGAGATGGAGTCAAAACTAACTTAAGAAAACATTTCAGTGCTTCTAGTGTTTAGTTAGGGGTGTTCTTCATCTTGTTGCTGTGCAATACAATGTCATCAACTGACCCTGTATACCATACATGACCATATATGTGGTATTGTTGTGTTTAAGTGTTGTAAGTGGATGGCAATGAATTTGTCAACCAGACATTTATGACCGGTAAAACAAGGCTATAATATGTCAGCATCTCTTCGCTGTGATGGTTGCAGCTTGATATAGACACATATATTGTACATGCAGATCTGTGCATGAGCAAATACAACAGACTGCTTCAGGAAAGTTTTTTTTTTTCCCAAACCACCACTTACAAATAAAAAATGAGACTGTTAAGGGGCTGTTGTGCAAGCTCTATCACTTTGTGCTGCTGAATGAGTAAAGTGAGGGATAATATAAACAAGTGCCTCCCAACCTTTTGAGCATGCAACCCTGTACAACTTGTTAAAAGAAGCAGTGTCCATTTGTGAACTCTCAGCAGGGGTTGCATATATCAATGACTTGTTAACTGTTAAAACAAAGAGTAATCAGATTGTTAAATTTGAATACTAAAAAGGGACCTGAGTGGATAAACCTTCCCACCTTAAAAAAAGAAAAAAAGGGAGAATCACTGCAAGAAACTTTACCTAAATAACTACACTCATAATTCATTGGTGGAAGTATCACTCACCAAGCTACTCCCTCTTATGTGGAAATCCACTGGCCCATCCTAGAACTGACTCATGCCTGTTTAACTTTTACCATACTGCCTAGAATACACATGCATGCTGTTATTTTGTCATGTAGATCACTTAAGGCTCTGCCTCACAGCCAGACAGCATATATTCTACAAACCACAAAACACTGCAAACTGTGTTTACCATGGATAAACCAACAATCCCACAAAGCTAAACCTTTATTAAGATGTTCCTCCTCAGCACTACATGACGTGACCTGCAAAGCTACAACGACCGTGAACAGTTTAATCAGTAGAATATGGTGCTCCCACTGCATACAAGCAATTTGAGTCATTAGCGAATATATTTCTTTCCAACTTAAAACATAAGAATGTTTTCATGCTGTGTAGTACTTTTGTCTCAGAGTTGAATTTGAGATTACATTTACTTGATTTTCTATAAATATACTTTAACCGACCTGGCAGATGTTCCTCTGTTTCTTTCCGAATCTTGCTGCAAGTTTATTAAATTCTAGTTCAGGTATGGATATTTGTTACAGCCATGATGTATTCCTGAGGCTAACAAGCTGGCATGTTCCGCCCAGCACAGAAACAGAAATATGTTCCAGATGACTTTGTGGTCCTCTAACAGAAGACAGAGCAGCTCAAATCTCACACACATTTGCAGATGATTAGGGCTTTGTCCTTTCATATGTATAAAACTTAAAATGTGTTGCTCATGCTGCTTACAGTTTCCTTAAAGTGCATTCAATGCATGATTTCCCTAAACTTCTGTGGGTTGACTACAAAGAAATCAAGAAAAAAGTCTCAATTTTGTCTGTTGAAAAAGTGCTTCAATTGTAAGGAAACCTGTACTTTGGCATTAAAACTCTTAAAGCAGTGGTGCAAAGAGGTAGCATGAAGCATCTTCTAAAGCCGTAGCATACAACTTGTCACAGGCTGAAACAAGCATGAGGTGGCAATAATTTTTAATTAACAATAACATAACTTCTTCTTTGCATGTCAGCTAAGGAATCACTGTATGTGTTTGTTTCTCTAACAGGCCAGCTGTGGCGTGATAATAAAAGAGGGAAATAAATGGGCAACAGATTCTCTTCTCCATCTCTTTTTTTCAACTTTCTCTCTTTTTCTTTGACACACATGCACGACAATATCACGCACTCACACACCCCAGTTGGGTAAAAAACCACAGGCATGGAGCATCATTGCAATGGAGACCACATGTCTGCGGCTTGAGAACAGAGTTCCCACAGTACAATGACCTTCTAGCTAAAACACATTCACAATATGCACTCACACACAAACACAATATACAATATTTATCAATCTCAGGACAAACGAGAGGACATGTCACCACGTAAGAATCTTTCGTATTCTAAATCTGCAGCTGTGAGAGACAAGCTATGTTTTGTTTTTTTTTAACCACTTACCTCTAAGCAAACTTAAAGAGCACATGCAAGGAAAACTGTAATTACAAAAATAAGATATCTGACAGCAAATGAATAGAGAAAGCATCCTGTTACAGACCCTAGAACAATAGCCAGGTAAATCTGAGAGACAATCCAAAGTGAACAAACAGTGATTAGCCTTCTTTTAACAGATTCCAACCTGGAAACAACACAGTAAAGCAATATGAATGAAAACTGAAAGGAGCATTTTTGTGGTCTTTACTCCTGCCAGGAAAAGTCGGTCTGAGAGAGAAAATGTAGAGGTAATGATGGAAGTACATACTGTATCTCTCAAGTTGACGGGACTCTTGAGTTCACACAGCAGTTGGACGGTCTGGATATTCCCACTGGCAGCTGAGGATGAAATAAAAAACTAATCAGGTTTGAGATGAACACAAAAAGCAGAGCTTTGTCTCCTATTCAGATTTCAAAAAGATTGGATTAATCGAAAAATAAGAGAAGTTAAACATGACAGGACTGTCTACTTCCCTTTCCATTACAAACACTGTCAGGTTTATGGTGGCTGAACTTTGGTTTGATTCTAGTAAATCATTGCCTCAACTTTCAATGTGCAAAATGAGTAAAAGCTTTCAATAATTCACCTAAACAGCAGTGCCAATGAACATCAGCATTTTAACACAAACTAAGAGGAAGCTCAACGAGATGCATCATAATCAGTGTAGGCAGATGTTGACAAACAGTGTTTAAGTCTGTGAGAATCTGCTCATTGCTGAGAAACAGTGCAGTGTTTGGTTTGAATGAAGAGCTGCAAGAGTATAATGGGAAGTTTTGACTGAAACAATCTGAGCTGGAATCATGTTTAATCACTTAATTTCAGTATGGCAGATGATTTCATCCGCATAAAACTTGAGCTTTTACTTAATCAAGCAGGATATTTTCCCACGTTCCTTGTCTAAGCAGACTAATCTTCTGTGAAAACACCTTTGTTTAATTAACTCTCAGGACTCTGAGACACTTACCAGCATGATGCAGAGCAGCTTTTCCAGAGCTGTCTGCGGCATCAATGGGACATTTACTCTGGAGGAGAAACAGACACATATTAAAAATGGAAATAAGGTAAAAGTAAATACTCTCATGCTGCTTGTTGGGATTGCATTTAGTCTTCACTTAACATCGCCTTTCTGCACATGTTGCTAATTTAGTGAGTTTTAAAACTCCCTACAGGACTTTAAACCTTTACAAAAATATGCTTGATTATGTCTTTAAATATGTCCAATTAATCCTCAAAATGCATTTAATGCTGCTGTAGAGCATCAGCTATAATGTTGGTGGATCTTATTTTAAGAGACGCTGGCACTAAAATCTGTTTTACACGCAATGATTCATATAGATAAAATGACTGAAAAACTGCATATTCACTAACAACAAACATCAGCAAAAAACAGATATCACTGTTTTTAAAGGTTTTTAGTTTTTTCCCCTTCAGTCTGCAAGCAGGGAATTCTGGATTCACTACTTATGTGTTGCTAGTGTTCAACAATCAGCCAAAAGTGTGCAAATGAAATTCTGAAAGCAAACAGGCATTTTTGGTAAAACTTCATGTCAAGTGAAGACACAAAGATTTGTCAGAATGTTTTGGTACAAAGCAGTTTAGGCACAAGGGCAAAATGGTGCTGAGAGCTCTATAACTTTACTGTACTACAGACATTAAAATAAAGAAAAGTCAACAGTTTTGCCATATCACAAATCTAAGATTAAATATAGTGTCATATAACACTGGTGATGTAATATCAATATATTGCCCAGTCTTGATAGGCTGGAGGTGTGTTTCTGTGATGCTGCAGACAGTCATGGGACAGTTAGGTAAGTAGATCAAAGCAAGAAGTAATGTGTGTGCGTGTGTGAGTGTGTGTGAGTCCCCTCCTGCTGTGATCTGCTGATCTGCACACACATACACCTCCACTCAGCAGACTGAAGAAATGAATCAGTGAAACTATCTGCTTTAGCCTATTCAGAGTGCAGGTTTCATGCAGTTCATGTCCTGTTTTCACACATTCCTTATTTGCCGCACCAAGTAATGTGTCCAAGAAGTCCTGCTGAGTGACTGGATGCTCTGCCATTAAAACATTCTGACTTCCATATTTCTTGTACTTTTTGTTGTGCAACACATCTTGAAAAATTCTTACCGAACCTAAAATCCTGTTAAGTCATTAAATTAAATTAAATGTCATGCAGTACCTTATCACTGTGAGAACATACTGTGTTTAAGATACATGGCTTGATTGATAGCACCAGGTTTTTGGATTATTGTTCATTTCAGTGCATTAAATGTGACAGGGGGATTTTAGAGATACTTTTGCCACCTTACCTGAATGAGCTTTTTGCAGCACTCGATGTGGTTATGTTTGGCAGCCAGGTGTAACGGATTGCAACCTGAACATAAATAAATAAAGACTTAAATAAGACTTTACTGTGGTAAAATAGGTTTATATAAACTTGGATAAAAGATCATTTAAAAAAAAAACACAAAGAAAAGAATCTTGGAACATTAAAAAGGCCTTGAAAAATATGAAGTTCCAAAAACTACACAATGGTCACCTCTTACATAAACAGTATAATATACATATTTCTTTTTTCAGTGTTGACTGATAAAACATGGTCACTTTTATATGTAAATAAAGGAGATTTGAAACAATTCTAACATGGTCTGTCATAACAGTACATACCTGCAGCATCACTGATTGAAGGGTCAGCTCCATGAGCCAGGATAACAGATAGACATTCTGTCTGACCGCGTGCAGCTGCCATGTGAAGACTACACACAAACCCAAAGCAAAGAAATAAATTCAAAACACAGTAATTGTTGGTTATAAAATCAAAACAACAGAGATGTTTCTAAGGCAGCTATTATACATTAAGGATGTCAAGACATAGTAGAACAGTTTATCATCAGTGGTGGCATTACATTGTAAAAGTAGGTGTAATTAAAATCCTACAAATAAAGATTTTTTGAATGCACATTTTTTCATCAATCCACCTTCTCTGCCATCCTATTAAATGAGGCTTCCACTCTGTCCTTCCCTCCCACTGGGAAATAATAAGCTTAAGTCAGCAGCCAGTTCGCATACCTTAGCATAAACACTGGAACAAAGGAACACAGCTAGGATAACTCCAGCTGTAATGTAGTCTAATTGTAATCAATTTTTTTTAATCATTTTAATCTTCTTGGTCAGGTGCAGTGACTTGCAGGGACTTCTAGAAATAACACAGCACCTTGCCCACTGTAAAATCCCAATGTGTCGTTTTTAACACTTTATTGTCTGCTGTGTGTATGTGTGCCGTGGCCAATCAATACAACCCTTTTCCAGCTCAGCAAGCAGAATGACAATAAATAAATAAATAACACTACGCATGCCCAGCCCTCCCTTGGTGTGTGGGTGTATGTGTGTGAGTGGGGGAACACACTCATATGCCCACATGCCTTTCAATCAGGTCTTATCACCATAGAGATACTGTAGACTCCTCCTTTGTGCGATCTGAAAAGACTGGAGCATTGAGATCCCAAACCACCACATTCATTGTGATTTACAAAGGCTGTGAGTATGCATCTGTATGTGTGCTGCAGACACACACACACACAGAAGGTCAAGGATGTGAACTACTGGTGGAACAACAAAGCCTGTGTGTTTGTTTCAGCATGTGAGACTCTGCGTTTCTCCCTGCATTTGTTCCTGTGTTTTGATGTTCCTGGCTCTGCATGAGCTGCTTAGCACATTCAGGTCACTGGGTGTTGTGTTGCAGAAAAAGAAGGAGGTCAAATATTAACACTGAGCCTCTGTATTATCAGCAGTCTCAATCAGTGAGGCAATGAGCTTCACTGCCTCTGCAGAAATGAACTAGCTCTGGAAACACTGAATGTCAGAGCAGATGAAAAAATAAAAACGGCTGTATTTTTAGACTGGCTATTCATTTTTAACACTGTGCTGTGGAGCATAAAGTAGCTTGAGTTTTTGCTGGAGAGACATGAAAGAAAACAAAAAATCACCAAAACTGGATAATGTTTCTCTGAAAATGAATGCACCCACTTTTTGGACCATAATCAAACAATTCATTCTCACACATTTGTGGTTAAGGTGTGAGCTAAATCCCACATGGCACCTACATTGCCGCACCTGGTATTACTGATATGATTCATACAGTGATTACACAAAAGGCATTAATCAATATAGGGCACAAAATGTGCTGAAAGTCAACTGCCTATATGGCCAAATCCGTACCAAAGCCATTTGTTATTTATTCCTTCGTAGATAATAGTTAGAATGCTTACGCTGATTTGCCCTCGCTGTCCAGCTTCATAGCACTGGCACCTTTCTTTGCAAGAAGTGATGCCACCTTCTCCACCTCCCCATGCTCCACTGCAGCAAGCAGGCGCTCATCGTTCTTGTTCCACTCATTGACCTATAGGGGATGATTTGTGAAGAAGGAGAAAAAGAAAAACAAAGAGAGAGAATTAAAGACAAAGTGAAGGATGATATCATATATAATCACTAGGGAACCAGGAGGTGAAGGATAATACATCGTAAATATTACCTCTTGAAGATACTAATTTTGTTTTCATTGTGATAAATGTATCCAGGGATATAATTGCAAGTACTTTATCTCTTAGAATGATGTATACATTCCTAACAATGACGTAGCTCATTACACTTTAACACCCACATCAGCCAAACTTACTCTGCAGCCTAATAAACTGAGATTACCTCAATGTGAGTGACATTTCTCAGAGGAAGAAAATGTCTCTTTGGCTCTGCTATAGCGCACAAAAATACACACACACAGGCAACATCCAATGTGGGCATGCACACTGACAAGCACATACATAAACCAAATGGCCCCATATTTGTATCACTGACAGGGTTTTCAGAAAGAGAAAAGTCAGCTGTTTGAGAGCTTCAAACATGATTTCATACAGAGAAAGTTTTGCTGCACTGCAGCCTTTTAAAACAGTACAGTAAACATTTGAGTGTAAATCTTTACAAAACAAAATTCTAAAAACATTATGTAAACACATCCACCATAAATTATGTGTTTACATCCAAACACTAATAAACCAAAATCAGGAGTACCAGACTAAAAAAAAGCAGCACAGCTGTAAACGTACAGCATAAGCACTCATTTGAGGAAAATGTTTTTTATGTAAGACAGATTAAAGAAAATCTTTAAAGAAATTGTTGTTTAATGTTGCAAACAGATTTGTTTCCCTAACCAGATAGCAGAGTAAGACAGAAAACTGAACACGTGCACCCCAGCTTGTTGGCAGCTTGAGTTTTATGAGTCAGCTCTCCTGTGCATATTAGGATTCAGTACAGTATTAGATTTGACCTGATAGTCTACTGACCTACACGTGATAAGAGGGTGAACTCCCTGACTCCATAAATACTTGCGGTGGCAAACTGTACCCTATTTTCAGAGAGCAGTAAACCAACATGGTGTAAATAGCCTCCATGGCAAACACCCAGATGCAATCACTGCAATACATTTTGCACAACCGGTGGAAAAATGCAGAGCTATAAAAATCCTGTTCCTTGGATGACCGCTGAGCTTTGCAGCCCAACACTTGTGAGCCAGGCCTCAAGGCACTGGGGCAAGTGGTGATACTACTAGGAAGGTGGTGTAAGATGAGAGGGTTTTATAACAGAATGGAAATAAGAGATTTGGATATAAAGACAGTCAGCTGTGCACTGACAGAGACTTGAAAAAGATATATGAGTATACCAGGTGTTCCACCAAGTCTGTGAGGAACAGTGAGTACATTTCACTAAGTAGTTCAAAAAAGGTCCGCAGAAGCAGTTCAGAGTTACTACAAAATAAATACAGGGTCGGAGAAAGATTTGCCTCTTAGCACATACACAGGAAGAAGACACCTGGATATGACACTTAAACTATTTGTCATTTTGCTAACTATTTTTAAATATGGAGTACTGTGTGGAGTTTTAACCACTAGCAGTGCTACAAGGCAGTGTGTTAAATAGAGATTTCTGCTTTCTTTTAATCATGTGCACACAAAAAAGCACATATAAAATGTATGTCCATGCTAGGGATGTGAAATACAAGCCAAATTATTAGTTGACAGTAGCTAAAACTATTCAACTAATCGATCATAATTCAAAAAGGGAACTCCTTTGCATAAACAAATAAAATAAGAGAAAGAAAGACAGCGAGAGAGAGAGAGAGAGAGAGAGAGAGAGAGAGAGAAAGATGAAGAGCATGTTTGCCAGGTTTTTAGCAGAATGTCGCCTTACTTTGATCTGCTGAACAGCATGCGGAAAATAATACACTGCTGCCCTTCGGAAGGAACGTGCCACACACATTATACTGGCACTCTGTATTAACTCAGTACTATGCAAAAGAAAGGGAAATCTTTTTTTAAGACAAGACAACTGACATGGATTTTAACATCCAAATGTGTGCAAATTTTTAAAAAATTTAAAAATGTGGTTTTGCAAATTTTTTTGTATGAAAGAACACATTATAAATTTGACACATCTATCACGCCTCAAGGATATAAACATGCTTAAAAAAAAAAAACTCCAAGGGGCATCTTTAAATTGCAGTTGCATTGAGGATATATTTAGCCACAGTTCTTTAATCCTTAAAAATAATCCCCAAACAACCCAAAAATTGTACAGGGGTCATTATATGAGCAACTTAGCTCTGACTCCCATCAGAGAATCGAGTTCTACATTTTATACCATTTCCCCTGACAGGTGGAGTGTCTCTGCAAACAACGTAAGGTAATCAAGCAGTTTTATAAAATAAACCCCTGAGGAGCTATTTCACACAGCAAAAGCATATTTTTAATTAGTGTGGCAAAAATTACTACTGTCACATGCTCACAGAATTGATCACTAGGTGAGATAAATCAGTACCCGAGCGGCTTAGCAACTCTACTAAACAATTTCCTGAGGTCTGGAGGAAAACTGTCTCAAAGGTGCTGTAGGAGTTGAAGGGCAATTGAAAGATGAACAGAGGAGTCATGGAACATGCTTCTGTCTGTCATCATGACTGGTGTGCAGTGAAACATGACACAGCAGAAGAAAGCTAAAGTTATAAAGGACATATCCTAGATGGTGAAAGAGTATAAACTTTCACAGAGATGAACTGGCTTTGTCTCTCAGTATGCTGGTGTGAAAAGTCACATGATTTTCATACAGACAGTCATGTGTTGTTCAGTTAGCATGGAGCACACTGTGGCAATTACATACCAAAAATAGCTTCACTGAAGAAATCGTAGGGGAAATGAGAAAAAAAACAATGGTTATGGCTACCAGTAACTGAAAAATAACTGTAAAAAAGAAAGAAATGTGTATGCATATTTGACGTAGCCTGTGTTCCTGTTGCCCTACTTTTACCAGAATCTTCAAAGAGAATATAAAAGGAAGCTGAAGAGTGGTTTGTGTATATAATTCAACACAGTACACAGTGCTCTTCTTATCATGTTTTGTGGACATCAGGAAGGGGTGGAACTTGCTGCTGTAATTGAGTGCTTTTGTGATCCGGAAACTACAGCAAAACAAACCCACTTCTATACCTGACAGATTGAATAACAGGGGCAGTCACATCTTGAAGATGGTGAGATATCACTTAATCTGACTTAATTAACAGTTGGAAAAATAAACTCATTTGATGTTGCATCCCCTTTTTACTGGGATTTGACTTGATATTTGCACAAAAGCTATGCTGGCTGAGCTGAGTCATATAGACAATATGAATCTTTGTATTTCCTATATCTAATCCTATATGTAAACTCTACATTGCTTATATATCCGAGGAAAGTGGGTTAAGCTAGACATGCGATTTTATAAATTCTGTTGTTTTATTCCAACTCACATTGTACAAGTAAATTGGCCACAATGTAATAATAATAATAATAATTATAGTCAGTATTAACTTAATGGATTCCCCCTTGAGGAAATTAATTTCAAGAGCTGCCTTACTGGAGGTACGCTGGCTACTTTTACTATTATTATTTCATAACTTTAGCTAACATTTTCTTAAGTTCCCTGTTGTGCAGTTGCTATCAGCCATGAACCGCACTTTCTTGGTTTTGACTACTTGTTGCTAACATTTGCTAACAGTTTTAAGCAGCGCTGTGTTGCATTTTCAGACACTCTGTCACCTGGCCCAGGCACAGTGTGAAAAAAAACGCACTGATGTCTGGGCCCAGGCTAAGAAAGGGTTGCTGTAACCCATCTGATCCCCTGGTATCTTTTCTAGACAATTTAATCTTGCATCCTCACCAATTCTAGATCGAAAGACTATATATTTATGATGTCTACTTATTCTGTTCAAATAACTGAATATGATTTTCTAAGAGACATTTCCTATGAGCATGCTGCACAGCAGAGAGGGATCTTGCTATCCTAACCATGAAATATATTTTTGTTTGAGATGGTTGGCGATGCGATGCATTTATTTAAGCTTCATAAATTTGCTAAGAAGATGCCTCACAGAGGAAAGATTCAAGCTTTTAAATGCACCATATAATATAAACTACCCCCCAGTGTTTATGCTTAAGATTTACCCAACTAAGATTTACAGAAAAACTCAGAGTCAGAGCAGAGTTGCCACAAAATATGGTTAACCACACAAACCTGTCCAACATAAGAGGGCAGTAAAAAGAGTAACCTGGCAATTAGGAACTTTGAGTGTGGTTTTGAAGATGGAAACAATGGTATGAACTACTGCAGCACTTTCAAACTAAGGTCCAGAGTTCTGGAGACTGTATCTCTTGATTCAGCGCTTTGTGTTATTATTAAAAACACTACGGCTAACACTGTCGCAACCAAGTCTCTTTATGCTCGCTTCAGTAGAGGAGCGCTGTTTTTTATGCTGCTCTAGGTTGTCAGTTGCATTTAATCAAAGAAATGCTGAGCATTCAGAGCAAGAAGAAGAGTTTGTCTTCAAACAACTGCCTTAAAGGCAAAAAGTTCAGTTGAAAAGTCTTCAGAAGCTTTTGCTAATAGTTTAACTTGATTTGAACTTCCACTTCTATATACTATCTACAGAGTAAATACTCCCCTTTTCTATCCAATGGAAATATGTATCTTTAGTGTTTATAACTTTGCCATTTATTGTTACCCAAAGGAATTAAGACAAGCCTAACTTACATCTGCACAAATCTGTGAACTGAACTTAAAATCTCTTTGCACATCTATGTCTCATCAGTTCATTTTATCCAAGGTGCAAAATTAATTTTACTTCCTCTTTACACACTGAAGGATCACACTCGTCAAACTCAACTGAAGCAAGCAACACATACAGAAATATGTATCCAGGGCTTCAAATAGTTATTATTTCCATTATAGTGTAATTAGATGATTATCCTTCTTCATTATTACTTCATTACAGTAGGCTATAAAATATAAAAAACAACATAGGATACCCTTCACTATTTACTAGTGCCAAAGTTGACACCATCAATTCCATATTTGTTCGACCCACTATCCAAAACTAAAAGATTTTCAAAGTGCTGTAATGTAAGACAAAGAAAAGCACCAGAATGTCACATTTTTGGAAGCTGGGACCTTTTATGTCAATCAACAAATCAGCTTGTTGCACCTCTAAAAATATTCATACTGTAATTATATGTTTGGTGAGTAATTGTTTTCATCAAAGTAAATACTTTATGGGCCAACTTTAGTTTGATTCTTTATAACACTGTGAAACATGTCTATCTGAAGTTTGGTAAATCTGACAGAGGATACTTTCCATAAATGCATCAGTCACAAGAACTGCATTTGGGAGAAAAACTAAATGGACTTTAAATCCCTTCCAGCAGTAATAGAAAAAATTACAAGGGAAACACTGATTTATTGTACAACACAATCCTGCCTAATGGTCTCCAAGATTTTAATAGGCTGAAAAAATGAAGAGCCGTCACAACAGTGCAGCATGACACTGATAGCGATAGACTACATCGCAATGGACAGGTTTAAGTGGAGCGGAATGCACTGCTCCAGTTTCGGCCGCATACACAAACAGTGTCATCACAGGGAGGCTAATGAAATAATCATGTGCTGGCAGAGATGGTGCAAAATCAGCGCAGGCTTCAGCTACAACAAAAAGCGATCAAACAAAGTGTATTTAAAAGTTTTCTAAATTAAAAAGGGGCATAATGCTTAAGAATCTGCCTGTTCTAAGAGAGTCAACCCTGTAAAATACCTTTGTGCAATAACATGGAAGATATTCTTAAAATGAATAAAAATCTGTGGTTCTTCCTCATGTGCATGGGCACTACAACAACAACAACAACAACAACAACATTAACCCATGTGTAAATTGTGGGGGAAAAAAAATTCTGTTTAATAATTATCAAACAAGTATCTCATTAAACACTAGCAGAAAGACAGGCCGTATCAGTAAGTGACACTGGTAGGAAACTAAATATATGGTTACCATGGGAAAATGCTGGGGGCTTTTTGTGTAATGAGAAACTGGCTGCTGAGAAATGCAGCTGATAGGGTTAGATTTTGACAAGCAGTTCTAAACTAAAATGTTAAGAACACTCTGAAAAGGTTATATTCAGGACACATTTTTGATTTATCATTACTATCCTATTATCAATACAAATAACACCCAAAAATATCAGGCAAACACTGGCAACTGCTCTCATAACTACCCCTTGGTTCCTCATTAAAGTTGAACTTATTAGTCTGCAGAAAATTCATCAACAACTTCTTTTTATAATCAGTTACTCGCTTTTCCTTCTTTTCTGCATCTTTCAGTTGCAAAGGTTCCAGCCCTACTAACCATGGTAATTTATGTGGACACAACATATTACACATCATGGCAAATACTGTATAAACACAACACATTCAAAAATAGCTAATCCAGTGCGCTACATGAAAATGAACTCTAAATGACTCCATACAATATCTGGTTGTATTGAGCACTGCAGGCTAAGCCTACATTGACTTGCACTGGACAGCATTTGTTAAACCCACATTGGTTTGCAGCAGCGATAGGTCATAGGTCACTAATCCTGAGATTTTAAACCAGTATGACATCTGCTGGTCTCTGTGTAACACCAGGAAGTGAAAAGGATCTCACTTCCTGTCTCACTTTCAGTTGAGTTTCCCTAACTGCCCCCCGTCCTCTTGCTCTGTCTGCCTCTCCTTCAGCTTCTCCCTTTCTGGCTGTTCCTTGTGCTGCGATAAGTGTGTTTACAGTGGGATCAGGGTGTGGACGGTAGTGTTTGTTCCCTCTCTGTCTTTAGCCTGACACTAATTATGACACACAAAGAGTGAGCTGATAAAACTAAGTGTTTCCTGTTTGTCCAGGCCTGAAGCTGGGTGCAAGGACAAGGGCAAGAGAACAAGGAGCAAGGGAGGTAAAGAGGAAGGGAAAAGAACTGACTGGAATGGTTGAGAACAAAATTAAAGAAAAACAGAAACAAAGAGAATGGAACTACAATGTATTTATCTTTCAAGAGTTATTTTATAATATAATGATTCATTCCTTCCAACTCTGCTTCTCCTTTGTTACCTCACAGTGAGTAGTTTCTCTCTATTTGTGTAGTCTTGAGAACAGTTGTTGAAATCACAACTTTAATCATCAGGTCATTATTACAGTTACAGTTACAGAAAAGTGCAAAGAAAAAAAGACACTCATCAACTGTTTGTTGAGCTAATGGTTTATGCATAAACACGTCTGCTCAAACAGTTTTTATCTGCCTCTATAAACTTCAGCTCTCTGCAGCCAAAACAAACCAAGATCAAGAAACAATAATTCCTACATCACCTTCTGCATGTTTATAGAGTTTAATTGCTTAGAGTTAGTGGAGGTTAAAAGAAAAAATGTTTACTTTAGAAAATCTTGAGTAATACCCTGCAAAATAAACCAAATAGCATTTTCTCTGTTGATTTTGTTGAGATTTAAAGGTGTTTGTTTACTGGGTTGTCCCATTTGCCTTTGCAATACTCAAAATCACTACCAAAAAAACAAGATGCAGAGGACAGACTGTTTATGTCAATGCAGCTGCTTAAACTCTACATATAAAGTGGCAAAAGCTTAGAAAACAAAGTAAAAAGCTATGTTAAGCATGACCATATCCTGGCTTGTTTCTTTGTATAATACTAAATCTGTGCACTTGAACTCAGTGGAAACTAAAAAGATATTGAATATAAAGTACATCCTTTCACAGGAAATCCCAAAAATTGGAGAAATTTTTAAAAGGCAAAACCAGGACCATGGTGTATCCGTAAAAAATTTTAATGAAATCCAGGAATTATTTTTTCAGATGCTTTGTGGTGAATTCAAGTGTTGTTTAAAGGATATTTGACCTGATAGTGGCACCACAATCACTATAATCAGACTCTGGGGATTAAAACCAGCAAGTGTCAGGATATCTTGGTCTGGACTGAATTGTCAGACAGATGTGCAAACCAACTCGACCATGTGTTAGTTAGACAAAAAAAAAGAAAAAATGATTGACATAAAGAGAGAACAGAGGGGCACAGACATAAAAATGAGTAGTCTGACACACTACAGGGCTAAAACATGGAAAGTACAGCTCAACCTTGTTATTAGTTGGCTGATAAAATCTTGTGACAGTGACCTATCACAAAAAATATCCTTAGTAGGATATGCACCAATTTGCAGCCTTTGTCTAAAAAAATTGCAGAAAATAAAAATCCTAACAGAATTTTTGCATTACAAAATCCCAGTGAAGTTATTGTTTTTTTAACTACACTGATGTCATTTTGGACAATAAAGGATAAATTGTAAAATATCCTATCTCCATCACATAACTTTGTAAGTGTTTTGAATATGGTATTTTTGGGGTCATTGCAAAAAATGCTTGTTTATGTGTACATAAACGTAAGAATATCCGTCTTTATATAGATAACAGAATCTTTAGAACATATATTTTGGCATCAGCCCTAAAAATCCAATGTTAGTCAAGCTCTGATGGAAAGAAAAACACGCCATGTCAGGTCAAGCAGAAAAGAAAAAAACAACCAAAGCAGCAAAGGATTACTTGGAATAAAAATACAGCGAGACTCAATTAAAGTCTATTCCTCCTCACAGGTTCTAAGAAAGATGACAGAACATAACATGAACACACACACTAAACTAGATTTGTCTTTTGTGTAAAGGAGAATAATCTTTTCTATGGGATTGCATGCAGATGAAAGCTAAAGCTAAAAAAATGAAAAAAAGTAGGTTAGATGGAAGGTAAGACACACAAACAACATAGACTTCACACTAGAGGGGAGTTACCTCTATACAGATAACAAGATTATTGGAGGGTGGTAAAGAGACAGAGGAGGGCAGTACAGACAGGAAGTAAAGAAGAGGATGAAAGCATGAAAAATGCGCAGAACAAAAAGGAAAAGAAACAGTAGAGGAAAGTCAGATTGATACATCAACAGTATTTTCTCCCTTTGATCAGTAATGGTTGCTAAACTCAAATCACTTATCTGCAACAAAGCAGATGCTCAAATGTCCTCAAACAATACATCCTCTCTCAGGCCACAGCTGAAACCACTTACTGCCCTCTGTGCTACAAACACAAGTCAAAATGAGCAGGCACGCACGCACCCCTCCCACCCCACACACACGCACGCACGCACGCACGCACACACACACACACACACACACACATCACAATAGTTTACTAGACTCTGAAACTCAAACCCAGAGTAAGGGAGTTAGTAGAGAGAACTGTTAAACATAAATGACAGATGCTGCCATATACTTCATAATGTTGCCCAATCTTGACTGCAAATTTAGAAAATGAGAATACATCATGAGAAAATTTTTTCTCATTTGGAAGCTTTTTACTAGCGCAGTATCAAGTGGCACCACCCTCTCCCTACTTAATATATTCTAGCTCTTAAACCAAGTACATGTTAGGGTAGTGAATATTGCATTCCCTGCACCTACACTGCTCACAGTGCAATTCAGTTTACAACAGCTAGGTCAGGGAATCTGCTGTGTCTTTCTAATAATGGCTAAAAGTAGCCTCCAGCCTCAAGCAGAGATGAGGAGCGGAATACAGAGCTTTGGTAAGCTCACTCCATCACCCTAACAAAATTCTCTTCATTTTTAAAACGTATCTACAGCTTTGACAGTCATGATGTGACATAAAAACTTATCAGATCTAATCCAGCTCCTTGCTGCAATACTCCCATAGACCTGTAAACACTTTGTGTGAAATTAGTGGAGTTCCCTCTTACAGACACCAATAAGAGCCAAGTTGAATGGCAGCCCTATCAACACTCAATGCCTGCCAATGGCGCTTCTTTGCACAAAATTTGCCAACATCCGACTCCAGCAGCCAAGGAGAATATCTGTGCCCTAGATACACTGATGATAAATCATTTTCCAAGGAAATCAAGAAGCAATCTTGCAAAAATATCTCAGCTCATAGGTCTGCCATTATGTAGTTTGTTATATTTTGTAAGATGTGAATATGTTTGCAAAGGGTTAGTTAATATCCAAAAAGTAAATGTTTTGATTATACATTATTGTGTGAGGTACTTTGCATAATGTGTCTAACTCTAGTTCAGTTATTTTTAGCTTTCCTCCATTTGAGGTGAGAACACTGAGAGTCATTCAGTATTTACTTGTATTTTTCTTGGAATACTACCTGAAACCTCTCAGATGGAGGTACTGTGTGTTAAATAAGCACTGCGTTCATGCTTTACACTTATGGTATTTCAAAATGTAAGCATTTGAAGGTGTTTCTGGCCTTTCTAAAGTTAGTAAACTATTCCCTCTTTACTGATAAACTAAATGCTTAATGATGTGATAGGGTTATAATATGATGACTGCTGAAATTGTTTCAAAAGTCTGAAACCCATTGTACATGTGCTCATTAAAAAGAGGTTTAAAATGTAATTACAGCTAAATCAAATAGTGATTTCAGGCATTGTAGCAACATATAGTATACACTGTGTTTTCCTTTGCCCATCATTGGATGCCACCTTATTAGAAGATGCATTCAGAAACATGTATACTACTTGCACAAGTAATTGCACTGTTCTTTTCAGTGATGTACTTATTTCATAGCTCAAGTATTGTTTCAGAGGTCTAGTGTAGGACATTTATGGTTGCAAGAAGACCTCCTGTAAAAAAATAGCCCTCGTGCAACACTTCCTCCTGACACAAATAGCCTTTCCTGCCCTATAAATAAACACTGCTGGACTTGGAAAGTAACCAGCCTCATTAGGCTCAAGGGCTGCTCATAAAGTTTGTGGAGTAGGGCAAAAATATATTCCCCATTGAGTGAGGATAGGGAAGTTCATACACAAGAACTCACACAGATGCAAACATTAGTCTGTATGCCAAGAGTCCAAGTATTGTCAAATAAAAGATATATGTTACACAGCTTCACTGATCATTTGTTGAGCTCCAAGGACAAAATTTTGAACAATAAATCTCAAACAGGAACCAGTGTTTTCTCTGGCAATGCTACTTTAAAGTGTATCCATAAAACTGTCTCTCGATTCCACCGCTTAAAATCATTAGACAGAACTAAAAACATCAAAAAACGTCGGCGAGCAAAAACAGTTCTCGGAAGTGCACTGCAAATCAAGCAGGGCCATGCCAAAAGACTTTCATGGAGAAAAGTTCTCAAAGTTTTTTCAGGTGAACTGAGTCTAACCCTCCCTCCATCCATCTCCTAGCATGAATATTGTTCCAGTTGTTCAGTACAGGCCAAACTAAACAACCCGTCTGAACCAACTGGGGGCGGGGGAGCCTCACTGCCCTTCTCGCCCAAATAGGGTTTCTTTCCTGCTCACTGCCCTCCCCATCTTTCCCAGCCTCTTGTCCCTCATTATTTCTTTATCTGCGTGTCTCTTCTCTCATTATTCTTTGCGACCTTTTTTACAACCTTTCAAATGAACTCCTCTCATCCAACTTATCTGCTTTAATCTATCTCTTTGGTTCCACCATTATTAACAGCGATTAGTTGTGTCCGACAGCTTTACTTTATATCTTCATGTTGTCCTTAATCACGTCAGCAGCGGCATCAGTCTAGTGAGACATGCTACCCTTGCTGTACAGCCACAGTTTTCCACAAAACTTTAAACTCACACTGATAAATATACCTTCAGTGGCATATTCTCACAAATACACAAACATTCACATACAGTAGCAGACAAGCAAGCTGCACCATCACCAGTGTCCTCACACCCACACCAGTCAACAAACATGTCCATGCACAAACACACACCCACACATAAATGAGCATGCAAACACATGCACAGGCCCATAGATCACACCTGCTGGCTTTCACCAAGCTCTCATTGCTTCATGTACTTGCTGACAAGCAGTTTTTCTGTCTGTTTGTCTGTAGTTCATATACACAGGCGATAAGGAATAAAGAAATCCCATGGGCAGTTCCTATTTTAATTGGATCTATGTTTAAACAGGCTCTAAGCCATTTTCCTCTGCCTTTCCTTGGATTAACTAGCTCAAGCCTGTATTTTTATACAGTTTTCAAAAGTTGCTATGGTCAAAATCATTGGTAAAAATTTTGGACAACAAGCACTGTAGTTAGTGCAATCAACAGCTAGCTAACCATGCCAACTCAAGCAACAGCATAGATGGACAAGCCATCTACTCTCTACATACTGCAAACAAGACTAGTGCAAATACTGAGAAAAGACTCATCATCATGAGACTATCCATTCAGTTCCATAGAGGAGACAAAAATAACATTTGGCTGCTCAACATTTACTTTCTGCTGTCTGCTTCTGTAAAACTGTGACCAACTGTACTTGACAACGAATGCTCTGATACCTTTGAATGTGCCACATGAAACCAATGTTGGGCTTAAAAATTAAGCGGGTATATTCAGTTGATATTCATGCAAATGTTGTACACTACTAAGATGATAAGAGGTTACTACCAAAGGCTCATTGATCCATACAAGACCAAGTCAGTCTGTGTGACACTTGTCAATTTAATTTTCCATTTAAAAGAAAATAAAACATAGAAAGGACGAAAACACCTCCTTATAGTTTGTGTGAATTATTTGAAATGTTTGAAAGACTTTACACTTGTTTCTGTCTTGTCATGTATCTTATGAGTTGCATCAAATTACTAATTTCATTGATTATTCTGGCAGTCATTTTCTTGATCAATCGTTTGGTTAAAAGAATGCCAGAAAAAAAAAAGTTAAACACAATTTCCCAAAGCTCAAGAGGAAGACTTCAAATGTCTCATTTACTCTGACCAAAACCATGTTATGTTTAATTTACAATGTTATCTTGTACTTGAAATAGGGCAAGGCAGCATTACAGAAACTGGATCCAGAGAAAGTTAGTCATTTTTGCTTAAAAAAGTAACAACTGATCATCAAACTGGGTGATCAATTTTCTATTATCAAATTGAAAAACTGACTAATCCTCTTTTTCTTTCAGCGCCATAGGGCAGGAGAATGTATAGGGTAATATTACTTTAAATAAATATGATGTATAATGATGTATGATGTATAAATATGATGATGAATATGATGATCATTTACCAAAATTCCAGAGGGACATCTTTAAATGTCCTTTTTCCTCAACCAGAAAAAGAAAAGCAACACATTTTCACATTTGAGAAGCTGGGACCTGAAAATTTGAGTCAGTTTTTATTCAAATTAACCTAAATGATCGATCAAAAGGTTGCTTGTATATTTTCATTTAAACAACTAACTGAATCATTAGCTGATTGCTTCAGCTCTATACCTAAGCTAAGGTTCGCAACATGCTAGTGATTGGCTGGTGGGTAATTCATCCTTCAGACAATTATGATTAAATTAAACTGATAAGTGCTGTGAGGTCATATCACCCTTTATTTCCACTCTCTTTATTAGCTGCATGTGTTTTTTTACATCAGTATTGAATCTGAATACACTGTCTATCTAGATATGAAATACTACAGTTAGTATGAACAGGGTCATAGTTATCCCTTGGACTGCTGAACTTTCTCCTGCTGACATATGACAACACAAACACGCACAGGCACACACACAAACACACACACACGCACGCACGCACACACACACACACACACACACACACACACACACACACACAAACACACATACTTCCTCCACCTCCTTTCCCAGATTAATGCTGAGCTGCCCTGAGGTTTTACTGTCACTCCCAGTACTAATTCCCTTTCACTAGGCCTAGCCAGAACAAACCATTCCATGCCAAACCAAGTCAGAATGGGCCAAATCAAACAGTGCCAAGTGAAGACACTTCAGGCTGTGCTTCACTTTAAAATGAAAAAAAAAAAAGATTTAAGAATTGTGTGTTACTATAAAACCATTTTTTATTTTACTGTGGTACGTTAGAACTTTCTTGGGGAAAAAATGAGGCATGAAATTTTCTCTAGTGGCTATATATCTGTATCTGTACTAAGAAGGAGGGGAAATACTATGGTTTAATGTTTTCAACCACATTGAGCACAATGCATTATTTAAATATTTTTCAGGCAATCATAATGTGATCTTCTTTGCTGTTCCAGTTAGCATAGAAGATGAATTTCATAACTCCTTATAAGAAGGACTCAATTCCTCCTGTATTTGCATAGCTAAATTCAGATTCTATTGTATTGTATGCCAAATAGTAGATACTGTTTTTGGTCTCCTTTGGTCTTTTTGGTCATTTAGCTCAAATGAATTATAGCCGTGAAACAGATGTGTGCAGAGAGAGGAGACAGCATAATCCACACATCAATTAGACACAGAGAAACTGGGTGATTGGAGAGGGGGTTTGTGTGTCCCTGCATATGCTGTGGATACTGGTCTATGAACATAGATGTTTGAGCTTCTGTGTGTGTGTGTGTGTGTGTGTCTGTCTGTCTGAAAAAGTGTGTGTGTGAAAGCCTTGAGTAATCCTGCTTAGTCTAGCAGCTGGGGGAGCAGGTTTAAATAGTGTGACATTTTGAAGGGCTGAGTGAAGGTTTAATACTTGAACCACCATCAACAATAAAGTACACATATAATAATAGAAATGGTGTGTTTTTTTGTGCTTGTGTGCACACAAACAACAGCACAGCCATTAAGTAATGTGCTTGGGGATAATAGTATGGGGCGTACAGTAAGATAGCTGTCTAAGCAAATTAACCAATTTAGAGCACCTCGCTCAAACAGCAGGGACAGAGTTGTTAATGTGGTCTCAAAGGGGTGATGCACACTGGTAGACTTAATTAATATTTCTCTAACTAATTACACATGAACATTTTTCTGATGTAAAAAAGGCATTGTTTTAGATGTATTTTTCACATTTTAAAATAGTTTTTGCATTGTTTTACTTTTGTTTTATGCAAATGGACAAGTTTTTCACTGGCTGGTGTTTTTGCAGGATGATTTTGGCCTATTTTTGCCATTTTATTTTTCCTAATCTCACAGAATGTTTTTGAAGAGCAAGCAAGAGCCGCTGCTCATCCAGAGACTCTTGTTCAATGAGCTAAGCCAGTAGCACAAAGAGGCCAGCAGGGAAAACAGTGCACATAGACAGATTATTTTCACATCTAACTCTGTGAACTGAGGGTTCTTTTTCAACCAAACAAGATTTGTTTTTTCTTGTATAAGACTCAGACCATGAAGTTTTTGATGAGTTTTACTTCGTCTCTCTCTTATTTTAGTGAAAACAAGACACTGGAATTTCAGAGGGTGATGGGTTGCATTTTTTTGTTTAATAAATAAAATAAGTGTAATTTTACCTTACTTAGCTTTTCAGTGAGCTTTATTGAAGAGGGGTGGTGAAAAAAATATACAAAGTTTTTTTTTAAAGAGAACCATTCTTCTCATCATAAGTGGCTATACAAAATTTGCATGCAATAAATAAGGTCTAGTTTGAGCACAAAGAACCATTCTTATTGACATTATCAGTGCAGGCCACAGCAAAACAATTTCTGACAACTGATTGTTCAGACATTGCTGAGGCAGAATGCCTGTAAGTCTCTCTGTGGATGCTCGCCAACCCCATTCCCAGAAACCAGATTACACCGTCTGCTTGTCTTAAACACTGCTCACACACACGCACACATGTACACACACACACACACACACGCACACACACGCACGCAAACACACGCACACATGCAGTATCTCCCTCGTTATACTGACCGTTTGGCCAAAGAGGCTTAATCCAAAATGATCCATAAACAAATCCCAAAACATCAATGATATATTGCAAAGACATCAGACACAGACACAACACTCAAACACAGAGTACAGAGAGAGACATGCAAACATTTCAAACACAAACACACACACACACACACACACACACACACAGACACAGACACACATGGCAACAGGCATACACACTAAGGAAAATTCCTTCTATTCACGTTGACCTTGCAAAACCACACACCTGCTCACAAAGTCTGATAAAGCAGCACTGGTGTTACTTCTCTTTATATACAGGTATGCGCAGACTTTTAGTGGACTGATTTAACATGGTAAAAGTTGCACCACGATATGGCCGCTATGACCCCAGTCAAGAAAAAATACTGTTATAACCACTGCTGCAAAATCTGTGCGAAAATAACACATTCGTTTGTGTTCAGTTAATCTTTTGTCCAACAATAAAGCTGTTTAAGGTCGGAAATACATGAGCACTTTGAGCGTAGGTGGCGTTTTCACACTACTTAGCCCTACAGTGCATTCACAGTGTGCAGCATTTGAGAAAGCCGATCTACTTAACCTGGTGACACATTCTGCTGAGTGTGCCTGACTGTGCAGTTTTAAGATAGTTTTAATGGTATGTCTACAGGCAGAAATATTTTCACAGTCAAATATATTGAAAAGCTTAAAAAAAATTTAAGTTACTTTAAACTTGTTTTCAAATTTAAAATAGTGTATTTAAATCTACGACCCTGTGAAGCCCCCCCTCCCTATTTATTTATTGTATGTTGTCTTTTATCTTGTATTTTATATTTTTGTTTTTAAATCTTCTGTACAGTGACCTTGGGTGTCCTGAAAGGTGCTTTCAAATAAAATGTATTATTATTATTATTATTATTATTATTATTATTAATTGTCTTGATGTTGTCAGTGTTGCGCAGCATCATGAGCATTAAAGCTTTACATCAGTGAAATGCTGAAAAACATGCATTAAGTGCATGCTTTGATTGATAATTTGGTTGTATTTAACCTCCATCCATCTAGTGAACTTCTTAAATTTTGGCCCACAATGATCCTGTTATTTTTAAGGGAATTTGATTTGCACTTTCATGAACATATAAACAATGTGTGACTTTTCTCTCTACCCTCCACTGTGGCAGTTAGGTACAACCACACATACATTTTATGTCTAACATGACCAAACAAAGTTGCATTTGCACAAGTTCAAGTTTGCAATAGCATGACTCTACACCTCTTTTTGCCAGATTTAAAAAAAGTTGGGATGCTGTGTGAAATGTTAATAAAAGCAAAAAAGGAAATATTTGCAAACCAACTTTGTTTACTGAAACCCGTTTTACAAAGTGTCTCTGACTGCATGTAGCAACATCCTTTAAACAATAATGTGCTTGACAAAGTGGTAAACCTCATCTCATCCTTGCTTGTGAGCAATTTAGCCTTTAGACTTGTTTGGAATGTGTTGCTGCATTGATTCCAAAATAATTTTTTAAAAAATCAATGAAGTTGATGAGGTAAAACAATAAAAAGATTGTTTTGTACTGTTTTTAATTGAGAATACATCAATAAAGAGTTGCACATGGCCACTTTCTGTTTTAATTATGTTTTACACAGCGTCCCAACTTTGTAGGAATAAGTCCCCAGCCCCCAGACTTTTATATATCTGCATTACTCCATTAGTGCTATCCAGGCAATTGGTACATGCCAAGAAAGAGCCTAGTGATTAAAAATGGGAAAGTCTGAGCTGTGGCTCTGGACTTTTTGTTGGCATCTCTTCTCTTCTTCCATCTCTCATTTATTTTAGCTAAGGGTCACATTCCTCTCGCGACTTCCTGCCCAAAGAGCCAGTTACCCAGAAAACAATTCCCTTGTACTTTTCCATGACCATGTGCCTGTGCAGGAGCAAAGGTATGGTCACCCCTGACAACAATAAAATCTATCCATCAGACCTGAGATACAGAGATGATCTGTATTCTTGGACAATTATGTAAGTAATTGTTAGTCTCACTTTATTTGTGGACCTCTGTGACACAGAAGCAACTCTGTGGCAGTAACACTCCTCTGTTGACATTGTAACCGCTTCATGTAGTGTGATACATTTTTAATGAAAGAGAGCAGAGCAGGTCAGCAGGATGTTTATTCAAGATAGTTTGTCTTAATCATCACAGTTTAAACAATCATGTCAGGCGCATTGCACCTGAATCTATCTATCTGAAATCTAAATTTCTTTCCTTTAGAGAATCTTAACTTTTGTTAAGGGAATGCATATGCCTTTTTGCTCCGCACATACAAGAATTCCTAATGATCCAGTAATTTATGAGGTAACGTGAGATGTTCTCCAGGTCATTTCCTTCTGCATATCTAGACTCATTCATAATGCTTTGTGGCTAGATTATAAATGCTTTTAGCAGAAATCTAAATTAAATTCTTCCTGCTTCTAACCTAATGCAAAAACATCATTTCAGAACCACAGTGCAGAGCATATGGCCAAATAGGTCACCCACCTCTTTACTACTCTTGCCACCGTTTGGATGTATATCCCACCAAGTCCAGATGGAATTACTTTTTCTGCATGTTCTCATAATTGTCATGACACCAAACCTTATTACTGAAATCAAGATAATGGAGGTTCTATTACTAAAGATATTCTGTAAGACTCTTCATACAGTAGTTGATATGAAAACCATCAAAAGAGAAGTAGAAACAGAATAAGTGTGTTGTAACTTTATTCAGAGACATGAGGTAGAAGGAGGTTTCTATCTGGTTCTGATGGTGATTTTATGATTAAAATGTACATTCAGAATCTCTGTTACTAACCAGTTCAATTCCAGTTAGGCATTTTCTTGCCTTCTAAATCTGATTTGGATTCAGTTTCAACTATAACAGGCATTTATGCCCAATAATGCAATAAAAGTACAGTATTTTCCGCACTATAAGGCGCATCGGATTATAAGGCGCACCTTCAATGAATGGCCTATTTTAAAACTGTTTTCAT
>JAQMCX010000027.1:3042063-3058359 GCA_029814765.1 Acanthurus leucopareius
TACAGTGACCTTGGGTGTCCTGAAAGGTGCTTTCAAATAAAATGTATTATTATTATTATTATTATTATTATTATTATAATAATCATAGAGAATGTTAAACGTCATAGACTTAATCTTGTAATGCTTCATGTGTTTTTTTTCAATGCATATTGATGACAAAGCCTATTGCCTTAACAACCCTAACAGTACAAATATGATCAGTATTACATAGTGCGTATACTTTGCATTTTTCTTTCTGCAGGAGTGTTTGTAGTCTCCACACAGATTATCTTCACACAACCAACTCTCACTTTTTTCATTTCAGTTCTGTAGCTGACACAATGTGGTACAGCAGCCCAATCAGTAATATAGCACCTCACAACATACAACAAGTGGATATTAACCTCCTAACCTTAAAATATCTCTTAACTTGCATGCATATAAAGTTTAATAAAAAGTCTTGACATTTAACCTGACAAACTACCAAACTAACTAACTAATGTCTAACTTTTTATGCTGGAGGAACCTGGTGGGCAGTCAGTAATTAAACACAATCACAGGGTATAAAAATCTACACACACAAGCTAAAAGAGGAAATAATACAACAACCTGTAAAACTATCAAAATGTCGATGTTAAAAAGGAAGAAAAGAAACGTGAGACCACAAGAAAAAAAAAACTCTACAGTCTCACGATAAAAAATGGCCATAGTGCAAGGTGCAAGGTAAAATGCATGAGCTTGTGTGTTTATTAGAGGTTGGGTCTTTCATTAGCTAATGATACAAGAACATTCTGGTGCTGCACACGTATTCTTTATCTCTCTCTCTCAGTGACTCTAACCTTTATTAAGTTTAATATTCAACCCTGAGTTACAATTTATGGCTTTACCACAGCACCAAAATGTAAGTTCTAAGTGTCTTGTTACATAACCAGTTGAGCATTTCCTAGAGTTCAACATTTATTAATTTTCCGTTAAGAAAATTCATGGTGTTAAATGGAAATTTAAATAATAACAGACAAAATTACTTTCAGTAATTATCTGTCTGAACATTACAAAAAGAACTTTAGGATACACTGGTGGCAAAAGGTTTTATAAAGCTACAAACAAACGTGTCAAAATAGGAAAAACACAAGTGCAATCAAAAAGATTAATGTTTAGTTTTGTTTGTTTAGTTGTGACAATTCCACCTGCCTGGTATTGTGCATGATGGCACACTTTTGAGTTTCTGGGACATTTTTATAGTATAAAGCCATTGATAATGTTATTAAAAACACCTCTTTTTTTGTTGTTTTTTTTCACTTTGAAAAGCTAACATGTTTGTTGTAGAAAAAGACCTGATGAGTGCTCAAACAAACAATGCTCTGGTTCCATCAGCCAGTTAGCAAGATGAACAGTATGAGATGAAAAACATATGGATTTTGAATTACTGTTATCATGTAGTAGATCGGATTGATGTAGTCTAATCTATGCCTATAAATAATCCTATAGTGTTTCTAATTTGAGTAGAAACACAAAAAAATCTATTTAGATCTTAGAGAATCCATCAATTTGGTAAATATGCAATCAAGGTTTTGGCATCAACACTGAGCCATTTTGCTGACTGTATCATATTCCAATAATAACACATGTTCTCTAGTACCATTCTACCTTATTTAGGCCTCATGTTGAAGAGGTGTTTGAGCAAAGGTTTGGCTGCCTCATGCATTCACTGGGCTGGAGGAGGATCCTCAAAGTGAAGCATTTAAAAAGATTTGACACTTAAACACAGATTTCATTACATGTTATCTGGAAATGTCTTGACTTCATAGAAAAGCTATTTACAGAGGGATTAAGTTTCTGTTATTTTATGTTAAAAAATGAAGGGCTGGTTTTGGGGGGGAAACATTCCTGGGTAATCTGTCATTGGCACACACAGCCTAAAATAGAACCAAGGAGATATTTTCTTTTTTTAATGGTTGTTCAGGGTTTCTATAAAAAGCAATGGAATGACTATTGGTTCAGAGGAAAAACATGTTGGCCTGTGAGACTCTCTTTTGTTTCTTTTGCATATTTTAATCATGAGCATTAATTTTAATCACCATGTGTGCACTACAGTGCTGGCATTGTTTTACCCAGGGTCTCTTTGCAACAAAATTGAGTGCACACTTCACTGACTGTTATTTATCTTTGAGGTGTATTTACAAATATTTATTTTTCTTTAAATGATTCCCTTTAGTACTGAATTTCAAATACTTTCTCACAATCAATACAAACAGCATGACATGCGTTCACACATGGTACAATACTGATTTGGATGATTGGCAGGGTTTTGCATGAAACAAGAAATACAAAGGCATAAACAGGATTTTTGCAGTCAGATCAGTTATGAAATTATGTAATTATCTGGAGAAAACAATAATGTCTATTTTCTGTCATTATACTATTTAATGTGCTTGCATCATAAATGGAGGAATCAGTGGATCAATCAAAACTGCTGTCAACAGTTTTAAATAGACGATTACTAATACAGCGCACACTTTGGTCATTTCCTTTTCACAACAGCATCATATCATTGCACAGATGTAAAATCTGAGATTCATTATGATTAACAGTCAAACTGAAAAAAATATCAGGCATCTAAGCAATCAAAGTGCGAAAGTGTATGTGGGTGTGAGGTCTGCGAAGGCATGCATGACTACAAATGGCTTCAGTCGTGTTTCCAAGCAACATTCACATCCACTGCTCTTCCCTTTCTTCTGTGATGCCGCCCACGACTGACTATTTCAGTGAAGACAAGCATTTCATTCCTAAAGCATCCATCTCAAACAATTTACAACTCTTACACTATACAGTGCAGGTTTTACCCAAAAAACTGCCCCGTAAAGGTTAGACAGCCAGCATCCATTTTATGCACTGGGGAGGAACTTTTGTGACTTTGCAACTAAAAGCTAGACTCAGTATTTTCCAGAACAATGGACACTATTGTAGTCCCCCACAAAGCTGATTGAATTTGCAGTAATTTACTAATATTAGGCTGTGGGTCCCCATAAAATTGCGGACGGTTAAAGATTTAATCAAAACTGGGAATAATATGTTGTTAATCCCATTTTTGACTGATATACTGTATACATGCATTCCTTATAAACACTTTTAACCATACAACTGGATGTTCAAGATGACCTATGGTGATTTGATTTTGCTCTCTACTAGCAGAAGTGCTGCTTTCAACAAATCAATGCAGTGTATACGCCTTGCAGTTTATTGGGACTATTAGAGATGCATTGACAGCAATTTTCTTGGCTCATTCTGATTATCCTATTTTTTCCAGGTCTGTCATACCAATTCCAGTTTCTCTTTTAGGAACAATTATTAAGCAAAGAAATATTTTTTAACTTGCTTTAATGAAAAATCCCCAAATCTTATCAGTTTCAATAGGTCTCTGAAGAACAGAGTAATATTATAAGGCACCAATTTTCAGTTAAAAGATTTATTAAAAATTCACGTCTAAAAATAAAAATTTTACTTGGTGACAGAACAAACCTTTTCTTCACTGCAAATTGCGAGATTTTATCTTCTTCACATAATGTAAAGAACCTCCACGACACCAACATGTTGTGTGAGTGATTGTCTGTATGTGACTGAACCATGTTCAGCTCACACAAGGCACACAATTGGTTAAACTGAGGCTGACCAACTGAACACAGGTGATCAGACTAAAAATTGGCCTACTGGAGCTCAGGTCGATTGATCAGTGCATCTCTAACTATAAGTGAGTAAAAGCAGGCCTGAAAAAAGTAAAAGCAGGTCCATGTCATTCTTCCACTGCAAAACAGCCCCTTTCTCTCTTAACAAAGAATGCCATTTGACCAGAGCACACCATCCTGCTCTGCCGCACACACGCACACACTTAATCTCATGGAAACTATCTGCACAGACCAAGTGTCTCATTTAGTTGGCATTCTTTTCTCTATCCGCCACCTCCTCTATTCTGACACTCCCTTTATCCCCTAAAACTTATCCCATTCAACCAGTAACCCTCCAGATTTTTCCTGTCTGGCGTTGGCTCTGTGTCATTACGGTCACCGTGACAACAGATGAGTCAGACGCAGCGGAGACACCTCACTTCCTGTGAGTGTAATGTATCATAGACTAAATTAATGACTGAACCAACATGAAGAAATTCCTCCCTTAAGACTGATTCATAGTCAGAGGATCAAATCTCCCTCTAAAGATATTTGTGGTCTTTAAAAAAGATTCACCAGAAAAATTCATGTCACATTGTACAGTCACCGTCCAGAGCTACTTAACTTGTCTGTATGTAAGTCTGTGTCATATTGCTAACACCATAAATCACTGTTTCTCAACCTTTTAACCCTGTTTTTAGGTCCAAAAGTTCTCATGACACTCTCAATTAAAGCTTAAAAGCTGTCATAAGAAATTGAGCATGACTTACTTTTGGCTCTTTACAAGAGCATAGAGGAAGCTACAAATAAACTACACAGACATTATGATTAAAATCTATTTATTTTACTTTTAAAACCTATTTATTTTTTATTAAATAGCAAAGTATTAACATGCTGTGGGCTGCCGCTGACCCCAAGGTTGAGAAAATCTGCAGTAAATCATCTGAAACCACTACAGCCATACATACACAGACACTGACTCAGCCATGAGGACATACACATGTGCGCACATGGTTGCATGTATATACACTTTACATAGCCATGAACATGTGTTACATTACTTACATCTGTTTTTCTAAACTTGGCTTTAAGGCTCTTCATGTTCAGTCCGGTCCATGCAGTCACTCACTCAATCACTCAGTCAAGGCTGTAAAGAAAAAAACACAGATGTTCAAGCTGTGTCTCTGTGATGTTTGCTACCATTTTCCCCCCAAAAGATACCTGGCTTATCAAGTATCTTGTGGAAGCTACAGCCAATGTAAGGTCTAAATTTACAGTAGTATTTGGTATTTACATTTAAAATAATCCATAGCCTTAGTAAATGACCCTTTTCATTATAAAAACACTGTTTATTAAAGCCTCATCAGGAGCTAATTGTCTACTGCTACAGTGACAAGTAAATGTGAAAAACAGTGTCATACTCTATACTCAGGCTGTGACAAAACTGAAGCACTTCTAGCACTTCAGCATTTAACAATCCTTTTTTTCAGTTAATGGGTAATTCTGGGAACTGATTTCATACCACATGTAGCACTAATTGAAACCTGTTGCCGAAATAGTATTCAGCTTTCTATTGTTTCAGGATGTTTTAAAACACCACAGAGCCCTTGAGGATATGTGGTGACGGTATTTTGGCACCTATACAGTCTCAAGCAATTTCCAGTTTTTCATTACTGAAATGACCTAGTCAATAATTTTCTCCCAAGATATCCTTGTGAGCATTCCAGTCAAATTACTCTAGTTACTTTGTCCATTAGAATCATTTCCAGGGTCCTCTTCTATTTCAACCAAGAGCACCATAAAAGCAAGTTCAGCCTCTTTGCAGTTAGGTTCTCAGAGAATATATTAAAATGTATGAATTTATAAATATAATTTGTAGAAAAAACACAACCAGTAAGATAGCTAGAGTTGTTCAGGTTCAGAAGCTTTGTGTGTGCAGATACTGAAGTAGAGTAGGTGTACTGTAAGTGGATGCATCAAGCACAGCCATATCCTGACTCTTTTGGCAGTATTCAAGCCGTTCAGATTAGCCTATACTTTACATCACATTTCACTGTAAAAATTACAGGCTGCGAGACTGTAAATATGATTGATACAACAACTGAAAATGTCATCTCTATAGATATCATGCTAGGTTGAAAAGTAAATAAGTGTCGTCTCATTGTCAAACTTTCTTATGGAGCACTAATAAAGTTAAGTACTACCCACAAACAGAGCAGAGTTTATCAAGTAGTTACCTGTGCATATTTGCATACTGCTCCTCAAACAGTGGGAGCTATGCATGAATACGTGCACAAACATGGGTAAAGTTGCAACTCGTTTAGCACAAAAACTTACCAGACGCGCGCGATGTGTATTGTTGTACACAAAACATTTCAATATCAGACCGGACTCTTTGTAACGGCGCCCCGGGACTGCTCACTAGCTGTTTAATTCACAGTTCGTCATGAAGCTTTTGTCTAACTATAAATAAATAACCGACCATCATTTCGACCGACAGCTAAACTGACACGGTATGAAATCACTGGACATACTTACCCGGTTCTGTGCTGGGAGTCGCGGGAGGGCTGAACAATTAAAAAGAAACTAACACACAACAGCTTTTTGTGCCGAAACACTGATGAGCTACCGAACCGGTGTGGAAACAACGAGCCGTTGTTGAGCTAAGTCGAGCGGTGGGATGCATAAAGGAGGAGAAAAACAGTGCGACGCACACACTCTCTCACACACACATACACACACACACACTGGCCCGACTCGGCCCGCATACATTAAAAGCTGTTAATGGACTCCTGCCTGCCTGCCTCGCGCTCGGGACCAACTCAACGGCTCTTGCCCGGTTTAGGAAAGTGACGTCACTCTCCCAGTGCTCTCGTGACCGCGGCGAGAGATCCTTCTTTTGCTCTCTATTGTGCCCCATTCATGTTCTGGGTAAAGGAGTATTTCCCTCAAAACACCACTCACACTGCCAGAATAGTATAAATTACTCCGTGATATAACGCTTTTCACAGTTTCAGTCGCAGAACATTGCATTTTCTCAAGACACTTACATATAGGCCTATCGAATATGCCGAATATCTTTTTACAGGGTATTATAACAAATTTTTATCCTACTGCCGATCCAGAAAAACTGGGGCACTTGCAAGCAATGGTGGGCTGTATTTTTTACAGATCTAAAGGATTTTCATTTTACCTGAGTATTTTCTTTCCCTGACACTTTCCACTACTTTTCGTTTGGGCTATTTGGTGAAAAAAAAACAAGCACTGTCAAAGTGTCACCGGCCAAAAAGTATTTTTTACAAGTCAAACAATCAAATAATGGAGAAACTGATTTAAGAAAAGGGTGGATTGATCCATAATGAAAATAATACTTTTATGTAAGTGGAGTATCCGAGTACTCACTTCGTAAACACTTTCTAAGAATGGTATATGGGTCTATATAATATATATATATTGTGTTTTTTATCTCAATGAATCCCCCCTGGACTATACATTTCCCACAAAGCAAATAAAATTTTACTAAGAAACTATTTAACTGTATTTAGAGGCTGCGTCCTCATAATGTGTTAACGGATTTTCATGTCTAAAATCAGTGTGCATCATCTCTATAGCTGACAAACTGCCAGTCTGACAAGTCGTGTTGATGATCTTGGCCTATGTCGCAACAACACTGAAGCATATTAATACAGGTAAGAACACGTCTGAGCAGTATGATTGTAATGTTGATGCTATCTGGTAAGATGAGATAATGCAATCTGAACCTTTTTAGTGTTTGTCATGAACTAAATCCATTAATTCAAAGACATTTTATTTTTTATCTACAGTCAGTATCTGTGAAATAAATCAATCATAGCTGAAAAATCATCCTCAGCACAGTAAATGTCAGTCATATAAAGTATATGGGGGAGTCCTCAGATTTTCCTTTCAAATATAGTGTAGCTGAATTAGAGCCGTATCTCTGAAACTATGTGATTTGGGAATTAAAATGCAAGCAATTAAATGAATGGGATGGAACAAGAGACAGTACGTAACAGAGACACAGACACCTGCTCATAGGTTAGTCTGCTTGGCCAAGGTGTGTTCCCTTAGGTAGGAAATTTTGACTCAACAAGGATTAGGTTATGACTTACTTTTCTGGACCAACAAAGATTGACGGTGGTGGCATAAGGCTATATTAAATTATAGGACAGCTCCATCTAGTGGACAGGCTATTAACTACATTGTTCTATTCCATGAACGTACTGTATTTATTGTAAAAAAAAATGTTATAACTAATTTTTCTAAGATAAACCGAAATGTTTCTTGACATATAAGATTTCATGTCAACCATAAAAAAATCAAGACTACTTGTATAAGCAAGAAACTACCTAACACATGTATGTTGAAACGTGCACTGGTTGTTTAATCAAGCATACACACTTCACTCAAGTGACACAATAAAATTTTCTTCCATTTCAGAGTCATGAAGAACTGATCATGTGCCCTTTTCTTCTGGCTCCAGTCTGCATCCTTCAGATAATGATGCCTCCAACACTGGAATGATAAATGCGCTGTGGCCCTCTGTTGCAACTGTTAGTGGGAATTTTTAAATGCCAGCATGGGCCCCTATACAAGACCTACAGACAAGACAGGGGATAATAAGGGAGCCACCTGGAGGGCCTTTTATTTGTATTTAATCAAGTGTTATTATCATCAGTATCATTTATGTTAGGGTAGAGCATCTTATTGGACACAAATAAAATATCATGACAATCATTTAAATCAAACAGAAGAAATATTTTTTCATTAAGTAACAGTTTTGCCTAGAGTGATTAGGGGGTGATTCTGAACACGTCCTTGTTCCTCAAATTATTTATAACATTCAATGTTATTTTACAACTCTGTTGAGTTGATTACTCCTTTTAAGACCACATAAAAATGTCCTGGCTTCAGTAATAAAATAATAAAAAATACATCTTTAAAACTATTTTCCAAAATTGAATAGTTGTGAGCAGGTATCAGTCGCATGTTAGCAGAAATACTGATGTGTATGTATTTGAGACTGAGCCTGAGTAAGTTGTTACAAATATTTATTTAATAACCCTTACTTGTTACTGGGTACTGGCTTTATCCAGTCTTGAAATTACAGACCTCTGGCTTGGTAAGCTCATCAAATACATCTGCCAGTGCCGGATGCATCCGTCAGACTGGGCACACCCTCAATTAGAAGTGAGGTCTCTAAACTAAATTTACATGTTACTGGGTGAAATAAAAAAGAAATCACATTAAACTGCCGATCAACCATGTCATTTAGAGTTGTAGGGTGACCTTTTTAATGGCTAATTATTTAAGTTTAAATATACATGGATACTATTATGGAACATAAAAATGGATAACTCATTTATTTACATTTAAAGTTATGGAATCTTAAAAAAAATAGGCATTGCTTGTATTCATTATATTCTTTTTTACATTATTTATTCTTAAGTCTCTCAGCACAATTGTGATATAATTTTTAATCATTCTACCGAAAGGAAATATGAGTTACAATCATTCACCCTGTTACCATGTTTTTGCAAAACTGTATTTTTACCATGACAGAAATTTCTGCTCTATGCTATACAAAACAAAACAAATCATCATCGTTTGCTTGGCTTATTGATAGTATAAGTGTTGTCTTATTATCGGTAACACTTAGACGATTCAAAGCAATAAGGTCGTATTTTGAGCAAAAGTGGGCTGAGAAACATCAAACCAATCTGAGAACTCTGGTCATACGTTATGTTTTACTCCACTTGGGTTCGCAGTCTCCACAATACCAAAAGAAGTTCACAATAATACAGAAGATACAATTCTGAGATATCTAACTTATATATAATGAAGAACTGTCACGTGACTTGAATCAAAGAGCAGTTATTTGCAAGACAGAAATTTCCCCTGCAGTCACGCTTTTGGAACAAGATAATGTGAGAATACCCCCTCTTTGTCTACCATCTGATGCGTGTAAGAGCATTTTCACATTACAGCGTTAAAAATGATCGAAATGATTAATTTGACATCTCTAAAAATAGCACTGTCTGGTATTCGTCACGGGTTCATGCACCAGGAAGTCGTCGACTGTCGAAGAAAGCGGAAGTGGTATTCAGAGAAGCGTTTCAAGCCGGATATGAATCTTTGCTCCATCGAGCAAGTTCCTAGGCCATCAAAACAAACACTCAGGCGAGGCTAATGTCAATGAAAGCTTCTCCTGTTTGGTATCAGTCTGTCTTTTCAACATGCTGCTGAAATCGTGTTGCATTTACAGCACCGGAGTTTTTTCTATACTGATTTTGATTTTAGGTATTGCTTTGGTCTTGTCTGACGTGTTTCCACATTTTGTACAGTCGCTGGTCACAAAGGTAAGCATCTTATTTAGGCTAACGAGTTACAACAGACGTTGACCTCAAATAACCGCCAAACAAGCTCGCAAGACATTTTGGTGACTAAGAGCTAACGTTAGCTAGCTTGATTTGTTAAAATTTAAGAAACTGTCCGTCGTGTTTCGATTCTCATTTACCTTATTTTTTTTATGAAAATGTTCACCGAAAGACTTGAGGTGATTAGCTGACCTATGAGATTTACTGTCACTCCAGTGATTCACATTTAGGAATGCAGTTTAAAACAACTCCCAAAGTTGGATATGTTGTGACTGATGCTGACAGTATGTATAACTATTTGGTCAGTTAAATCTTATTGTTGGAGGTATATAGATTTTATTATTAAATTTCGTATGTCGTGAGCTCAAATATGTTGATCATAAACTCCTTATTTTTTTTTCCCTTTTTCGTGCTTTGTGATCACGCGACTTAAATGTGAAATTTATGACATATCATACTCCATACGATGATTTCAACACGTGCAGCAGTTTATGCAGCAGCGATGTATAATTGTCACATGATTTGAGAACAGCTTAGTCAGCAGCACTGTTTGTCTGAAGTCAGGCATTGATGCTTAACTGTGCGTGACAAGTAACCCACTGCCCTTTGTCCCAAACAGGAAATAGTTTTAAAGAATGGGTCAGAGGCGTTTGAGGCCTGGGAGAACCCACCAGCCCCGATCTACATGCAGTTTTACTTCTTTAATCTGACCAATCCCCTTGAGGTGCTAGATGGGGACAGGCCTGCTGTGGTGGAGATTGGACCATATACGTACAGGTGAGAGAGGAACATGAGGAAGGTTTTACTCTTGACTTACTAAACATTTATTTGATCAAATAGACTGACAGATTTAACAAAAGACAGATCCACAAATATTGAGGAGGGGATGCAAGAGCCATTGCACTCAAGATGCCTCCTTCTAAACTATTAAAATTGTAGCTGAATAAAATTAAACTAAAGAAATCACTAAAGATCAACCTCTATTTTCTTGAGTAAGTGTAGAGTTAGCCTAATGTGTTGCAGTTGCACATTTACATTTCATACAATAGAAACAAAGCCCATCATCGCTCGAAGGACAAAGGTGCCTAAAGCTGATGATGAAATTAACTGAAACACAAAGAGGATTAAAAGAACACAAACATACATCAAATTTAAAAACAAATTGAGGTCCTTGTATTTCCTCACTGCAGGGTTGTTCAGCGCTTTTTGCTCTAAACAGCCTGTCAGCTGATTGACCACTGTGATGCTGGCTTGTGTTTCTCCAAAAGTTGTCACTGCTTCAACTTTCAGCTGCAGGACCACTGTGGTTTTTTTAACCTCATTCAGCCCACACTGTGACACCATAAACAGACTACTTACTTTAAATTTATAGAACACTTTGCATTTTTGCTGCAGCGAGGAATGGACTTTTATGTACGTAATAGATTTGTACTGACATAAATGATGTCATTATGGTGCATTTTGTGGAGAGAACTACCAAGCTGATAAAAGCTGACACACACACAGGCTTGATAGTAGTTTAATATATGCTTGACTGTGCATTTGTTAAAAAAAAATACTGTCACTTGTACAGGCTTTCACTGAGATGTTTTCATGATGCATTTGGTTACATTTTTTGTACAACAAAGCACATACCTTAAATAAAGGAAAGGAAGGAAAATATATTTTTTTACTGTTACTAAATTATTGTCATCCTAAGAAGTGACCATGACATTTAGCAGGGACATATTAAAGCGGTCCTGTCTCTGGCTAGCTTGAGGCAGCTTGTTTGCCTTTCCACTCGCAGCACTGACAGACACAGCAGCTTTGTTCAGCTGCCAGTTTGTCTCCCTGAGAAATAAGAATTGCATCAATGAGATGTTTGTATTTTTCCTTCCGTCATTTCTGCTAAAAATCGTTTTACTGAACCAAAGGGGAAAAGCTCTTTTTTAAATGTAATAGTAGCAGAACAATTCAATTTGCCAATCCAGTACTTGAGGCCATGGACATATTCCTGTAATAATGACATTTCTAAGTACTCTGTCTATCCAGCTTTGGTAGATATTTGCCTGGGATGGATTTCTTATCTTTGTTTAGGAAATGAACTTCTTTACAGTCACCATGGAAACTCAACAGTGACAAATGCTTTGCTCTGAATGTCTGATCAGTTAAACAGGAGCTGTTTGAGGCATCTCATGTTGAGTTGTTCAGAAAAGGCCATTACTACTCACTTCCTGACTTCACTTTCATATTTATGTGTTTAAAGTTCATTAAGATGATAATTACCTCTGTGAAAAAGCTGAGATGATTCTATATTAAGAAGTGTTTCACTTCCCTAGATTGTCAACAAGTGCAGTTGTCACCATTGTTCAAAAATAACAAAGATGTTGTGCCTATTTTTGTGAGAGTCACATGAAAATTAATCAAAAATGGGAATAAGTTTAAAGGAAACCCCTTCTTCCAACATTATGCTATATTTAGACCAAAAAATGACATGTTCAATACAGGCTCTATAAATATTTAACAGTATTTTTTTTCCTCTAAGGTATGTCTACATGTGCTGCACATGATGGGAGAGATATTTCTTACTAATGTTATATATTGTATGTTGTTAATTTAGTGTTTTGTTTGATATCGCAAACGTGATTTAGGTAGAATGATACTGTATCTAGAAAGAAAGAAAAAGCCATCCTGGACAAACTAATTGATTTTATCTCTAAATGGGCTGTGATAACTTAAACTCGGTTGTTACATTTTTATGCACAGAGAGTACCGGCCGATGGAGCAAGTGAACTTCCAGGACAATGGTACTAAAGTAACAGCTGTCAACACCAAGACCTACATCTTCCAGCCTGACATGTCCCGAGGTCCGGAGAGCGACCTCATCAGGACAGTCAACATCCCTGCAATGGTGAGCCACATGAAGTCATTCGCATTGTGACTTAAGACTCAGGCTAAAGTCACAAATTGAGTAACTTCTGACTCAGATTGACAAAATCAAAAAAGACTTCAAACTTGACTTAAACTTTAACAACACTGACTTGTAACTTCACATGAAAACATTTGATACTTTTCCCCAAACCCAAAGATTAAAAAGATTTGATGATCAAAGGAATTGTAGAATGCAAAACATACAGGTCTGGTGAAGAGCATTTTATGGTTTGTGTGAACTTGAAACTCAAAGTTCAGGACTTGGGACTTTTAAGTCTTTACCTAAAACTTGGCTCTGGGCTTGACTTTTACTCTTATAAAACACCAGCAGTGAAGAATGTACTGCAGCATTGTGATTGATTGTTTCTTCTGATAGCAATGTGATCTGCCAATTTTTTTTTTCCATGTTAAGTGATGCATTCTGTCACATAGTCTTCGTTTAGGGAACCTAAGCAGTTGCAGCGCTTTACACAGTGAATTATTTTTAACAAGATCCCATCTCCGCTTTTTCCTGGAAGACGGTGATGGAGAAATTCAAGGACCATTCAATCCTGGCCAATCTGATCTCTTCCTACATGAGGAACGCCAATGAAGGCGTGTTCACCACTCGCACAGTGGGAGAGCTGCTGTGGGGATATGAAGACAGCCTGCTGAAAGCCCTTAAAACTGTTGAACATGAGCTGGATGATGTTTTCGGGCTCTTCTACAAGGTCTCATTTAAGCATATAAATATGTTATTGTATCATTTGTACAAACTGGAGTTTGATTTTCATGAAAAGCTACAAATGTTATCAAATAATTGAACAGAAACTATTAGAATCATAAAGGAGTTTCAGATTCATTGTATTCATTGTAAATTCCCTTGTGTGAAAATACTTCCATTTTTCTCACAGAGCAATGCTTCCAATGACGGTGAATATGTGTTCTTCACTGGCCAGCAGAGCTACAAAGACTTTGCTCGGGTGGATACATGGAAGGGTGAGAGGTAATTATCTCCACTCATCTCCAGCAAAAACTGACAATGACTGAATGAGAATTATCTCTCCTCTTTAGATCCAATTAGTGAGGATCACTGATTTACATGCATTTTAAATAGATGAGAGCTGGATATTGTGATTGCATCAGTTTCAGGAAGGAATATGATCAAGGCTTTTTTTCCCTCCTATTTACACAACACTGTCTCTTTGTCTGTCATCAGAGCTAATGATTTGAAAAGCCTCTCTTAAGTTAATCCTCTCTTATAAAATAGGAGATTTTCTTTCATCTCGTCTCCCTTTGTAATTTTAGGGTAAACTTTTTTGTTGTGTCTTTCAATAAGGGGTAACAATGATTTTTTTGTACTCAACTTGGTAGTTAGCTAACATTGCTCTTTGTGGAGCAGTTTGACATTTCGGGAAAATACACATATTTGCTTTCTTGCAGGCATTTAGGTGGGAGGGTCGATACCACCCTCATATCTGTCTGTCAAACATGAAGCTGCAGTCAGAAGACGCTTAGCAGAGTTTAGACCAAAATGCCAAACTATTCCTCAGACACACAAAGGACTTCTGTTTAGCAGAAGCAGATTTAGCCAAGCTTTTCTTGACCTACAAACATTTTCAGGCTTGATCTCCTACGCTACTTAAAACATTTCAAGTCTGAGAAACTGCAGAAGTACTATGCATTTAGAATTCAGGGCATTAAGGGCAAAACTCTTGGATATGTAAATACATAAATGACAAACTGATTAAAATACGGACACATTCATATTTGTTTTTTTTATGTATGCTTTGCAGCAATCTGAGTTGGTGGACTTCTGAAGAGTGCAACATGATCAATGGGACGAATGGAGCGTCTTTCCATCCAGTCATCACAAAGAATGAGAAACTCTACATGTTCTCCTCTGACCTGTGCAGGTGATTAAACTGCAAAATGCTCACACAAGACTAAGGACCACTAGATATGCCATCAAATACAACTGAGCATGCACTAAATCATTATACATATTTATATATACAGTGTATGTTACATACTTACATGCAGTCGTAGTCAAATCTCATGGTTGCACATATTCTGGGCTTGTTTAAAAGGCAGAAACATTTCAGTCCTGTGAGTAATATGACCTCAGAACTCATTTGGGTTTTCTTTCTTTTTTAATACATGTCTGTGGTGAAAACAACACAGTAGCAGGAAAAGCGAAATCCCTTTTAAGCCATTGTGTTTTTTGTTTTCTGTTTCCTCTTTGACTGAGTCTTTCTTCTCTGGTCTGATCTGTTTATCAGCTCTTCCCTCAGTCATCCTAAGAATGCGTTCCTGAGATTTTTCCTCAGCATTGTTTATGTCTGAATATTGGATTAGGGATACTAATTTAGCTTGGCTGGTTACATAGTTGGTCAGTGTTGGTGTCATAGACAGGGTCAGGGTTAGTGTACTATCTGTGTAGCTCTGCAGATAACAAAGCAAAGGCTCATGGGACAGTAACATGTCAAAGAACAGCACAAGCTTTTGAAAACTTTCGGTATAACTTGTTTGTGCCGTGCAGATTTACGGTACTGTAAATCAGCTTACTGCAGGGCTCATGTACAAAATTCCCTCTTTGTTACACTTTCAGCTTTACAGAGTTTATTGGTGCCTGCAAAGATTAACCAGCATCTGGCTCTGTTTCCAAGGTCTCTGTACGCTGTGTATGATGAGGAAGTGACCGTGAAGGGGATCCCTGGATATCGCTTCAGTCCCCCTAGCAAGGTGTTTGCCAACATGACCGTGAACCCAGCCAACGCAGGCTTCTGTGTCCCTGCTGGAAATTGCCTGGGCTCTGGTGTGCTGAATGTCAGCCCATGTAAACAAGGTGGGAAGTGCATTAAGCAGCTGGTCTGCAAGGTTTCATCTTGTCTCACAGGCAAATGCTTCTGAGTAACAGAAATTCAGTTTTAGATCTTCTTATTCCAACTAAATCTCTTGTGTGTTTAGGAGCTCCCATCGTAATGTCCTCACCACACTTCTACCAGGCAGATGAGAAGTTTGTTCAGGATGTATTTGGCATGAAACCCAACAGGGAGCAGCACCAGACTGTGATTGACATCAATCCGGTAGGAATTCCAACTCAAATTCTTAAGGATCATCTCTAGTTTTAAGACAAGAAACACAGACTGCTTGGAATAATAATAATAATAATAATAATAACAGTAGCATTTTTTTCCATTAAATTAAGTTTTATTAACAGTTTAAAGGTCAGTTTGTAGGATCTAGGGGAATAGATATTGGTCGAAATTAAATATATTAAACTGACACTGTAGACTCTCCTCCATGATTTTTGGGGGGGGGGGGGGGGGGGGGAAGCGGGGGGTTTTTGGTTAGTTGCAATTTGCTAA
>JAQMCX010000027.1:3059076-3102874 GCA_029814765.1 Acanthurus leucopareius
GCTCTCCCTCCCCCCCCCCCCCCCCCCCCCCCCCCCCCCCCCCCCCCCCCCCCCCCCCCCCGCCCGCCCCCCCCGCCCCCCCCGCCCCCCCCCCCCCGCGCCACCCGAGGGGTTTTTGGTTAGTTGCAATTTGCTACTTCACCACAGGATGCCAATAACTCTTAAACGCTGATAATTTCAAATTCATAAAATCACATCTCAGTCATTTTTTGACTAAAAAAATCTATTCTTTAGAAAGTTATTTTTTATTCTTAGTTTGCTCAGGGGACGTTTCAGGTACACAAACCTCTCTTAACCTTTCACTGTCATATTGTGACTATGTTTCATTTCTCCATGTCAAAACTTAGTGTTGATATTTAATTTCACCACTAGATGGTGAACTATCTCAGCTTTGTGACTGCTAGCCAGTGGCTAACCAAGAGGCAGAGGGGGGTTTATTCCTATTTTGTTTTTTTTGAAAATGTTGGTTAAAAATTAGTGAGGTGCATAGGACGGAGCTGTCACCAAAGATAAGTTTAATTGCTCTTATCATGTGTAATACTGTAATAACTTGACTGAGCCTGCAGTAAATCCTTGATAAGAGGAAGTGGACTGAAACAAACACCGTCAGGAGCACAGTGTGTTATTTGACATTGGTTCCCCCTCCTATGAAAGAGAAGGAGCCATTTTCTGAGAAATGTCACATGCTACCTTATATGCACTGTGTGTGTCTCTGCATGTGTGTGTTATTTTTTTTAGCAGTGTTTTGTAGCAGTATTTTAGGGTTCTGTGCCTAATTAAAATAAAAAACGTTTTTTTACTTCGCATTCATCACCAGTTTTAAAAGTAGGAGGCAGTACTTTACTAACCCTTTACCCTGAAAAACCCTTTTTAATCTTTTGTCCTGACTGTGACACTAATTTGACTACTGCAGAACAGGGAGTTGGACATAAATAAGCTGTGATTTAATTATGAGACAGAGTTCTGTTTGAGTCTTTTTTCAGATTGGCATCTCTCCTGGTCAGACATGCAGTGCTTGATTTGCTTGAATTGATTTACTCCTTGTTTCTTGCTGCAATATATTTTAGAGGTCTACGTCCGTACAAGTTGGATTTTCACTGTAGTCAACTGAAGCTGAATCAGAACCAAGCAAAATGAAACATTTGTAGTGATACATGAATAAAGATGGTGAAATATTTAAGGAAAAGGTGTAAAATATTTCTTAATATATGGGAGCGTGGCATGCAACTGTGACACATACACTTTCATCACATATTTTAGCGTGTATGCCTCATTAACATCAATGTGTAAAGCGGCATCACCTGGAGCTTAAAATCCGTCTTTGAAACCAATAAACAAGCTACTGTTTTATCAGTTTATCCTCCTTCTAACACTTTAATCTTCATCAAACCACGACAGGACATTGTTAAGACGGTCAAAGTCCTGCAGCTTTAGTCATAAATACTGGCTAGAGGTGTCATGCAGATCTTAGAGTAAACCGCCTTTGTTACCAGCTTCAGGGCTGTTTTCATGTGGCCCGTCTAAATTAAAGATGTATGCAGATACATCCCTTTTAAAATTCACTTGTGTGTGTTTTGTGTGTGTCTGTGTGTGTGGGCAGTATGTGTAGATTGGTGTTGAAGCTCTTAAATCATTTGTACCAGGCAGACTCATAAAGTATATTTACTTAAGTTAGTGCTGCATAAAGATCTACAACATGTATATAACGTGAATTGACAACATGTGGTATGGGGGTTAAAAGTGCTATAATGAAACATAAATATTGATACATCAGGAGTGACAGATTTTATTATAGTTCTCATCAAAGATCAGTGCTGTTAAGCTTCTCTTGAGCCATGTGCTTCCTAACTAAGATAAATTCTGTTTTTCAGATCACAGGATTTGTCCTGCAAGCAGCAAAGCGGCTCCAGATCAACGTCTATGTCGAGAAAATTCCCACCTTCAGGTAAGCGGCTCATTGCTTTCATCAGTATCTGCTGTAAGGTACTGCACCTTTTTTCATAAACCCCCCCGTCACCACATTGGCTTCAGTGAAAGCTGTAACAATTGGCCACTTAACTTTAAGAAGGGTTGCCAGTAAGATAACTGTCCCACTGCCACCATCATCACTACCAATGGACTTTTGGACAGTCATGGTTCACTTATGCATCTACTTGGCATCTAAAAGAACAAACCGCAGAGTCATCTGAAGTTTAGACCGAACAGATGTGCATGTTGTGAAACTATGTGTAGAAAAACTAGCCATTTATTTATGAACTCATAAATAAATGTTCACATCACTACTAATGACAATGAGGTACATAAAAAGGAAAGTAGGTGAAACATTGTGAGTAATTTTGTTTTTCTTGCAGTCAAACAGGCAACGTTAGGACAGTGGTCTTTCCTGTGGCTTATCTCAATGAGGTACAACACGCACACACGATTTTGTCATCTATTTGCCAACGCTGGTCAGCTCTCAGATTGTAAACCCCCCTCAGCGATCGAAATCTAATCCAAGTTTAGGCCATCAGGACGTTTAGAGGAATAAAAGGTTCACTGACCTTGTTCACGCTTGATTCCTCCATCTGTCTGTCACACTTTTATTACATAACGTCACAGACAGCCTCAACAAAATTTAATTTTAAATTAAACTTCTAACTGCTGAATTTACTCTTTCAAATGTTACAGTTGTTCAACCACATTGAAATGCCTGTAATTTTAATCTTGAACAACATTAAGTTCAAAATACGCTATAACATGCTAACTGACTTAAACTGTTATTTTCTCATAAAGTGAATTGTGTCTTTTAGCCCGTGTATCTAGTCTGGATTTGGGCAATTTAGACTGAAAATCATGTGTTGGTATTTTAAGGCCAAAAAATATACATGTAACTTTTAGTGTATTTTCCTACAAATTTTTTTATAATAAAACAGACTGTCATTAACATAAAATGCCAACGACAGGGTTCCCCCCTTGTTAAAAAGATGCAGCTGCTAAACATGAAGAAGTTAAATATATATACATATATATATATATACATATATACATACATTTTAACAGACTGAAACAGATCAAATACATCCAGACAAATCAGTTTCTTATCTTATATACAGTGCTGACATAAAAAAAGGCAAAAGATTTTTTTCTTCTAAGGTAGTGACAGTGTTTTTTTCCCTTTTTTTATGAACTCTATCTCTGATCCGACTCTCATGCATCCTCACAGAGCGTCCTCATTGATGACATGTCAGTGAAGAAGTTAAAGGTGATCGTTTTCGAGCAGAACATCGTCGTGAACATTCCGTTCATTCTGATTGGTCTTGGCATCATTCTGGGAATAATGTTCATGTTCCTAATGTGTCGACAGAAGGTCCCTGAGGTGAGACATAAAAAAGTTTGTTTATTAGAGCTTTAACCAGCATTTATTGTCATTAGCAATTAATTTGTTGATCACATATATCTGTGTGCTACTGTTTAGTCTGAATGTCAAAAAAAGGGAGCAGTGTTAGTCACAGGTTTACTCAGGAGGTAACAAGAAAATAGTATTGTGGAAAATAAAAGGGCTATTTTTAATATTGAATAACTATTTAATAGTAATCACATAATTCTGTACAAACGTAAACTAAAAGTTACTTCTCCGTACTGTCTTAAGGTAACATTTTTGTGTCTGGTTTCGATTTTCAGAGCACTGCTGCAGAGCGACAGCCCCTGCTGTCATCATAGCACCAAACAGGATGTAAAAGAAGGAGGAAAGCCATGTTTGCAGTGTAATTACAAATTTCAAGGGTTCACATGATCAATATTTTTCTTCATTTACCTTGCTGTTAAAAACCAGAATTCCACCTTTCAATCTGTTTTATGAGTCAAATGGTTTCAGGAACTCCAGTGGAAAAGTTCTGATGAGGCTGAAATCTCTGATTTTTTAAAATTAAATCCTAAATTAGTATGTTTTTCTTATTATTTCTGAATGTGGGATTTAGGATTGAAACAGTGTCAATTGCGCAATTCAAATCTCCCACCACATGCCATTTCAATTGTTCTGGGAGTCATCTCTGAGAAGTGGAAAAATACTCTCCAGTGTTTTTTTTTTTTTTTCATAACTCACAATTTGGTGGAAAGTCACTGGTGTGTGTATGAGTGTGTTTTCATTGGATGAAGAGCTACAGAATCGTATTATTAATGAAAAAATGCTGTCAGAATGTGTTTTAAAAGTCAGACATTAATCATTTTTTAGCATGACCTGCTCAGATTGTTGAGGAACCAGTAAGAACAAAACTTCAATGTTAATGCAAGAAATACATAATAAGTTTGTAGTGTGAACATTTCACATTTTTATACTTTTGAGAAGCATCAGCAAAGTGAATGACAAAGAAAGGATGGCAAATTGATTGCTGGCATAATGTTGCTAATTCTTAAAGTGATGAATTTTTTTGCTTAAGCCTGAAATGTATTGAACTGAAGTCCTTTTAGTATGAGGAGTTTGTTGTTTTTAAAAATCTCTCTTTGACTGTTTTTTGTTCAGATTTTTCTTTCGGTCTCTTGGACCAACTGGAGCTCTGTATCTTAATTGCACTTTAAAAAAGAAATATATACTCGGTTGAAGCCTTTAGTGGAAACCCAGTGATCCTAAAAACATGTAAATAATATAATGCGTGATAACATCCAAGTAGAATTTCATAAACGGTAGAAGTATAAAAGGGAAGGTGTGGAGAATGATGTCTCATGTCAAGATGGTGTAAAGTAGATTTTCTTTCCCCTTGTTCCACTAATTTGCTGTGTATGTGTGATTTTCAATATCTATTCTTGTTTTGCTGAAATTGGTGTAAAAATAGCTTAATGATGTGACACTACTGCTCTTTTTTTTTTTTTTAACCAAATACAAATTTATGTTTTTCCATTTAACCACTATGAATAGGTCATTATTTTTTTTAAAGTTCTGCTTCTGCTTGAGGGAGGGCTTCGAAAGAGTATTTTATCAGATTGCCACAACTTTTTTTAAAAAGTTTTTTGAGAGGAAGTAGATTGTTTTTGTTAGGCTACAGCTGATAAGATAACCAGTTGTCAAAACATAATTGATTTTCTGTCCAGCACTACTTCTCATTTTTAATGTCCTTTTTTACTGTTAAGATAACCACTGCGCCCTCACATCACTGACAGGTTGTCCTATGTAATTTTGTTGTGGTATTTGTTTTATGTAAAAAAGAGAAAATTGTTTACAGTACTACTCCTACATAGTAAAATCGATATGTAAATTTTTTGTTTACACTCTCAGTAGGTCATATAGCTAACAATTTGCACAGTGTTTTGTCATTTACCACAACTTCAATAAACCTGCTTCAGATTCCCTTAAGGTGTGTTTGTATTTCCTCCTTCACAAGTCATATGATAAAGTGCCGCATCATGACTTACATTGCTTTACCCTTTCGTAAAGAGGTCACCAGTGCAGCAGGAATCAGCTTGCGATAGTTACATCATTGGAGATGTCTGACTTTTGTTCTCAGTAATGTTAAAGGTCAAACTTTTCTAATTACGAATACACATGCAAACACACCTCTGCTGATTTCATCAAATTATCACTTACTCCAAGCTACACTGCACATTTCATTGTGGCTTTTTATCATGACCAGCCCAAACCACGCCTGTGCAATATTTAGGCTGTTTAATCAGCGTCTCGATAGACCACACCTGTCAGGTGCATGCATTATCTTGGCAAAGGAGACATGTTCACCAGCACAGATCAAGGGATTTTGTGCCTGACATTTAAGAGAAAAAAATGTTGTGTGCATAGGAAGAAGTCCAAGGTCTTTTACCTCAACTCAAGCAAACTAGGATGAAAGAAAGGGTTATGTTCACATTGTTCTTTACTGGTATACACTTTTCATGTAAGTGAGTTTTAACACTTTCAGTTAAGTTTAATTTACAACTGATCTAGCTTCATAATCTATGACATCATCCAACTCACAATAGACACTTTAAAAAAAGATTAAAACTGATTATCACAACAGAACCAGAGATAATATCTATTTAATTCAGTGCATTCTTTTACGTCAACACATGCTGCCTACATTTACCACAATGCAACTTGACTGCTAACAGTTCGGTTAGAGATGTGTTGGAGGTGTATTATGCTAGTTGTGGTAGCAATAATAGAACTATTTTCACTATAGAAATAGTTTCACCCTGGACAGAGCCGGGCCAGCTGTTTTCACCTGCTTCCAGGTCTTATGCTATGCTAATTTAGCTATCTGCTCACTACAACTTCCCACTCAACTGACAGATGTGAGTGAAAGAAGGAAAGTGAGAAAGGGTGTTTCCTAAATTGTCCCTCTATGCCTTTAAGAGCATTGTGTTTAAACTGGTATTCACAGCACCACAACCATTTTTTTATTGTTAGTCAATGAGAAGCTCAAGGTGCACAATTAACTTGTGGAATATGAGTCAATGACTAGTGCCTTTTTGCCTCTTTTTAATCTCACTTTGGCAAACTTCGTTCACTTTCATGGGTCATAAATTGGCAGCCATTATTAGCACACGATCTAGCTCAAGACCCTTTAAGAGGAAGACCGCTCATGTATTGTCAGGTCAGCTGCGGCATGAAAGTCCTGGGCCAGATCTGAATTAGAAACTAACAGAGGGGAAGGAAATGGGTGGATGGATATAATTCTACAATGCATGTCATGCCACATGTTAAGGTTTCAGTAAGATTACCTCCTACGTGGAATTGTCCTCAATTACCGGTGTACTTTGGCTCCCTGCAGATAAACTATGGCTACGATTGTCATTATAAAATTGATAAGTACCACTATGCAAAGAAGTTTGCCTCATTGGCTTTGGCTTGAGACCAGTGTTGTTGCCAATTCTCAGTCTCAGTCGTTGAAGTAGCGAATAGGAGAGGTAATATTCCAAATATGTCACAGTATGACTCCTCCCCAACCCAATTAAAGCCTTTAATACAAGTGGAGAGGGACAACAAATCAGACCCACCACAAAACAGCCTCCCTCTTGAGTCTAATCTGAAAACATCATGAGGACTCTTCAGGAAAGAATAATCCTGGTCTCAATTTTAATGTCTCTGATCTGTGCTGTTCAGGTAAGTTTATAACCCTGAATTTACTGTTTATGTCCTGAGAGTTTGCTTAATCTGTTTTATGCAAACACAGAACAATGTTGCTTTTAATTTGCGATGAAATTGAATTCTTATCACTGCATAGCAATGTGATCATCACAGCTCTCAAAGGATCTTATATTTACCTCTACAGGTCAATTCAGTGCCTTTACCTGACCAATGGACTGGTTTGCTCCGGAGGACCAAACGGTCTCTTCTGTGGCGCTGGAACAGCATGAAGCCTGTGGGTGCCAGCTGCCGAGATCACTCAGAGTGCGGCACAAAATACTGCAGGTACAGAAAAGCTTCTCAGTCATCTGAACTTTTTAGAAAACATTTTGGATATTTTACATGTTTTCAATTTTCACTTACAGTCAGCAGTATTTCTTAAGTTTTTTTTTACTGGAAATGTTAAACTGGAAATGTTTCCCCAAATAACTTTTTATGGTAATATATAGACATTTTGTTTGTTTTTTGTACTTTTTACAGACTTTATGCAATATTCGCACCTTATACGTGTGATGTGTAAGTTTTTGTCTTGGTGTATTTTGCATGCTGTGAACAAAGTCAAATATTGATGACGCTGTAATAAAGTTACTCTTTATCTTTGCAGGAGAAATATCTGTTCCTTCTGGATTTACTGATGAAGAAGATATACTCAAAAAACAACTCCATCGGGGTGCCTGTGTGTCTACAAAACAAAAATCTGCTTTATGGACCAAAAATTAACCCCTTCATTAAACTTCTGCTCTGATATTCTGGCTTAAACTGAAGACTTACTGGCACTTTATCAGACTGTGTGCACTCAGTTCATGTAATCTGATCTGGCACCACACCGGAGCAAAACAAAGTCATAAAAGCTGCGTTCACATGAACAGTCGAATGGCTCCATCTAGAGTGACATCGAATCTTTAGAATTACGTTTGTTTTAGACACTTGCAGAACATCAGACAAGGCTGTATAAATCTAAACATGCTTTAATAAGAAAATACAAATATTCATGCAAAGTGTGTGAGGTGCTCTGAGTTTATTGTTTCATGTTATTATAATATATTTATTTGTAAATATTGTAAACTTTGTAAATATTCAAATACACTATTCAAAGTTTTTTATAGAGGCTGTATTGTCAAAATTTTGTTTGTCAGTTTCAGAACAAATTAAAATATCTCCTAAAGGTCCTTCTACTTTTTTAGTGCCATGAAAAAATATTATAATAACTCTGATGTGATTTTGTGATTCTTCACTGACTGACTGACGGACAAGTTTTGTCTCAGTACTTTTGCGTGTTAAAATTTTTAGATATTTTTATTCCTGGTGTTCCATCAAAAACCCAAATTACAGCAAAATATCTAACTAAAAAAATATATCAATACAGAAATGTTATCCATCAGGGTAAAAAAGCTGTTCATGGTAAAGGTACCAAAGGTCCTGAAATTGATATTAGGGTTGAGAACTATGAGGATTCTTTAAATTGTGTAAATACATCAAATTCTTGAAGGTGTTTTGGTTTGGTTTGGAGGGAGCAAATGTCAAAGCTGCTATCAACTCTTTTGCTTGTTGTTTTAATGAGGAAGCTGAAGGCAAAAACATGATTAGCTTCTAATATCTATATACAGCAATTTACATTCTGTAGCTCAGTCCAGCATCTAAATAGCTTAACATGGTCAACAACTTTAGGTTTCATCTCTCTTACTATGTAGGAATGTTCACCCACATCCAGTGAGTTGCTGCTATTGATTTTATCCCACGTTAAAGTTCTCTTAGACCTCTTTGTTTGCATCCAACAGACCTTAAGGGGCCTAAGCTGTAGAGGAGCTTGAGTAGCGGGAAGTTAGTGTTTCCAAATGATCCAGAAGACAGGAGACACTTTTAATTTTCAGGTTAATATTTTACTTAAGGCATCTGGCTGTGGTTTACTATGGAAGATCTCAATGATAAAGAAATTTCGTCTTGGTTAGTTAGGGTGTCCTTTATGGTACCCAGGGAGCCACATTGTAAAGTCTACCCTCAGTATATGACAGGGACAACCGCATGACTGCACCACCACCTTAAAAAGGGAAGCATCAGCAGTTGAAGGCTGACTGCTCATTTGTCACCACTGGAGGGCGACCTGATTCAGTTTATCTCACCTAGTGAGGTAAATAGACCATTGGTAAATTTATGATTTATGTTGTCTGGACTAAACGTTACTGCAGCAGTTTAAAAGTCTGGAGTTGTTTAGTTTACATTAATAATATAGTTATGTAATGAATCATGTCAACATCAACAAAAAAATAATTATAATTATAATTATTATTATAATAATAATAACAACAACAACAACAACAACAATAATAATAATAATAATAATAATAATAATAATAATAATAATAATTCTATCAATAATTTAATTATATTTACAAGGAGGACAGAGAAAAATAAAATGACGCTGACTGCAGATAATAACAGGATGAAAGGTTAGAAATTTTAAAAATACCTTGGTAGCAACTATACGGCCAAAAATTTAAACAGGGTGGAATCATTGTATATAAGACAGACTCATAATTTTGGAGACTGTATTGTTTCTGAGCCTACTTATAGTGTTTATTTTCAGCTATTACAGACTTTATTAATAAACTCCATCTCTACAAGGTGTCTTGGATACGTTCGGTGGCAGGCACTGCTCGCTCGCCATTGGTTAAAATCATCGTGACGTCATATCTCCGCCAGGCTGAGCGGTACTGAGGCGGCGGCGTGGGGAGCGCCGTGTCTGTCCGGACTGTTAATGTCGGACCGGCTTCATGTTCCTCTACAGCATGGTCGTAGGGTGTACCCCGTTGATCTGAATCGCAAATCTCAAGTAAAAGAGCTGAAAAAAATTAGATTTGTTGTGAAGCTTTGACGTCAAAGGGGCGTGGAGCTCTCGCATGTTTTTTTTTTTTTTGTCTTTTAATATTGTTTGGTTGCATGATTTGGACACAAGCACCTGGAAGAAGGGGGTGGACTTCAGCTTTGACTGACCACTGTTTTTTAAGTAAGTATATCTTAAAGCATTATAGCAGAATCGTTAAGGATGGATGCATCAAATGCACGAGCGCCTGTCTTTTTAAGTGCTCTGAAGTCAAATATTCTGTGGTACCTTGATGCGTATGTGTTGTCTTACTTCATCAGGGGTTTAAGTGTGTCTCTGCGGGTGTGATAATGTGTGTCTGTGCGTGAGAGAGAGGTTCTACCTTTATTATGGGTGTTTCTTTTGGCTTGTGTGTTCACTGTACTGTCCTTCCTCAGCCACCTAAAATATTTCACCAACACACACTCACACACGAAGATCCTTGGCCATACAATACAGTTTTAATCTGTTACTTTAATTTCTTTTTGGATATGTGTCTTTTCCTAAGATGCTGCTTGAGGGTCATATCTCATAGTGTGTAGCTGTTATTGAGTTTTGCTGAAACTTTTTCTTACATAAATATAGACAGGGATATGAGCTGTAATGACTCATAACAGGGCAACATCACTGTTAACACGCAGCATCAGCATCATCTGTTTCCAAGCGCTGAGACAAAAAGGCGGCCTGGGTTTCTTTGCTTCCTCAGAACCACCACAGTCCCATTGCTCCATTGCTGAGATGGCTGACTTGACCTGACAGACATTGCCAGTGAAATAGTTTTGTTAATCACAGCCATCTCATTGTGCTCCAGTACCCAGATGACAGAGCTGCTTGATTTTTTTGTGGTCCAAGTTAGAGAACTACAGTCTTTGTGTCTTTGCAGTGAAATTGTTAGTCCTCTGCAGACAGATAGTCAGTCACACTGGCCTACTTTTCAGTGGTATTGAACTATTGAACTGTTGAAAATAAGCAGTGACAGGATAGATTCAATGCCATGCATTATGTTATGTCTCATTTTAAATGACCAGAGATATTACCCTTAAAATAAAATAACAAAGTATTGATTTATGATAATTCTGTGGACAACGTCCAGGGTTAGGGTTAGGATTTCTACAGAAATGGATGTTAAGATGCAGATAATTGCAGGTTTAAGGATAACGACTTCCTAGCCGAAGATAAAAATCTGATCTGGGAGCAGTTTGGGACTGACTGTCACACTAAAGGACAGAACATCAACCCAGAAATTTAGGGAGTGCATGCATAATTAAGGACTGAATGTATAAACTATATGCAATATATGGATGTGCCAAATTAAAAATTATTATGTTTCATAAACTCCAAACTTGTAATTTTTAAAATTTTTAATTCTTGAATTTGGGCTCTGAAGAAGCAACACAAAATCACAAAACAATGAACACTCTTTTATATTGACGAGATGAAGCAAATGACTAACGTTGCTGCACTAAACTGAAAACACCACCAAACTAATGCTAAGTCAGGAACATCTTCACCTGTAACTTCTAAACCAGCATCCATTATCAATGAATAAATTGAGGTGTAAATGGAAGATAGAGGTGGAAGTTTGCTACAATATGAAAGTCTTTTATTGTCTCTTGCTTCTGTTTTTGTGCAGCAGACCATGAACGTATATGTTCATCTACAGATTAAACCTGTTTATTACAGGACATGAGCAGTTGATAATTTGTTGATTTTTAACAAGGGGGCTCATATGGTGTTACAGAGGTGGCTCGGTTCGTGGGTGTATTCTCAGCAGTGCAGAATAGAAAAATAATTGGATTTATACAGGCAGCGCTGTGTCTCTATGATCCCCTTGCTCTTCTGTGACTCCCCATTACTTCTTTATACTTTGATCATGAAGGTGACACTACTCTGTGGAGTATGTAGGCTACAGTATAGAACAGAACTGAGTCCTTAAAGTAAAGAGCTTAGAGAAAATTATAGACCTGGACCAAAATAACAGAAGGGCAGGACTGAGAGGAAAAAGCATATTTATGCATCATTCTGTTCTGTCCCTCATTCAGCATGAGGGACAGAACTGTCCATTAATCAGTGCACAACACGTCTAAGTTACTGACAATGAGATCCATGGTCAGGCTCATAGATCCTAACAAGAACAAACCTCAGTCAGGCAATGATCAATAAGTCAGACAGACTGGGTTAACATTCAACCAAACAACCCCTCTGCCTGAGTCCTCTCTCTGCTGCAAGGGAAATGAGAGGGAGGGTGGCAGGTTGACAACATCCCCCTTCATCACCTCTCAAACTGCCTACTGTATATGAGCCTATTTGTTATGTTTAGTATGTGTCATCGTGGTAAATACGTTGTTTATTGTAGCTTTGTGATGATGAAGAGGATTAACTCTTTAAGGTCATCTGTAACAGATGTTGTTTACACATCATTTGCACATTACGCCACAACAGTAGCATAACAATCTGATGTCTATGAACTGATGCTTCCTTGACATGTGACTTACAGCCCAAACTGATGTTGCATCTGAATTCTAAAATATTCAGAACATATTTTTTTTTCCCACTTAATTTAGATTTCAAACATAAGACCAAAATTATGTCAGTGCTGAAGGCAGATATTCATAAACAGTGTGTGGTTATTCACCTTTACTGAAGAGACTCCAGGTCCATTGTAAAGACATACAACACACAAACAATATATTTTGAGCCTAAACAATCAGTAAATTGATTGATTAGTTTATTAAAAGAAACTACTTTTAACTTTTGTACTTTCGTACTTTATAATTGTTAAAGCCATTTCTTAACCAAAAATGACACAGTTTTGGTTGTTCTGGATCCTTAAATATACTTCCTAATGCTAAATATAAAGTCTTTGGCTCTGTAGAATTTGTTTGACAAACGCAACAGTAAGTAAATTGATAAGTGGAGATGAATCTATGAAGAGTAAATATAATATAATATAATATAATATAATATAATATAATATAATATAATATAATATAATATAATATAATATAATATAATATATCAAATTAATAATATGAATTTTAACTGAAAGACATGAAACTGTTTTCTTACTAGGAGCTGAACCTTTGGCCCCCGTGTACAAACTAGGGATCCTAACATGAAACTATTTGGGACCTGGCACCTCACTTAGACAGTGATCCTCACGGTTATATTTCATGAAGGGATGAGTATCATTATTATGTTGCCTATGATTTGTTCAAGCTTGATATCTGCAAAATGTGGAACAAATTGTGTGAAAATGATAGAACATGTTAAATTAACTAAACTGATGTGAAAGTGTATTTACTTTCAGCAGTGCCAGCAGTGTGTCTCTGCAGTGCAGCTGCCCTAGTTACAGAGCAACTGAGTGACTGTGAGAGACTGCGGTTGGCCCAGACAGAGAGAGGAGGAGTTTGTTAATGGTTGACTGAGTTATGGATGGTGGGCCGTGCTGAGGGCCAGAAGCAGACAGCAGAGGAAGACTTTGACTGGGGGACCAGCGGTGTGAAGGGAGGGAGCAGACTCAACCAGCAGTAGCCTGCAGATGTGTTTTATGTTTTTATCTTTTCTCTATTCTGTTGGGATGTTGGGATGTTTTTACCCAGAGTTTAGTGTTTTTTTAAAAAAAAACTAAAATCCTTAATCAGGTCCCAGAGGCTTCAAGTCTGTCACAGCATTACAGCAAGGAAGGCCAATGGGGCTGGAACACTGAGAAAAATCAAGATTCAGACCCAAAGGGACAAAAGCACTTACACTTCTGCAGACATCAATAGCAAAGATACACTTTATCCAGATTACAACCATATTCAACATTAAAACTTTTCCCCATAGTCTAACTGTGCAAAAAAGAAAACATTTACACTCAAACACAGAAGGTCCATAATGGTAGTTGTGGTGTCTAAGCCTAAACCAAACTGAGACTATTCAAAAATGTCCAACATTGCATAAGGCTTTGTGCACAAAAAAAGGGGTTCTGAGTGTGTTAAAAAATGAGGCCAAGAAAGTCCAGATCAAGCTTCTGTATATGAAGAGTAGGAAGAATGTTTATCATTTGTTTGAAACGCTACGGTGACATCTGTGCTATGGGGAAATTGCCAAAAGGCTTGTAGAGCCTGTTCTCCCCATGACAACTGAGATAGCAACTATCATATTTCATTACCCTTGAAAAATAAACTGTGTTTGAACCAAACAGACAGCAGCAGGGGTGGCATTTGATTGTTTCATACATTTTGTGTGTCTACACATATAATCTACTATAGTACTCTTGTATCCATCCACCTGCTTAGTTCTGAATATATTTCTGAACCACTGATACCACATTCAAAGCAGATCTGCTGGACTAAGAAGAAAATGTGACTGTATTGTATTCTGCTCTTTCAGGATATAATTTTAGGAACATGGAGACAGTTTCCATGGTCCAGCCTCATCAAGCAATATGATTGGAGCATCCAGCCTCTCAGGGGACACCCTGATCGCGTGCCACTTCCCTGTGGTTCAGCTTCCCACTTGGCAGCTTCCTGTCCAGGCCCTGTGCAGCTCGGCCAAGAGGCCCGGCCGGCTGTGCTCTGTGGGCCTGACCCGAGCTGTGTCCCTCCCGGAACAAGACTCGCTGAACCGAGAGCATGCCTTCGCTGGTGGCCGAAGACATTTTTCCAGCAGCTACAGTAGTCTCAATGAGGACCGGGCGGAGGAGGAGGGGTGCAGTGACAGTAGCGGGAAGTACGACTCCACCTCGTCCCCAGAGGAAATGAGTTCCCACCTGAAGAAGGAAAGTTGTGGAGGTAGAAGCAGCCTGCGGTCACACAACTCATTCCTGCCCAACACAGAGCTGGATGATGATGAGGAAGATGAAGATAGTGATGGAGGTAATCTACACAGATATCATGAGGACTCATCTTTTATGTTGCATGGAAATTCCAACTGGCCTGTAAATAATGGTGCCATAAATTATACAATGTCCCATGAGGATTTGGGCAGTGAATGGGCCAAAGAAGAGAGCATGTTTGGTCCTGAGAGTGACCAAGAGTGGCTCTCTAACCAGCCTAACCAGCTTGATTCACTGCCGACTGGGTGCCAGTGCTTTCGTGCCAGCAGATCTGGCAGCGAGTCTTATGGAGAGCAGAACTCAGACAGACTGAAGGATAACGTGTCCTGCTGCATCCACAGCCAACACAAATGTTCCCCAGAGCTGTTCTCCAACAACCACACAGAGTACGTCAGCGACTCCTCCTGTAACAGCTCTGATGGTGTCTTGGTTAACTTCTGCACAATCTATAACAGAAGCAACAACCCGGCCACGCCCCTTGACCTCAGCAGCCCTGCAGTTCATCCATGTCAGTCATCTGAGGGATCCGTGTTCCTCAACCTCCAACCTGTTTCCAAGACTCCAGCCAAGGACCTCCAACACGATGATGTGACAGTTAACTCTCCACCAAAGGGGGAGGTTGACACGTCACCCTCTGCTTCCAGCTGGTCTCCTCAGGGCCTCGACTCTAACTGCAATCTTTACTCCCTGGAGCCGCTACCCCCGGGTCTCTCCTCCCTGGAGGTATCAGACCTGACGGCTTGTCTCCAAAGCCAGGCCACATTAGCCATAGGGACCAACCAGAAGTACTACAAGCTTGTGACTTGTGACCTCTCCTCCCAGTCGCCCAGCCCAGCTTGGTCCAGCCACACTAGTTGCCCTGAGGGTCAGAGCAAAAGTAGCCCCTTCCCACCCCCGAAGCACCTCTTTGGCGATCTCAAGAGAGAAGGACAACAAAAAGAAGTCACAAAGGTAATGTTAGAATAAACATCTGCTTTCATCTGCTAAATTAGATAACAGAGGTATTCTAATCATTCTAAGGGAAGATGCAGAAAATATTGCAAAAGTATGTAAAAATGAAGGTTGCTGCTTTCCTCCTATCCCCTCAGCTATATAAACAAATAATAACTCCATAACACGATTTAATAAAATACAGTAATAAATGCATAGTATGTACTGTATTTTGAATTATAAACATTACCATTCTTACAAGCTTTAAACAACTTTAACACTCTCTACTACACTTTATCCTTCCTAAATTTTGAGTAAAATGAGTAGTTAATAGATCACTTGATAATGTTGTATAGACTAGCTTTAGGCCATTTTATAAAGCAACTGTGTAAAGAAAGTCCTTTGGCTGGTGTGTATCCATGTCTATCATGAGTCTCGCTTTCTCTTTTCAGCTATCTCTTCATTAATAAAGGTGGGAGTGAAGTGATGAGCACCTTGATCAAAATCTATTTACTGGAAACATATTGACATTTTCTACAGACTTGATAGATTTTTGTAAAAAAAAAAAACCTTAATTAGGGCCTCCTACAAGTCACCACTGAAGGCTTGTTTGAAAGTGAGAAACTCATGAGTAGTCAGAATGCAAATGTGATTCAGTTGTGAAAACCTAAGCAGTTCTATCTTTTCTGTATCCCCATCAGGAGAAAGAGGATCAACATGTGGAAAAGAGGTTCTCCTCTGCACAGTGCAGCTCTGAGTTTCACTGTTCTCAGTTTGAAACGTATGATTACCAAGTTGCCACCACCTCCACTGAGAAAGCCCTCTGCACGAAGAAACATACCGACAGCATCCAAAACTTGTCCCACACGCCCTGTTCGCTTTGCCCCAGCCAGCGTAGCCCACATAGCACTAAATGCCAAGGCACAGATGCATCCACACAGCCATCTGTGATTCTGGACCAGGAGCAATGTGATACTGATGCTGCAGGAAAGGGTAAAGCATTATATAAGAGATTTTTTTCATTGTTGCTTGGTTTTGTGAGAGAGATACAATGCCAGAAAAAAAGAGTTAGCATTTGGTGATTTTAACATCTGTTCAAACTGTTTTTCTTTTCCTCTACTTCCATCTCAGGAGCATGTTCACTGGAAAATACAGTGGTGCGCTACACTAAAGCCCAGAGACCAACCTCGCTGCCCATACAGCCCTTTGTTCTGGTCCCTGCGGGCAAACCCCAGGCCCAGCACTTTGGCTGTCTTCTGGAGCAGTACATGAATCAGAAGAGCAGCAAGTCAAGCAGCTCCCAATCAGGCTTCAAGTTCAAGGGCAAAAGGAGTCAATGCTTTTCTAATCTTCAGCTGTCACCAATGGGCAGCCACTACCCCATCTTCCTGGAGGCTCCCTCGAGCTCTGATACCTGCTCCACCTGCACGCCAAGTCCAGAGTGTTTTAGCCGCAGAAACACGTGGAGTCAGTCCAGCAGAACACAGGAACGCCCAAGTCCATGTACATCAAAGAGCAATCTAGCCCCAAGTCACACCGGCCCGAAGGCCACACTGGTTCAGGTGCAGGGTAAAACAAGCCCATGCTCAGGCAGAAGTCAGACTAATGCGTTTTTAAATCTGACCCCAGCCCCAAATGAGCCCCACCTTGTAAAAATCCCCACCTATCAGGACCTTATTCACCTCACTCCTGAGCAAAGCCAGGCCAACGCAGAGCACAAAAGTCCCAATCAGGCCCAGATCAACACCTCCTATCGTGCAATATTCTCTCATACTCCACCCATTTTACCCCTAACCACTGACACCCATCACCCAAACCTGCAGGTATCCTCATCTCCCTGTACAAGTGTACAACAAGAGAAGAAGTTTCCTCAGTACCAGGCTGCAGCTGCAGCTGACCCTGGCTTTTTTCATAGTAGTTTTACAGCTGCCCTCTCCTCAGTAGCTCCTCTCTCCTCTTTGAGTTCTCTGCTGTCCTTTGCAGCTTCTGGGCTGCACCCACAGCAAATCCATGACTCCGCCGGGCTCAGTGGGAAGACGAGTCAGAGTCAACACAGTGAATCTCTGATCCTGAGTGACAGACCGCCCACAGAGTTCTGCCTCTCACCTGATACATCTTATGAGTCAATGTCTATCAGCCATCTTCAGAGGAGAGGTGAGGCTCATGTATAACAAGGTTTCTGTTTGTATGAAACATGATACTAAATGCAGTTTATGCTATACACTGAATTTTGAATGGAGTAGAGAGAAACCCACAGTGTCAGTAATGACTCAATTCCTCCTTGACTGGGTTGTCTATCCAGTGATGAGAACAGCTATAGAAACTCACTGTGCTGCAGCAGTGCCTTCAATACCCTGAAGGGGCTTCCTCTCAAACATGACCTATTTTTAACTCTCCCTGCACAGGATTGGCCAAGCCTTCTGCTCTGTAGCCTATGTGTGTGCGACTGCAAGCTCCAAGAGAGGATGAGAGGGAGACTGATGCAGTAGAAACAGTGTTAATGATTTATAACAAACCAAATCATTTTGTTTTAGTGCTACCATATGGGCCACTTGGTGCCTATTTGATTGCATAAATGTGAGCCTTTTGCAATGGATAATCAATGACGGAGACTTTTGCAGCAGTGTGGTGCAGCGCTGCAGGCAGCATCAACTTGCATAAAGAATTTACCATGACATTTGCGGAGGCCAGTGAGGATGAGCTGAAGTAAGAAAGGCGAGGGAGAGCAAGTCAATGAGCATCACTGCTCAAATGCAAAAAAAATGACTCTTTCATCTTCAAATCTCTTTCATACAGGCATTCCTGCAATATGATAATAAACCCAGAAAGCATTCTCTCATTTTTTATGCATTGACCCAGTTAGAGAGGAGGGGAAAAAAACAGAACAAGTGATTTTTGTTTATTATTTTCTATTTCCTTGTAAAACATCTGCCGGTGTCGTAACAACATTTGAACCTGTTTCCAATAAAAATCACAATGTTAAAAAAACAATTTAGAAGAGTCATTGTTTTCGGACAAGGCAGATCAAGGTAAATTGCTTCAGGAAACATGTTGGTTTTTAATGGAAACAGGTGAGGTAGTTCTTTCCACCACACTAGTAGAATCTAGTAGAAGCTAATTTATTGAAATAAATTGCATAAAATGGAGCTTTGTGATGAAAGACATACTGTATGTATAAAAATGTGTATCAGTCTTTTGTATTTGCCCTTTCAATATGTATATAAAGCATTAGTTACAGCTTCAGCTTGTTCAAACTCTCTCCTTGTCCAATGTCTCTAGGTTTGCTGAGGTCTGTGAGCCGTGCGGTGGATTTGATCATGGCTCATTTTGGCAGCAGTCGAGACCCTGAAGAAAAGGTATGAATTGGCAAAACTAAGCAGCATGAAAGATGTGTCTAGTGCCAAAGTGATATTACTTACATTTAAGGACTAGACTCAAATTACTCGTGTCAGCAGATATTATGTTCACTGTATCATATGTCTCCCCTGCTACAGATGCGTTTGGGTAACAGCTCTCGCAGCCCCACAATCGCTGGTCTGGTCCTGGAACATTTGTGTCCAACCATCCAGAATATCTTAGAGGATGGCCTTAGAGATCACAAACTGGATCTCATCATTGGACAGCGGCGCAACCACTCCTGGAGCGTAGTTGAAGTGTCTACTAGAATTGGTAAATTTAACTAGCGACCATGATTTGGATGAAATCATCAGTTTTCCAAGTTTTTCAACACTACTTTTTGTTGTTGGCTCTTTGATTAGTCCTTTTTGGTCTCTGTCTAAATCTGCTCCAGGTCCATCCACCAGGGTTCTTCACAGCCTGGTCTCCAAAATCAGACTCTGTCCCCAGCTCACCAGCCACTGCATGAGATTAAGAGCCTTCATCATGGGCCTGCTCAAGTAAGTATCATTAAAAACACCTTTGATCATAAAAAAAATATGCTAAAAATGTTAATTTCTTATTTTTTTTGTTTGTTATTTTCTTTGTTTTAGCTTGAGAGCTTTGGAATTCTGGCTCAGTCACCTTCAGAGTCAAAAAGGTAAGCACACAGTCACTTTACTGCCCTTTTTATTTTTAAGTAAGTTGGTCGGCTGGTCTGCAAATTTGGCTCATAAATATCTCAACAACTATTAAATGGACCATTGTAAAACTTACTAAAAATCTTGTTTCCTACAGAATAAATTTAAGTAAGTTTGGTGATATCCTGATATTTTGTTGAGTGTCTTTATCAGGTTTTTAAGTTCCATTTTATCCAGTACTTTTGTCTGATACCTTGTGGCTAATGCTACTTAGCAAACATCCGCATGTAAACATGAGATGATAATCATGGTCAGCACAGTCTGCTAGAGTTTGACAGAAACATCTAATCTCATCTGTCATCCATAATCATACTTAAAAAAAACTTTAGTGTATTTTAGATATGATTTTTGTTGACAGATTGCTGTTTCAAAGGTTTTCAGCACATTCTTATTGTGACTGATAGCATGCTAATTTGAGCATTTAGTACAACAACAGTTACAGCTTTTCGTGTAATTTAAACTCTCTTAACATAACTATTTGAGGTTTACCAACCATTATTATTGCACATCTTTGGATGCGTGTGTGTTCAAACCCGTAACTTCCTCTCCATAGATGTGGTGACAGCATATTACCATTCTTGGGGCTTCCTGTCCATGTCGCTGGGCTCGTGTCAGCCCTTGTTTCAGGAGCTGCTACTTCTGCTGCAGCCGCTCTCTGTGTTACCCTTTGACCTCAACTTGCTCCTGGAGCCCCGACTGTTACATAACAGACAGCTGTGTTCAGAGGAGGAGGGTGTTTCTCCACCTCCGCCATGCTCAGCCCTCCTTGTGACCAGCTGGCCGTTACTGCAAGCTGACAAAAAGATAGAGAGCAGCAGCAGAGATCAGCAAGCCAAGATTTCCCACCAGGCAGTACCACATCACCAAGAGTCTCACAGTTCTCAGGATTGCATCAAGGAGGATTGTGGAGGGATGCAGACCAGGAAAGGTCTGTTGTTAGCTCCTATTCCAGAGTGGTGTCCAAAAGAGTCTGACCTCGTAGATGGTCTGGTTGAAGAAGAGGAGTTTAGCCAGAATAATACTGATACATGGTCTCAAATAAGTATGGACAGCAGGCAAGAAGACAGGAGGGAGGACAGAGACAATGAGACCCCAAATGCATCAACTTGTGTCCAAGCCGAGAGTCCGTGTCAGGGCTGGCTTCGCTGGGCCAAACTGTTCGGAGCAGCAGATACTTCCACCAGGTCAGAGACAGTTTCTCCGAGTCAAATTGGAGCACAAACAAGGAGGTAGGAACCAACAGTGAGCAACTTGATTTTCTTTCCATAGCTTTAATATATTCCCCTTACTGGGCTTGATTTGTCATTACTTTGTGAGAATAGGCTTTAAATAAGTGGAAAATTGATACTGTGACTCATTAATCGTAACCAATACCACTTTATGCTTGCTTTCATAGGTGCAGGAGACCATCACAGTGGCTGCATTTGGACAGATCACAGCTTGGATTGTTGGCTCAATCTATCAGGTCAATGAAGTTAGGAGGAGCCCAGACTGACAAGAACTCTTAAAACCCTCTGTGGGTCCAGGACAGAGTGGTTATTTATTGAAAGAACAAACAAAGAAAAAGTCTGAACTAAATACATACACAGTGCTCAATAACACTGCTGAACTGGACTAAAAGCACACAAATTACAGGATTACTACCTTTTTGGAAATGGCCCACAATTATCAAGCTCTGTGTTGCACCAGCTATTTTGGTCTTTATCTTGTTATAGCGAGTTTTTGAAAAAAACAAACAAAAAAACAAGTTGCACCATTACAACTTCACGATAAAGTCTCAATAAAAACTTAAGTAATATGGAAAGAAAGATCTGTAGCGCTATCAAATGAAACTATGCAAACAGGAAGCTGCTGTAGCATCACAGGCTGTAGTGTAACTGCTATTCTAGGGTTCGATCTGCATTTTTAATCTGCTAATCTTTTGTAAATGTTGGTGTTCATTTGTTTTGTTTATGCATACATGAAGAAAAGTTAAGTAAGGGTAGTATTAGTTTGAAGTGAGTGGTAAATATAGAACATGCTAACCTAACAGAGGCTAGTTGTGTTTGCATAACTTTGTAGCTGAAGGTAACTGTATTTTTTTTCTATAAAATATGATGTAAAATCTTTACAGGTTGTATTTAATTGCATTTTAATTAACTGTCAAGTCAGGTGTGTTGGCCAAATTCATACTACCTTCTACCTTTTCAGTCTAAACATATAATGTGTTAGCAAGCCAATTTTTTGTCACTTTGTCGGGTAAGCTAATGCTACAGTAACACAAGGGAGTTGCTAGTGAATATGCAGTAACTGCTGGAAGTCTATGGAGTAGTTTGTTTGGTGCAACCTGTTTTAATACAGTGATGCATAAATCTCCACTAATCACTGAGCCTGCAGTATAACCCGGCTAAGTTTGAATTTTTCAAACAGCCTGTGCAACCAGCTCCTGGTGTGTCGGACTCCTCATGTTAAAATGTCCCACAGTTGTTGTTTTATCAGAGTACTTTTGTAATTTGTGCACATATTAGTTGTGAGATCAAACTTCATAAACGCAGTCAGAAGATGCAGGATCATTCCAGCTCTTTTCCAGGAACTAGCTTGATTAATGAAGGCCATTTCCTCTATTTGCAATTGCATTTTGGAATAATTAAGGTGCCTCTGTTATCCATTTCTCCCCGTTGTACTTTCTGTAGGTGAGTATCAATCACAAAACGTGAATATTGACCTGCTGTAGACTGTTGGACATTGTTGTGGTGCAAAACTATCCATTTCTCATAAGTCACAGTCATTCTCTTCATAACTCTACCTTTATTCTGTAGGAGAAAAGCAATATACCTTCACTATTGTCAGATATGTTACACAGCAGCCCTGTGGATTGACAGTGATGTTTCATTCCCAGAAACTTGCTTTTTCAGAAAATCCCTCGCATGGATTTACAGTAGGTGCATGAGTTAGCAAACAATCAGTACAGTGTTTCAGTGCTTATTTGATCTCTTGAATTCTTGTTAATGTTTTTTATAGCTGTAGAGTGAGGCTTTGGACATTTTGTGGTGCTGACAATGAAAGTGTGTCGAATTGCTTGGTGTGTACAGTAATAATGTCTTCCAGTGAAGTGTGTTCAGTTGCACAAGTTGAAGCCATCTAGTGGCTGTTTCAGGTATTTCAATATGTGTCAGGTGTGTTTTACTAGACTGGCTGTTAAATAAGAGAGAGAGAAAAAAAGAGAAATTGTGTTCTCTCCATTTGTGAAATATTGCATTTTCTAATGTACTGCAATAACGTGAAATGTGTGAAATTTTTCCATCCAGCATCATTTTCACAATCTCTGAATGCTTCCTCTATTGCCCAGTGACAATCAAAGTCTGTTAATAAAGACTTAACATATTCAACCTTTTCCTACTTACTTTATGTCAAAACTGGCACATATTTATTCATGTGCCATCCAATGCTGCATTCCAGGATAAATGGTTTTCATAGAAATGTGAGGACTTCCTGAAAAATTCTTAGGTTTGACTCATGCCATTAATACTTCCTGCTTAATGATTATTTTAGTAAGGTGTATCATGGTTTTTATGACTTTTCTGAAAGGATCGCTTTGATGCTGCTATTCAAGTTCTCTCAAGTCAAGTTGACCAAAAAGATGGGGTAGAATAACACAAACATCAACTCAAATATCTAGAACTCAGAGACTGTATTTAATGGACGTGTGCGCAACCAATTATTTGCAAAGACGTTTTTTTGTTATTGTTGTTCTCTAGTAGCTAAAAGATGATTAACACAGCTTTAGAGCAGCTGATTAATATAATGTTTACAATGCTGAGTATGACTACTAATGCATGAAAGGAGCACTTGTTGGGATGAATCCCACCAGAAAATGAGCATCATTTGGTTCAGTCCCACTCCTCTTACAATGCTATATAGGCTGAATCAGCCAGCGGTTTTCAGTAAAAAAGGAAACTATTAGGAAACTATTTGCTAACAGGTTTGATATGTTTTTTTTCACATCTTGTCCCTGTTGCTATAAAGTATGTTCATGAAAGCTTTAGGCCAGATGCATTTTACTGAACATAAGTGTTGAATTTCTCTTTGTGTTAAATAAAGTTCTTGTTTTGGATCATCATCTATTAAATATGATCTTCCAGCAGGGAAAAAACACTTCATTAGACGTTGCTATCAAAGACTGTTACAGTCTCTGGGCCTAAAGATAACAGAGATCATTAAAAAAATGCATGACTCATCATGACTCAGCATAATTGTACAAGCTCCATTGTAAAAATTGATCATTCACCAGACCTGTTTATAGGCCTTAACAGAATATTCATGAAGGCCATGGAGATTTTATATAACTTAAATATGTATGGTTTACAATATCAAGATAAAGGGTTTCATATGAACCCATAAATGATGGATTTTGTTACGGTGAACTGACACTGAAGTTTAGCGATAGATAATATAATAAGAGTAGACTTATTCAGATTGCACATTGTTCCTGGTAAAACTCAGCCAGAGCTTTACTCCATGCTTCAGAGTAACTGCAGCAAAGTAGTTCCGTCGTTTGGAAATGAAGCCTTAAATACCAACAGCATTAAATTAAAGCGTTACGGTTAATTTACACAGATTTTCCTGTAAAGAGACATGTATTAACAAGATATATGATGTGGCTCAGGAGTCAGCAGAACTTTGCCAAAATGAGCGGCGTATTTCTTCATGTTAATCCTGTTAAATACTGAGGCAGGTCGCTGTTTGTCCACAGTGTTTACTGGTCGCTACAAACACACTGATTGAACTCAATTACATCAAACCAATGAATGCACTGTACCTTTTTCAGTGGGAACAGAATTATCATTTGATATTATTTGCCATAGTTGAGCTGCACTTATAGAACTGCTACTCAATCAAAATTTTCTTTTTAAGTCTTAACTGTTATTTTGATTATGAAAATGTTATTGCTATTTATTTTCCAGCATTTTCAATTAAAAACTAACTTAGTTTTATATTTTTTATTGTTCAGTTTCCTCTAAAATTATATTTTACGTGCATGTAGTTTGCATGTAATGTAATGAAGCTACAGCCCTGATAGGGACCTGGGAGTAATTTATCAATACAGAGCCAGATAAAATTATAGCAAACAAACATAAACTCCACTTGTAGTTTGTATTGTCGTGTCCTAATGGTTTCTTTCAGAGCAACAAAACCATGTTACTGTGCACCTGCTCCAAATAACTTGCTTTTGTTTTGAGTTTCTGGGATTGTGAATGAGGCCGTGTGTTCGATCAGGTGACCGATCCTGTCACTGTTCACCTGGGGAATGTAGATCAAATCAGCACATAGGAGTGTCCATGCTCCACATTCCTCAAGGATAAAGCTCACTGAAATGACATTTTCTATTTAACTTTCTGAAAACAATGGCAATTCTGATCATTTTTGTTTTATCTTTTTATCATTTGAAACCATTCAGCATTCCTTCCATACTCTTAAGCTTAAAAGCACTCTGTCGCTTGTAAGTAAATCTGTCATTACATCCATGAAGTGTAAATCCATATGAACATGCCATAGCTTGTTCATGTCATGTCTTGAATTTTCTTACAGGTGTCGGAACAAATTCAACATTTCAAATAACACTGTGCGTTAGTCACTGCTATCCCAGGATCTGGTGACAGCATGGAGCAGGTATGAACATGCTTGCTGTGACACCTGAGGAGAGGCGGGGTGAGGGAAAAGAGGCGGATCAGAGGGGATGTTTTGAATTCTATGTTGCCAGTTCATCACAGCTAATGACTGCGTTGGCTGCTCCAGTTCACAGAGAGAGGAAGTTCAAGGGACAGAGGAGGACGTGTGGAGATGAATCTATACAGGAGCTTTGGAAATCTCATGGAGTCTTGGGTGGTTGAAGACAGCCAGTGCTCGGACTCGGAATGGCCTGGAAATAATGATGAAGACTCTCCTACACCTTCCTCTGACATGGGGACAAACCTGCGCTCAGAATCTGTGGACTCTGGAGTGGAGACAGCCAGCTGTGACACGTCTTTTCATGCTACATCCTGCTCCATCTCAACACATAATGCAGAAATAGACACATTCACACCAGAAAGAGAAGGCGACGGACTCAGTCAAGCCTCAACATCACAGTCTCCAGTTCTCCTCTCTCCTCTTCCTTCCTCTTCCTCACTTCACCTTAATCCCAGTGGAGCTCAGGAGAGGTCCATCACCTCACACCAAAAACTGGAGCAAGCGCTACAGAGGATTGAAACTAATGTCCAAAAGACCAACCCAGGGCCCATTACAGTGAATGAGGTGCTCAAGCGACAACCCCAACCATCTTTTCTACCTAAACGGCACACATCAGAGATAGTCAGAGGTCAAAGGTCAGGAAATGTTGGCCTGAGGAGGAACGTTGACTCATTAGTGTCCATGAGGCAGATGTCCAGACGGCCGAAGTCTATGAGTTTTGACAGTCAGCCAGTTGAGACAAGATTAAAGGTGAGACTATGTTTATTTCACAAAACAAAATCTGTTTAAATATTTTGGGGAAAAAACTGAAAAGATACAGCCATTTTCATATTAAAGTGTTGCGCTAATGCATTTGATTTGTGCTTGAGCTTATTTGGTACCAGTTTCAGGATTACCTCAGTTTCACAGTAACATGTATGGTCTTGCACAGCAGAGACTTGTGAATGTAAACTGAAAGCCTGAAAGAAAGTCCCAGGGGTGTGACAATGCCTCTACTTTTACCTTAGTTAAAGGGTTGCAACACACCTAGCTGCTCTTAAATCTGAAGTAGGACAGGCTTGTCATTACACATATAGGATCTCTTTCATGCTTGCAACCCGTCACCAGTCCGTCTGTGGTGCAAGGGATCATAAACCAGTCTGCCCAGGTGACTTGACGCCCACAAGCATGAGAGGAATGGACAGAGACATGAGGGGGAAGTTTAGCAGTCGGTGGGGATTGTGACAGACACATTCTTAACCAGGTGGCGGAAATAATCTTTTGAAATTTAATTTTGACCAACCATGTAAAGAAAGAGCTGGAGTCATTTGTACTCCTCTCATCTGCCATGAGTTTGAGTGCTCTGTGCCAAAATTAGCACACAGAGGCGTTGAAACAACTGGATTAATGCATCTATTGCATCCAATCAATGTTGCTTTAGTCTTTGGGTGTGTGTTTGTAACACTGTTTATTTCTTTGTTTGAGAGTCAAGGTTAAAAGGCTTCAAAAAACCCAACACTGTGACATCATACAATGCCAAGTCAATATAATTACTTAATTATGTACTTTTGTAATTACACATAATCAAACCGTCATTATCGTTAAACCAATTATGCAAACACGCAGTCATAAAAAATAAAAGCAGTCAGTCAGTTAGACAAATCTGGATATTCTGACTTAACAGGTTGAGGATTACACCCTTCTTTACAAGGTTAACCTCAAAGTCCACAGAGAACAACAAGCTTCTGTCAATGATGCACCATAATGAAGGCTAAGCATCTATTTTAATATAATTTTAATCTCATAATTTCTATCTGTTAATAAAGTAATCCTCTGACATGTTATTTGTTATTTTGTGTCAGGCCAATAAGTGAATTTATCCAATTCTTGGTTTATGATGAAATGCATGTAAAATGAATGACATTCCTATCAGCCTCAGCCCAGGTTACCTTATGTTAACCGCTAATTAGTACATGTTAGCATGCTAACTTACTAAACTAACAGGGTAAACATGGTAAAAAAAAAAAAAAAACCTGATAAACATCAGCATGATAGCATGGTCATTTTAAGCATGTTAGCATGCTGAAGTTAGCATTTAGCTCAAAGTACCTGTGCGCACAGCCTCACAGAGCTGCTAGCATGACTTTAGCATAGCTCAATCTTATTGATGGATTGGGGCTGAAACTTTAGACTGTTGTCATGGACAATTAATCTGTATATTGTTTTTTATTAATTATTCTGTCTAGACTTTGTCAGAAATTGACTGTAAAAATATCCATCACAGTCAAAGTTGTCTCTAAATTGAATGTTAAACTGGCTGTTTTGCAGTCAAACCACAGACATTCAGTTTATTGTAAAGTGAATCAAAAAAGAAGTAGCAAATTCTCACCAATCTTTATCCTTTTCCCCTAAGAAAATTGATAAATTGACTGTGAAACATTTATCAACTAATTTTATGTTGACCCAGGACTTGAATTAAATATGAGAGGGACAAAACAGAATTTGTGATAAATTTAATTTGTGGTCTATAATTCATCCTGTCACCAAATTGCATGGCAATCCATTCAACAACTGTTGATATTTAAATAAGACAAACCTCTAACTGCTGGTGTTGTTAAAGGAAGGTCAGGAGATCATCAAAGGCTTTATCGTCTAAGACACCATGTTACTTCTCAGTCCACGAAATGTAGAAATCTTCTGCACCAAATTGGTGTACTGATTAATTGACATTACAACATTTAGCATCATGTAGCTTAGCATGGTTATAAAACTGTCACAGGTTAAAGTCACCTTTGATTTGTTAACACTGGAGAGTTTTGCATGATTTCTCAAGCACTTTAAGTCGTCTAAACTTGTATAAATTGTGTATTTATTCCATGTCGCAAGGTAATGCTTTTTTTGCTTAATGATCTTTGCAGGACTTAGACAAGGAGGAGGGGAAAGAACTGAGTCCTGGACTCAGCTACTTGGAGCAGGTGTGCCAAATGTTAGAGGACATTGCCAGAAAACAGATGCAAAACCAAACATTACAGACGGAGATGAACACCCTGCGGTGCCATCAAGACATGGAGGTGAGCCAAGCGAAGACTTTCAAGTATTGCTTCTTTGCAAAAGGCAATTATAAAGTTGTCAGTGTTTCCTCCCTGTACTGGGTGCTAAAGCGTGACATGAGCTCACCTATCAGGTGTTGACAAGATGTCTTCGTGCAGCCTGAGGGTTAATATGAAAATTAAACCCTGACATCATTGTCCTTCCCTTCCCTTGGCTTTCTTTCAGGCTCTCGACACCTCTCAGGGTGTCTCTAAAGCTGCTGTGGAGAACCTCTCTTCTTGTCAAAGGCTTGAAAATGCACAAAGTGCAAAGCAGAGTTTCAGTCTCCCCCAACGGCGGAAAGATTTTCCTCACAGACATGTACGGCAGAGATCCGCTTCATTCACAACTATTTCAATGCTGCAGTCAGGTAATTCATAGTCCACCTCTTTCTTCCCTATCGTCTCTTTTTGTGTTGGAGTATTTTTAATAATTAACTATGGGAGTGGATTGCCAATCCAAGAAAGTATCTTGTGTAAGCTGCAGCTCTGTTGTTTTTTTGTGTGTCCTGCAGGACAGTCAAATGCAGACTGCAGAGGGCAGCATTTGAGTATAGATGATCTGCTGGAGATGGTAGAGGAAGACAATGAAGTGCAGGTAGAATACATTCAAATACTATTTATAGTCTTAACTTACGTAATAAATGCAATCAAAATACAAGATATAAAACATATTTATTTGTTGCTAGTGCCTTAATTTTGAAAAATAAAAATATTTTTATTTTTCCCTAATGTTCTACTTTTTTGGCCCACACATATTTTTGTGTCTTTTCAGGAACCTAAAAAAGAGAAGAATAATAAAATTTACAAGATCTGGAGGTTGAAATTTGGCTCTATGAAAAAAGAGGAGTCTGTCTTGAGAAACAGGTGAGATATTGTATTTATCACAACAACCTCTGAATCTCATATGATGCATGATGCTCTGATTACATGTGTGTGCTGCTCCAACATGGCAGCCAGCCACAGCGATGCACTGGTCCAGAGCTAATGCACAGTAGATGCAGATATGCTTTGGTGGGAGTCTGTGCTTCTGTTCCCCCTCAATCTTGTCCTTTCTTTCATGAACCATGGCTTAGCTAGTGCTTCTAGCTCTCTACAATAATTTGTTTCAGCTCTGTTTTATGAATTTTTTATCCATGCAGCCAACGGACGCAGTCATCTGAGAAAAACTCTGCCCGACGTCGGTTGAGCCAGCTGTTCAAGAGGGACAGGAGAAAAACTGCTTCGTAAAAAAACAACAGCTTGCATAAATGATGATGGACATTTCGGTTTCAGTTCTAAAAAGGAGAACGTGTTCTTTCGAAAGCCTGAGCTCTGTCAATGCCTTTGAATTCACTCAATGTTAATTTGATTTCTGCTGTACTTGCCAATATTATTTATGCAATTAAATAATATCATCTTCTCTCAAAATGTGATGAGTTATTAAATTTCTAATTTTACCACAAAGCTTGATTTTACAAACATCATAGAGCGTCTAATTTTTTTTTTTGCCCCATCAAAGCTGCATATTGGAAAAGAACACTGGTGCAGTTCAGTTTGCCGCCACTGTAAATGTCAAGAAATGTAAATATACAATAAATATTACTTTCTTTTTGCAAGTGTTATTCATTTTATCTTGGTGTACGTCTGTAACAAGAGAGAGACATATTTCACATCCAGAGCCGGCCCTAATCTTCTTAGGACTTTCAGTAAAGTTTTGATAAGGGCTTCTTCTGTCTGAACCTCTATGTGAGCCTTAGCTGCACAATCAGAACTAACATCCCATTGCTTCAACTGCAAACCTTCCTCCTTTCAAACAGTATGCTCCATCTAACGGAATAATATTGACCCAAAGACATCAGATATAATAGTAAAACACTGACAAGTGCCACTTAACTGCACAATGGCTACTTTTACCTTGGATACCTCAAGTACATTTTGCTGATAGTTCAAACTTTTACTGAGGAAATGTTTGAATGCAGGACTTTCATTTGTAATGAGGAGGCCATTTTCTCAGTGTGGTATTAGTGAGCCACTCTAACTTAAGTAGCTAAATCAAGTGAATATTTTTCCACGCGAATAAACATCGACTGACAGACTAAACGGGCTGATCATTGTCTTGTTTGAATATCATGTGCACTGAGGAGGAAGAGGCCTGATGAGCCGATACATTGTCTGGATTGAGTCCAAAGAAGTTACAGCTGACATGCGAGTTGTTGTTTTTTTTTTTTCTTGTGCATGCGCATACAAGAACGTGTTTGTGAACGCCGCCTTGGTGCTTCTTATCATATTTTTCGAGCTGCAGTTCACTGACACCTGTTGTCCTTGTCAGATTTAATACATGGTTATGTTTCACTGTCTTGCAGACAGAAAGGAGATGTGCTGTCCATCCCAGCTAACTTAATTCTCACATCTGTTGACTGACTGACCAAAGTCACACTGTGTGCTTTCTTGGTCTGCGTGCTGCTAATGGTTGCATCTGATTTCACAGCTAATTTGGCCTGGTGGCAGGTAATAAGAATGACCATTCAGAAATATCCAATCTACTATTTTCATAGGTCAGGGCTCAGTGGGTCACACTGAAGCAACAATATCAAACGTTAAAAGTTAACACAAAACACATTAAAACTTTCTTTAAATACCTTTAATTGCTTTTATTAAGGGACTTTGTAATGGGTTTTCATGAACTAAGTGTTTTTGTAGGGGGTAAAAATATTTTAATAATGACAAGAGACCATGAAAATCAACCATCTGAAAATAATCTTCATGTTTTTAAAGAATTTCTTTATTGCAAAAAAATGATGTGTAAATTAATGGTTGGACTTTACAGTGTTTGGTTCATTTCAGATTTTTTTTAAAATCAAAATCATTTCAATTCCCTCAAACTTTGCAGAAAGCCCATTAGAAAATACCTCAATATATTGTGATATATTAATTAAATCTTTAACTATCCCCTTCAAATGTACATCAGGCTAGAAAATAAAGGGGCTCAGTTTTATAATGCATTAGTCTTAATAAGAAAAGGAAAGCCAGAATTCTGTAGATGGATCCTTTTTGCAGCTTGACAGATAACAAGTGAAGGCAACACGGTTATTTTTTTTTTATCATTTATTTAATCTTTATTCACCTAGGTTGGGGGGATAGACCTCCCCTGGCATTCCCATGTAAAGAGATGTCAATGACAAACACGTCCAACCAAACGAGAGAGGGTGAATAGGATTCCAGTTCATACATAAAATACATTTATTTACTATTTATTGAACCACCAGCATCCATTAGTCCCACATAGCATCCATCTGTGCTATTAAATATATAGAGATAACATCTGTGGAGGGATTTATTTACTGTATGTGTGTGCAAGAGAGGGGTTATTGGCAGAGAGGTTAGAGCTTATAGACGAGAAGAGTGGTGGTGGTGGTGGTGGTGGCGGGGGGGGCAGCGTTGAGTCATGCCTGCAGTGTCCCCCCCTTGTCTACATGATGCCACAGGAGGACAAGGGGTTGGCGATCTGGCAGGTGCAGGCTGACTGGCAGTATTGGCGCACAGTCTGGTAGCAGCTGCGGTCGGCGTCCCCGCCCCACTGCACGGGCCCGTTGGGGTCAGAGGGCAAGCGGCTCAGGATGCTGGTGTTGATGGCCAGAGCAGCCAGGCCATAGTCAGTGAACAGCACTGTCTCACGTCGGCACGTGGGGCAGGAGATGAACTTGTACTTGGGACAGGACTCATAGAGGATCTGCAGGCACTCCTCACACACTGAGTGCAGGCAGGAGAGGATGCGTGGGCGCTTGCCGGCGAAGTTGTAGGTGTGACCGCACGTGGGGCAGTCCAGGGGCTCACAAGGCATGACGGGTCCCGAGGAGGAGGAGGAGGAAGTGGAGGAGGAGGTGGAGGAGGAGCGCAGCACGTACTGGTTGACTATGACGTCTTCCATCTTGTAGTGGAACTGGTGGTAGCAGATCTCATTGGCACTGGTTTTGCGCTGCGCCAGGAAGCTCTGCTCCCTGCGCGTCATAGGGGCCACGGGAGACACCATAGGCCGGGGGGACCCTGTTATGTCCAGGGTCAGGTCACTGCAGGCCTGGTTGACAATGATCTCACCTTCCCCGCCGCCATCCCATGCCACTCTGGGGGGTGGGGCATAGCGTGGCTGAGTGACGGGCACAGGGCACTCTCTGGGGAACTTCTCCGACTGGATGATCTTGACGGTGTCCATGGGGATGGTGACGGGCTGACGCCTGAGGCAGGACATTCGCACGTTTTTGGAGGTTGAAGAGAGACTGGCTGTGGCTCTTTTTAGCTTTGGACACCCCTGCCTGGTTCTGGGCAAGGGGAAGAGAATAAGGCTCTTTTTCTGAAGTCAGCCATTTGAGGGAACATGAGGACGGATGGTTGCCTCCATATTTCCCTTAGAGATCCCCCCTATGGCGAGCACTACTGTCAGCCTGAGTCTTACTGAAGGGAAGACAGATAGAGGAGCTCTGCCAGACAAACACAATCTGCACCTTGATTTTTGTTCCTGCTGATATGTGCAGATGATGATGATTTATCAGTCCAGCTTACGGCGTCTGACCAGTGTTGACTAGTTAAAGGTAGTTTTTCTTGTTGTTCTTACTCACATATGTGGATGTTCCTGTGCTGTCTCTGATGGCTATTTGCATAAACATTCACACTTAAGGACAGTCTTTAGCACAAAGATATGTTCTCACTCAGTGATAACAACACCAATAAATAATCTCATATGCACACAGATGCTCACATATATACATACAGTACAGGTTGGTGGATATCTGAGTTCACAGAGTGAGGAGTGGGGGTTGAGTTCAGGCAGTTCAGAAAGGTCCAAGATGTTTTGTCTTTAACTGTATCCGGTGGCTTACTAAGGAAACTCTTGCCTTCTTAGTCTAGCCCTTACATTTATGTGTTTTTCACTTAAATGCTTGCTCAACTTCCTGTTTTTTTGCTGCAGGTGTGTTAGGAGTTGACTTGGGTGTGTGAGAAAGAAAGAATAAACTCCAGTCTCTCTCTCTCTTTCTCTCTGCTCTTGGTCCAGATTGGTCAGCTGACCCTATGTGACTCTCTAGGTGGCTTGATAAGAAGGACGGAGGAGGTCTTTTTTTTGGGTGGGGAGGTTTCCTTTAATGCGCTGTTGGAATGACTCCTTTAAGCTCCAAAGCTCCCGAATTCCTCAGAGGTGGGAGTGAGAAGGTTTTGATTCTGGACTTTCAGACAGTCCTCCCAACTGAGCAGAGGATGTGATAACAGTCTGAAGGAGGCCTCTGTGCTTTTCTCACTTTTTCTGTGGTTTAGACTTGAAATGTGTCCTCACAGTTCCTTTGGACCATCTTCCTGTGAAAACAGTAAAAAGAGACTTATAAGAGAACATGAATTTCTGCTTTGTTAAATACATTGTGGGTTTGATTTGGTGAATATTGACATTTAACATAAAAATAAAACAGTTTAACAGCATTGAAATACAAGAACAAGTTCCTTAGAAACATGCCTTTAACCCTTTTCATAGAAATAATATTGACTGTCAGATATTTTGAAATTCACATGCTCCTTCAAAATGTTTTTTTTTCTTTGTATGATTGATTTGAAATTTAAAACTTGAAATAGTCTGCTTTAAAGTCTATTGTATCTGTTCGAAGATCAGTTTCATTGTCTCCATTTGATGAATGATGGTGCCAGAACTTGGCACAGGTGTGTCTCTACAAAGACAGAGATAATTATCATGTTGCCATGCGCTCCGGGGCAGAGTGCAGAGAGTACACCTTGCTTATGAATAAACACAATCAGTCGGAAGTTAATGTTGATATGTGGTGAACCTTGGTGTAAGAATTACAAACACCGCACATCAACTGTGTGTTTGAAATGGAGAGCGTGATTCAGATAATTTAGCTCTGAGCTTTTAGGGTCAGCTACTACTGATCAGATTTATTTCTTTTAATCAGAACGACAAAATACCACAAAGGAATTTTGATTATAATGATATGTGATTAAAAAAAGCTAAAAATGTACAAAAATGCTCCAAATGTTTGCCATTGTTTGTTTAATTTATTACTTACTTACTGGCTTTTAAAATTGTCATCTAGTTTCCTTGTATTGGTCAAACAAGCCATTGATAGTAATTCTTTTTAAATTTACAAGAGAGCATCTTTTAAATACACTCTGTAAACTTTCATGGACACACCTTTAATGTAGTTAAATACACCAGTTTTACCACAATGTCTAGTTTGCAGACGGTGTCATAGCAGTGTTACAGTACTGAGCTCATAGTGACGCTGTCATGCAGTTATACATGATGTTTCTACTTCCTTTCAATCCTGATGTTGTTATATGGGAAGAACAAAATATTAAAAACGTGTCCAAATATAATGTCGTCCAGTAAAATTCCATCATTAACTATGAACTCAGTGATAAACATTTAACCAAATTAAACATTTCTGACAATGTCATCAAAAACTAAACTTTATGAGCTTCATAAACAGAGATGACATGGCAGAGCCGTCGTATTGGACTGCATCAGGCTTTACAGGTACCCTCATAAAACATGTTTGTTTTTATGATCTTTCTGTATAAATTTGAGCTTTATTCATTCTTTAGATTTAGGTGTCCACTCAAAACTTATTCATTTTTAATGAAGTAGCATAAAGATTTGCATTTAATTAAGCTAAACTTAAGTTTGTTGCAATTTTTTTGTACTGAGCCTCCATGTGAGTCTATTAAAGATAACAAAAAAAAGGTTATTCCAATCTCTGTGGGGGGTGTAAAGTTCATTCCTATCATCTTCACTTTTAAAGACCACTATAAATCTTAAAAGAGCCATAATATGCCAGTTACACAAGATAAACTGTGTGGTCAACCACAGAAGACATAAAACGTTAATCACTAGTAATAAAAGCTGAAGCCTTATTGTTTGATGATTGCAATACATGTTGTGTTCCTGCCGATGTCGTACTTCCTGCCTTCTATCACAGTCATCTTGTTAGTTGCGTCAGTTTGGCTCGAACATGCGTGGGAACAGGTTACAATTGCCACGGAGGCTTTGTGTCATACTGTGTGTGGGTTTGTGAAATAGAACGAATTCATGGATGAAAATTTTTAGTTTGACCAAAACAATAGCTGCCCAACAGCAGAGGAGGGAGGATGACACATCTTTCATTCTGTGCACGGCTGTCAACAGTGATGATTCATGAGAGGAAAAAAAAAACTGAGCAGAGGAGGAGGTGACCTACATGAAGAGGAAAAGAGTGAGAGAGAGAGAGAGAGAGAGAGAGAGAGAGAGAGAAAGAGAAGCAGAAAGCAGAGAGAGTGCAGTGCTGCTTCTGGCTTCTATTTATAGTTTGTTTATCTATGTACCTCTCAGTGGTTTCCTGCCCCCAACCCCTGCTGAAGATTCACACCGAATGAGGGAGATGTACCTAATGAGCGGAAGCGCTTTAGCCCATTACTTTCACGTGATGTAGGGAGCCATATTGGGCAAGCAGGCAGACATTTGCTTCCCCCCTTTATTCTGTCTCACAGAATCTGTTGATTTATTTGCACTGTAGAGTCCACAAACACACAGGGCTGTTACAATTTCACCAAATGAGTTCCTACAGATCTGCAGTACTGCAACACTTCCCCCAAGACAGCTTCTGTTTTCTTTCTCATCCACTTGCAAACCCAGCATGCATTCATGCACATTTTATCAAGACAGGGATATGTTTAGAGGCCAATGCCTGGTGCTTTTAAATGCTATTTTGCCACGATCTTTAAAGAGACAGTCCTTGTGAGTGTTAGTATTGTGGCATATAGACATAGCAAGAAAAAAAAATTAAACAAATGATCTCAAATGCTAATATAATCTAACTAAAATCACAGAAAATAACTTGTCCATGATCCAAATGCTGGATTATATGCCTACAGTCAATTTATTTAAAAGCATATTAATGTAAATCACCATATAAAAATAAAAAATGATGACATTAATATTTTTTTAAAAATTATCCGTGTTTAGTTGTATAAAGAGTCCAAGCTCTACATTGAAATCATTGATATGAACACTGCAGTGTGATCATATTGTCAGAATCAAGGCTGGATACTAAACTGAAACACAGTCACATGATCAAATTTTTAGTCATACTGGCTTCATTCTACAACCAGACCTTTGTTGGTTTTAGAGGAGCAGTGTGTTATTTTTACACTAACATTTTAAGATTTGGTGACATGGTCTTTACAGATAATGTGCTCTTTTTGCTCTTTTTTGCTCTAATAATGTTACAAATTGAAACGTGTACATAAAAAGCATCTGAAAATCATGTAAGCTCTGGCAAGCTGTTATTAGTTTTCTGAATCAGTGGCTCTTTTTTGTTATTGCTCATAAGCCTGTAGAGAAGATGCACAGTTCACTTTAAAATTATAGCTTAGCCTCTCACACAGTGTTTCAATCAAGCAAAGTTAAGTTCATATAAAAAATTTGATATTTTGTTTTATTAAAAAATATTTTGTGATATTTGTATTCCTCAAGGAAGACTGTTAAAACTTTAATATTCTGGCATTTGAACTTAAAATCAGAGATAAATCAGCATAAGACCATTTTAAACGATACCTTACATGGTACAATGTTATGCTACAGTATACTGATGTCTCCAAGCTCTCTATATGTTTATGTAAGTTCAATAGTGCAACTTTAGCTTAATACTAATTATTTTAAATTTTTTTCAAATTAAACTATAGAAATGAGTGATAGACCTGCTCATATGATGCAGCTGTATTGTCTGTATGTATTTGTCTGCATGTATATTTGCCAGTAAATGCTGTAACAGGAAGCTGCAGTACAGAAATAACAAAGATGTGTTTGAGGTTACATAGAAACTGTGTTACCATTACATAAACTCCCTGCAGAGAAAAAACAAATTGAAACGAAATAAAAGTCTTTGGTCTGTTTCTTTCATGTTTGTGGAAAAATAAGACTGAAAATTTGATTATTTAAACTCTCAAATGGTGATATTGGCTTAAAAAAAAAATCCAGTATCAGCTTCTCTGTGCTTTTAAAAAAGTGATAATCAGCCATCTTTTCATCAATATTTGTCTGGACAGTCTCATGGATGTAAAACATGTCTGTCTGGTGGTGGCAGGGGTCAAGATGATAAAGCATCCAGGCTGCATGAGGAGCCTTTGAGTCTGGGGGAGATGAAGCAGCTAAAAATTACCCTCTAATTTGGTGACAGTGCTATGAAAAGAGCTGATAACTGATGCAGGCAGCCTGCTGATGGGCCAGCTTTGGCGCAGCCTCCTCCTAATCGACGGAGCCCTCTCTGGTTATGTAAGGAGCTCATCTCCGACCCAGCCACCATATTAACACAGTGCTGCAGCTCTCCCACAGTCTTGACATTGGATGCGTTTGCGTGCGTGCGTGAGTGTGTGTGTGTATACATAGCTCCAGATCCTCTCCCTGCAGAGGAATTATAACACTAATGAAATCATGGCAGGCATTTGACCTCGTCATCACAAGCAAGGGGAGGAAGAGAGAGAGCTGACCACAGATATGTCAGAGGAGTCTGTCTCAGCAGCAAATTCCTCATACCATTAAGTATAAAGTCATACACACACACACACACACACACACACACGCATACAGATGCTAGAACATTCTCACCCTCACACGACTCTCCATCCCGTACATAGCACCACCCTCTACATTCCAGCGGACACACAAACAAACAGATAACAAACAGAAAGATTTAGCTAGATTTATTTCAGACTGATTACTGAAACGAGCGCACACCTTAGAGAGAGAAAAACTCACACGGCTCCGCACGTCTAGAACATTCCTATCCTCTAACACTCCCACTAAGTTCCCTCATCTCTATCAGACACACACACACACACACACACACACACTCACTCACACATACACTCAAATGCACAAGGGATCATGATCAACTGGATAGATTCCACCTGTGCAGATCGCACAGCAGCAGAAGGGCACCATGTTCTGAATGAGTCATACAGAGCCTGCATCAGTCTGTCTCCCTGCCTGTCTCTCTCTCTCTCCTTTCATTCAATAGAAACCTACCAGTCTCTCCCTCTTGCTGTCTGCCCTTCCATCATGTTAGCCGTCTGGCCTGGACAGAGGGGACGGTCTTTGTGCCCCTACACCACATACCAGCAGTATGTCAGGTATGTGAGCTATGTTAAGATGTGAATCGACATTCATGCCTCAGCTGGTAAAACAGCATTGCCACATCTCTCCTTCGATTGTGAGGGATACCATGTTGGTATTTTGATTACATAACGTGTTATGACCTTAGCGTAATCTAAGGGCAAATCTCCAGATTTTCTATATGTTTGCTGACAGCGGCTTTTCTCTGCAAATCATGGCATTTGCAGGCTTTCACTGGAGTATCGTAAATGTTTCAGTTAAGGGATTATTGCACATCTGACATACTTTACATTTTAAAGAGAATATTAAGTGTGGTTCTGAGTAAATGCTGATGACAGATGAAACTCAGCATCTTGCTTGACAACGTGTCCCTGGTTGCTGCAGCTATAATGTCTTTAAATACTTGAAATACCAAGATTTAATTCTTTTAAATTATTATTGTCTTAAATTTTCCTGTCTTGGAGAGATTTCTTTGTAGTTATTTTCAAAAGGAAGTGATGAATTTAATTTACATAAACAATGGATTACTATTGGGGAACTATAGAATAAATTCCAAGATTTAGTCATAAGATTTAAATATAGCAGGTTTCAGATCCACATATCATGTTCAGCTCCAACTCTTGCATTTACAGTCAGGCTATCTGGCTATGATGACATGTAATTATTTCACTGGCTACTGTATGATGGCAGTGTGATGTTTGTGTTGTTGCATGAGCAGGAAGTGCTTAGTGAGTATGTTGTTTTTAATAATTTAGCCTGCTGTCATTCATGGCAGACATCGGCCATTTTGCCTCTCAATTCATTACAGCCAAGTGCTCTTTGTTCTCATCTCTGTAGCTCCCTCGGCAACATGGCAGAGCTGCACATAGGCAGGAAAATAAAAAGCAATAACTACCAACGCTCTGCCTGACACAGACCTCATGGAAGATTTATGAGGAAAAGGTCCAGCAAATGTCCAGCTCTTCAATAACAACAGCGGCTTGATTGATTAAGACAATTGATTTTGCTTTTAAGGAGGCTGTCTCAGCACAGGGTTTAGATGGACGGTGCTGTTGATGCCTTGTGAGCAGAGTCTCGGGGGGCGGGGGCGGGGGCGGGGGGGGGGACTGTAAGATAGAGGAGAGGTGGCCAAAATATTTGGACCGTGTGAGATGGAGCAGCTTTTGCATGTGGGAGGGGTTGTGCGTTCGGGAGCAGTTATGCAATCGCAGCGTGGTGTGCCCAGCGCTCTCACTGCAGCGCCAATGTATGGCCAATATAGAGATGCCTCAGTGCTGCTGACACCTACAGAACAGGCCGTCCCTGCCCTGTCCTTATCAATCCCCCAACCTTCAGTTCCTCCTGCCCTCTCTGTCTGTCTGTCCAGATGTCTGTGAAATGTCATAATCGCTGGAGACATTGCACCCTGAAGATAGCATCTGCACATGAGCAAACACGTCATCACAGCCTTATTCACCGATTCTAATCATTGTTTGTAGCTGATGCAGATTAGTAGGTGCGCAGGTTTTCTTGCATGCATGTATGTGTGTCTCCATTCATGCATCCATGTGTGTGTGTCAGTGTCTGCAAAATGGACGGACATGATGCAACAACCGTGTAAATCCGAGATTAACATAACAAAGCAAAGGGCAGAGCCCACCTCTATCTGTTTGATTCTTGCACAAAAAGAGCTGGAAATAAAAACACCCCAGAAACATTTGTATAGCGGAGCCACACCTTACAGATCTGATACAAACAGGTGCACACTGTGATGATTAACACACAGAAAAACCTCAGAATCTTTTGACACACATACAAGGCCCATTCTCATCCTCACCTGTCTGCCTACGCACTTGTTTAATCCCAGTCCTTTCTTGCCTTCCTCGCTCCTGTTACAGTTGTTGCTGTCGATGTTGTTGATGCTCCTCTGTGAAGATAAACCAAGCTGCTCAGCCTCTTTGTTGACGGGATGTCTCACCAGAGGGAGGATGCTCTTTCCTGTCCATTTGATTCTAGCAGGATGAACGCGGAGCAGCAGCGACAGGGAGGAAACATGGAGAAGATGTAAGATGGAAGAAGCTGTTGCAAGGTGGATGCGTCATGTCTCGGGCTGCTTTCGTCGAGCTCTGCATCCCTCGTTTCTCTCCTCCTCTTCCCTCTGGTATTTATCCTTCACTCTCCGAACCCTACTTCTTCTCCTACAAGCTGTGGCTGCGCATCTCCCTCTTTGGTCTCTCTATCGTCATCCCTCTATCGAAATCTCTTAAATGATATAGCTTATTCTGTGCAGTGACCTGAGCTTATGTGCTGTGTTTTTTTCTCTGCGTTCATGTCCCTGTACCTTTCATCTGGTCCACAGGTAAAACCTCCGTTTCTCCTTCTTTCCCTCTCCTCAGCTGTTATCTCTCCTCTTAATTCAGCTGCCGTTCATTACTCCTCTTTCTCTTTCTCTGTCTGTTCCAGTCAGTGCGCCTCACAGTCACACATGCGCAGTGTTTTCACACATACATGCACACTTACACACTCTCCCTCTCTGTGCCTCTGGCTCCCTCCTTATGCATGTGGCTTGTTTTGCCTGCCCACCCCCCCATCTCTCTCGCTCTCTTTCTCTCTCTCTCTCTCTGTCTCTCTCTCTCGCTTGCTCTCTTTCTCACAAACACACCCTCTCTCTTTCTCTCTCACTGCTCTTTCTCGCTGCAGCACACACTGCAGTGCCTCTGCAGGCAGGATCACGTTTTCTAGATGCCAGAAAAAATATTTCAGCCAATGAGAAACCTTAACAATGTTACCCTCACACTCCCCCCATCTAAACACACACATGCATACACACCCAGAAAGAGAGACGTATTTAAGAGCAACTATACCTACACGTCTGAGATATAAAGGCTTTGCACGGGGGGCCATGAATCATACTTCACATTACAATCTGGTTAAGCACACCAGCCAGGCACACAGGAAATACAGGAAGTTGGTGCAAATATATCTAATCCAGGCAGTGCAGCAGATTTGAAGAGGCAAAACAAAACATTAATTTCCCCTCACAAATTAACTTTCTGTCAGGATGCTGACTGACAACCTTAGAAAAACAATCAGTCAGATTCAACTCTGACCACATGTATCTCACTCACGTTTGCAGAAATGGATTCCTATAAGCAGAGCCATAAAGCATTATTTTCATATTTTGAAGTGCCATTTGTATTAATTTCTCCTTGAGACTCAAAATCCTCAAAAAAAAACTTCACACTGCTGAGTGTCTAAAAAACATGCCCATAAACTTGAAGGCACCATCCTAAGCTCCTATTCAGTGATGTTGCATAACGAGGATTTTAATACATTTTGCATCTGCTCAAGCTTTCATGCTGACCAATAAATAATCCTCAGATCAAAGTGGAAAAAAAAAAACATGATGTGAATTTTCAATCAATGTAAGAGGGTTATGCTTGCATAATGTGGGCATCAAATCCATAATATGGTGAAAAGGAATGGAGCAATAAGTCTTGGAGAACTTCTGAACACCATTAAACTAAATAAGTCTTAGCACTGCGACTCCTTTGTAGTTTCCAGAAAACTTGTTTGAGAAGATTCACAGAATGTGTGCAGTACATCACTGATGCAATCTAAGTTCCTCAAACAGGCTAGTTGGTAAGCAGCTTTCTTAACACTCTTGGTAGGTTCTCATTTATTCTAATCAGCAACCCTTATTCAGGTAGGTGGATGTAATGGTTATGTGATAAATTATGTTTTTAAAGCCCATTAAAAAAAGACAAGAAACACACACTCACACACACAAATATATCTTCCAATATTTACAAGTAGTGCTGGGTAATGATTAATTGCATGTAATCTGCAACAGTAATAATTTCAAGTGAGCAAACACTTTATTCCAACTCCCATTAATCAGTGTTCATAAGCGTTTACAAACATTTAATGAATGGTTTATTGCATGCTCTAAATGCTGTGAGCACATATTAGTGTATAGATGTATTTGTCAACAGCAGACTGAAAACTCTTTCTAAATTTCTTCTTTTTCAAAAAAAAAAAAGATTATAAAGACAATTTTAGCAAAATATTGTAACAACATAAAAATGTATTCAGAGGAGACTTTACAGTTGTTGACCAATACACTAAAATGCCATCTTAGCTGATTACAGCTACATTGTAGTATTTCAAGTCATTTTTTAAATGTTTCTACTCAGTGTGAAAGTTTTACACTTGTAAAGTAAGTTGTGACTGGGATTCAAACTCAGTAAGTAGGTACAGTATAGCTGCTAATGATTCTGGACATCGTATTTTGTTCAGTACAGATGTTTTACCAGGAGTTGGACTCTTGACGTCATTGACAGAGAGACTTAACCTTATTAACTTAGTGTCCTGTTTCCCATTCCTGGAAGTGTGAGGAGACAGAATTATACAAACTCAATAAATCCAAAGTTAATGAATCACATGCCATGGCTCCTCTGGGTTTGTTTAGAGTTAAAGGATGTGCTAAAACTGTGACTTCACGATGGAGGCTGGACTCCTGGAGAACTGCATGCATCTAAAGCTAACATCATGCTAGCCTACATGTTCAGTGAAATACCTTCACATGTAATGCCAATCCAGCTGTTCAATAAATATCTCCAGCTGTTATGTTGAGCTAACTGTTCGGGAAATACCTCAGACTAATGTTAAGCAAGTTGCTTTCTTAACCTCAAGGTCCTGTTTTCTGTCTCCACATGTGAAGTAAAAGATGCATCATGGGCTTTGAGGCTCTTGGTATATTACTGTTGAGTTTAATTAAAATATTTTATCACTGATTACTCACAGCAATTAAAAACATTTTTCAAGGTAGGTGAAAGTGTACCACACTGTTTAAAAAGCCTGCATTGAAAATGTCAAGTACAAGAAGCCTACCTCAAATTTGTACATCAATATCACTAATCATCATCGCTCATAAATGCTGTTGAATAACAAAAGAACCAGTAAAAGTTTTTAAAAGCATAATCATCATTAAGGCTCTGACTCTGTCTTCCCCATCCAAGGTGTATTGTGAGTTATATTGTCTTGTATTGGCTTGCTTTGTGACTGTTTAGTTGTTCACTCTTCTTTGCTTAGTGTTTAGTTTTTGTTTGCCGAATCTGCTAGTGTGATTTGTCCTA
>JAQMCX010000027.1:3105047-3174791 GCA_029814765.1 Acanthurus leucopareius
AGTTGTTAAGCTTAGGGAGCTATTCACTGGGTCTGGTCCATTTTCTGTAGCACAAGTTTCTTGTGTTTACCTGAAATTAAGTCTCATAAAGTCAGCCAGTTTGCTCTATCAAACTTAAGGTGTGGTTTGATAAGATTTGATCAAGCCTTAAAACATTATAAGACTCCAACATCATCACACTAGGAGAACCCTGGTTTTCACAGTGCACGTCAGGTCAAAAGCATTGACAGAGCAAATTGTTTTATGTTCAAGAAAAGACCAATGAATGAATTTATTTTCAGTTAGTATCAGTGGATCACATAATTACAGACATGAACGTGTTGGAGGTTAACGGCCGAGGGAACTTGGTTGGTTAATAAACTAAAGTTTATAGCAAAAGTCAAGGCCGTTGGTGTGTGTGAGTTGTATTTCTACACTGAAGCCATACGAGTTGAAGTGCAGTTCAGAAGTAGCTGTAAGGACCCGAGGACTGACAGCATGTAATTGTAGTTATCAGGACAATGAAACATGTCACGCACAAAAGAGACCCAACATGCCCAGAGGCGAACTTCTCTCAACAAGGCCTGATTTATTTACCTGTTTTGGTAAACCAGTTGTTAGGTGGAGGTTAGCATAGATCACACCACTTTAACAAGTTTTCTTTAATCTTTATTGAAAAAAACCTTGTGTTATCAGAAATTTTTTAAGTGCCAGAGCCAGCCTATCACTGCACTGTTCAGTTTCACTGTGTGCCACACTAGTGATGGTAATGTCCGAATAAATGGACCTCAGGACCGAAACATCCGAGCTTAACTAACTTTAGCCTAAACCGCTTCTATAGTAGGGGTTTATAGTAAGAGTTTGTCTTGCAGTATCTTGCATGGAGTAACATGTATAGAATCCCTTTCTGTGTAATGAGGCTCTTGTGCCACTAGGGGGGCACTGTATTTAAGCTACAGGCTGTGTTTGACCTGAACGAGGCAGACCAATGCATCTCATTACATCACCTCTTACATAAATTAATATTACATGTACATTTTCATGAATTCTAATTCCTTACATTAGTCTTACAATAAATATTACCTTTGCAAATCTGTTTGTGCTGCATATTTAATGGGAAAGCATTTAAAGGGATTTACCGGTAAAAATGAAAATCATTCACAGTCTGTGGAGTTAGTATCATTCTGATTATTTGCTCATACATATGGCACAGCAATGGTGTTTAAGTCATGGCCGTTATTTTTCAATCTGGATAGCCAAATGACACGTCAAGCCACTTAGATGTTAATGCAGGAGTGTTATTACATACTAGCTTTTAACCTTATGTCCAGTTCTTCGAGGACATTTTGCTAATACTTTTTATGGTTGTTTGTTGTATATTACTCTTTGTTGAACCATTTTGGATAAAATGTTGATCGCAGAGTGACCAGCAGCTGACAGTAACCTTTTTAGAAGAAAAAAAAGAGATAAAAATTATGTTTTCCTTATCAATACTCTCATTTTATTCAGACTCTTCCTCAAACAGTGACTTTTTCACAAGGCTTTCTCTCACAATCCACTTTTTGTTTGCAGTTTTCTAGGAATCAAACACAAACACAACAAACACTGCTGATTTTTCACTGCTCAACATGTGGGTTAAAGTGGCTGACAGATGATGTTTAGGTATAAGCATAAAAATGCCTCATCTGGCTGTTGACCTTTGACTTTGGATTATACAGAATTACAGCCAGACGTATGATTCAAACAGAGGTAATGTGCAGCCTGAGGAGAATTAGGCAGGGATAAAAAAGATAAAACTCTGCAGTACAAAGCTTGCAAGCATGAGGCTAAAATCATAAATCATGCAGAAGCAGTGTGCTCATTTTCAAGGCCTAAATTACTGCAAGTGTACATTACCTCAGAGAATAAGTGATAAGAGCGATATAAAAGATGTTTCATAATGGGAATGTCTCTAAAATCTTATGTAAATTAAAGAAGAGATCATGTGCATTTCATACAGAATTTATTCAGTGCAAAAGAGATGTCATTTACATCAGTCAGAGCAGATTTTAATAGAAATTTCATTTGCAAGAAAATAAACAGCAAACCAGAATCGAGCATTTTCAGCAGGAACAACAGTGAACCACCAGAGGGAAGTAAAGAGCCAGACAATGCCCTGTATAATTCACACCCTTCTCTTTCCTGAGATGTTTTTATTCATTAACACTTAAAACAACATACAGTAAAGCACATAGATTTGAGAAGCGACAGCACTCATGGACTTTGAGCGCACATGAATAGAGCCACAAGGCTTAGGTGGAACGAGGTAGCAAGTTCAGCTATTTTAACACAATCTGTGTCGTCCTCAGAATTGTGAACTACAGGTAAGTTACTGACAATTGTATATCACAAGATCATCTCTTTTTTGATGGTTTAAGGCAGTGTCCTAAATATATTCATTAAACAATAAAGTAGCATTTACATTTCCAAGTAAGTTAGAATAAGTTATTAAATAGTAAAACAGGATATTAAGATTGTGTTTACTCACATTACTCCTAAAGCCTTATGGATTATTTTATCCAGTTTGCATTAACAAGGACTTGTGGCAGTTTCCACAAATGAAATAATAAATTTCTGTGATTTCAAAAAGCATGTATATACTCTCTGAAGTGTGGGTCCCCGTTTATAGGCTGTTCTAATTTACACTGGCACTTTTGCTTCAGCCCATTTTGCTCACAATCACAAAAGCAACAGCAAAGACAAGAAGACTCATATTAAATACTGGAAGACCTACAACTGTTCGCAGAGGGTCAGAAAAGTGTGCAGCAAATACATGTGTGAATATTTATGCTCAATATTAACATTAATCAAGTGTAATATGTCTTAATACATGACAACATGGTCCACTGGTTTGACTTAACTGAAACATGGCAAAATTAAACAAAATAGAAGATTATTTACCCTCATAATGTTAAGTTATAGACAGTCATATAAATTCTAAAACATTTATTCGATATCCCGCAAAGGTTTAGCAGTCATTGATGACAGAAAATATATTTATAATGATACAGCTAAAAGTTTCACATTATTTTTGTCTAATTGAAAGGGTTGTAGGGTAACTACATGTAGATATAAATTAAATTAATATAAATTCCTGTCCATCCAAGCCACTTCAATACAGATTACAGTATCTGAGAGCAACTGGGGTCGGTCAGTTTTCTTTAGAAAAAATATCCGTGGCAGAAAACGCACACACACAGAAGAATGATGGCGTTGATGTTGACAACATTCCTCCATAGTGGCACCTCTGAGGTGTCTGTGAGCTTTTTCTGCAGCTCTGCCTCCTCCTCTTTGCTCAGCTTAGGACCCTTTTTCTGCTCCAATCCACAGAAGCACATGATTGCCTTCTTGAAGAAGCCTGGCTCCTCCTCATCTTCTGTAAGGGAAGAGAAGCAATGAGGAAAATCTGCTTGTGTGTGTGTGCATACACAAAGGAAAGCATATATGTTATGTTTAGGTTTTACTTGTGGTAAATACCTTCTATTTCCATTTTGTCTGCATTGTCATCATCACCGAGCCATTCATCCTGTTCAAGGTCCACCCTCTCCTCTGTGCTATTCCTCAGGCCCCAACACAGACGATATAGCTAGACAACACAAAGAACACAAGACATGGATTCCGTTATTTATGAAGTTGGTTACTGCAGTGTCTCCCAGTGATTGTTTGAAATAAAATAACAATAAAGATTAAGTAAATGATTTAGTGTCATTTCACAGCGGTCACATACATGCTTGTCAGGGATGGGTTTGGTCATGTATGAGACTCCCACGATGATGATGCAGGAGGTGACAAAGAGGATGATGGAGAAATAGAGGTAATGGACTCCACATATGATGGTCGGACAGTTACTGGGACTAACGCAGCTGCCTGTGCCATAGACAAACTCAGTAATCATCCTGGACAGGCCGATCAATAGGCCAATCATCAGGCCACAGAAAGCACCCTGAGAAAAGAAAAAGAAGATAAAGACTTCAAAGTTATGCTTACAGTTTCGTATGACTTTGTAAGGATGGAGCTCTGTTTTGAGCTACTGAAAAAGCTAACTAAAACTAGCATTGCGAAACGTCCACCATGACAATGCTAACATACTGATTTTAACAAGTATAACTTTCACTATTTTACATATTAGCATCCTAACATTTGAAAATTAACACTAAACACAAAGTACACCAGAGGCTCATGGGAATGGCATTAGTTGCACATAAATTTGGTCACTAAGTTCTAAGACAAAATAAAATGACCTTATCATGGGGCTGGATAAAAAGTTACCAATTTCATGACAATCCATCCAAAATGTGTTAATACATTTCACTTACAAACACAAATGCCAGCTGGTAACACTAGATGAAACGCCACTTAAGTCAGTAGGCTGTCTCCCACTGGGATCAACAATACAAAATTATATAAAATTTTATGGCAATTATTCCAATAGTTACTGAGATATTTTGGTCTAGACTTAAGTGATGGACCCAAGGCCAAAAAATGAAGGAAACACTGATGCACAAAAACCTGCAGTTCTTCAAATAGCCACCTAAGTCTGAGCTTAAATGCAAGTCAATTTCCACAGAGCCCTGGCTCCATCTTTTTGTCCCCAATAAAGTTTCTTATATATCCAAAAATCCAAGATGACAATGGCCACAATGTCTAATGTAATGTCATGATGTAAAGCTTTTGATACTGAAAAATAAGACAGTGGATAAAGCCTGTTTAATGCACTGCTCTGCTCTTGCCGATGTGTCCCTAAATAGATAAAACAGCATGCAATGGATTCTGTCAGACTACAGAGCCATCACAAGAATAAATGACAAAACAAAGACATGACACGTGCAAAACATACACCGCAAACAAGTTATGGCAAATGTAATGAACAATAGAAAAAAAAAAAAAAGACAGGGCAGGATGAGTGAGTGTGTGTATGTCAGGTTATGGAAACCTGCTCACTGACTTTTTTGAAGATGACTGATGGTAATTTGAATCTGCTGCTAGTTAAAACTAGTCAGCTGAGGGTGGTCATTATTTTTGTGCTTTTCTTAAGCTTAAACAATGGTGGGTGCAAGAAACATATTAACAGGGGGTCCCTGTTCAAACCACTTAACATACAAGCCATTCAACTGCTTTAAGGTCAGGAATTACATAAGGAGTCAGGGGGAGGCAATAAAAAGAAAGCTATAACCAATGACCCACCAGTAATTAGCTCTGGCCAATTAAACCTCCATCACCTTGCTCTTCTGTTATGATTGATGGGTTGATGGCAATCTAGTTTTGGTAGTTTAGACCTCTGTGCTTTTAAGCCGTTTTTATAGTCAAACTTAATGCTGTTTCAGGGTTAATTCACAGCTCTAACCTATGTTTTTCTCCCAAAGACTACTTTACACAATTACAGCAATTACTACTACTACAGCGTTTCCTATGATGACTTTACAACTGTCTGTCTCTTCAACTCTCTCTCATTAGCCTTCACTGTGTGTCTTGTATTTCTGTATCCCCCCTGGCTCTTTTTACACAGGCATTAATACCATTAATTATTACCATTATTCCACCTCATCCCCCTGTATTTCACTGTTTGTCTTTCTGTCTATCTTTAAATCATCTCCACTTTAAATTCTGACACATCTGCATTTTTTTTTTTTATCTAGATACTTTTTTCAGTTGTAATACATTCAGCTCTTTAGATAAATGATTGCCTTTTTCTTAATTAAAATACAAAGCTGTTTTCGGCATTTAAATCAGTAAATAAAGAGATGATTGAAGTGGACACTCACAGCCTCGTTGACACGTTTGACGAAGACGCCAAGCATGAAGACAGCTGCAATGGGTGGTGTGAGGTAGCTGGTGATGGACTGGATGTAGTCAAAGAGCTGACCACTCTGGGCTGTCTGTACCACAGGGATCCATGCAATGCTCACACCGATCAGGATCAGGATGAACACTCTATGCATAGTCAAACACACACGTGGAGAATGAAAGCGGCACTGAGGCACATTTGAATTCTAAGAATAAGAGATCATATTGAAATGAAACCTAAACAACTTTTACCTGCCAGCAATCATGAGTTCCCTTTCACTGGCTCTGCGACGAATCTTAGTGTAGATGTCCATTGTAAAGAGAGTACTGGCGCTGTTGAATATGGACGTGAGTGAGCTCATCAGAGAGGCCAACATCACTGACAGCATAAGACCTCGCAGACCTGTAATAGATAGAGAAATAGATTAAAATTGAGGAAGGTCACTGAGAGAGAAAAGCTGCTGTTTGCATTTTCACTCAAGTGACAAAGATCTTTTGCCACCTACCATTTGGCATTAGCTGCACCACCAGTCTAGGATAAGCAGTGTTAGTGCAGCCCACACTGGCGTCGCAGATATCTTGGCATAGTTCAGGTACCACACATGCCACCTCATCTAGAAAAAAATGAATCCAATGTGCTTAGAAACTACATCTGTGGTAAGATGTGCATGAGCTATGGTTTAACTTTAAGTCAGTAAACTTCAGAAACCACAACACACTCACTGGGATAGAGGATCCTGCTGATCATCCCTGGGAAAACCATGAGAAACATGGGCAACAGCTTCAGGTAGCCGCACAAAATGCAGCCTGCCTTAACGTGGGATAAATTCTTGCCTGAGAGGCAACGCTGAACAATCACCTACAAAGCATGTCATGGACAGGAAAAGATCAGTCGTGTGGTGACACAATCAACTGTAAACAGAATGTTTAACGGGATGTTAATGGATGGAAAAATGGTCATGGTGGGCTACTCTCTATATTTTGGATTAGTCTCAAAATATTTACAGAGCAAATGTGAAACCAGGGTCAAAGAAGCAAATAAGATACGGTTGCTGATAGCTCTACAGGGATAGAGCAGGCTGACCTTAATGTGTTTTTGTGTGTGTCAGATGTCAACATTTAAACTAGCATCTTGTTCTTCCAGCATCTGCCTGTTAATTTTATCTCAATTTCTAGATTTAGGTCAAACTAAAAGCAGCAGGCCATCTCAGGCTGCCTAAATGAGTTTGGCAAAAAAGACTATTAAAAAAAAACCAGAACAATATAAAGGTGCCTAAAAGTGTGTGGTAATCCATTCTTTATATGTGTGTTGATGATTTTTAGTCTCTCCTAAAAGCTGCCTTTTAGTCAGCACAACTAAAGTATCCCAGTGGTCATGTGAAACAGTGCCGCCTATTTGTGTGACAGACCTGATCAGTGCACCAGTACCAGGTGGCCTGAACGGTGAGTCCAAAAATAATGCCAGGCCATGGCAGGTCTCCGGTAACTGCATCCCTGAAGAGATGGAATGAGTCTGCCCGAGGTGTGAAGCACTCTTCACTAATGTTGTTTGTTACATTAGGCATGGCCAACATGTATTTTTCCTGGAAGCTTGCATAGCCGCCCACCTCATTGAAAGCTAAGAACATGTTTGCAAGTTAGATCAACTTACTGCCATTTTCACTTTTTAACAATTTGATGTCACAGACAGGATTTCTTTGATCATTACAACTTATGAAAAAAGGAAAGAAAAGTGTTAGGATAAAGTTACCAAAGCCCATAAGGATGAATGATCCAATAACCATGATGATGGTCTGCAAGGTGTCTGTGTAGATCACTGCAGCCAATCCACCTGAAATTCAATTCATAACATTAACAATTTATACATTTAACATTATTATTTTTTACATTTTATGGGCATATCTAATCTTATGAAATCACACTCAAAAAATGACTTGATACACTTAAAGACTTTATTTATTTAAAAATCGTGACATCTATAACACTTTTAAATAGTGACAGATATGGCCAAGAATGTATTCCAAGGAATTTTAATGAAATGGGGATTTTCTATATTTTTATTGATGTGATTTTCCTTTGTCTGCTTTAAGAACTTAAGTTTGTTATTTATTACTCTATTTTCTGACTACTTCTTATATTACCTGTATGTGAAATGTGGTCTGTGGTCCTTAATATCTTGCTTTTTATTTATATGGGTATGAAATGTTGTCTGTTTTAATGTGGTGACAAAGTGAGATTGACCATGAGAAACCTTCTCCTTGATGCGATTATTAAAATTGATCTTGAATCTTGACTTTGAAGATAAAAAACATCAAATGAACTTTGCACCTTATCTAATTCATTACGCAAAATTTGTAATTGGGTCTCAAGTTTTCTTACGTAAATGTTCTTTCCCTGCTTGTCCTGCAAAGCTAAAGTTCAGGTGTGGATGCATTGTTACAAAACAGCAAAAGAAGGCCACTCACTACTTATCACAGTCCATGGGTGATTAACCACAATAAGACATCACAGATAACCCAACCTGGCGGTGTGTGCGTGTGTGTGTGTGTGTCTGTGTGTGTCAACATGTCTCTATGTGGCTTTGGGAAGACTTTACCCCCAGTCATGGTGCCATTCACACCATAAAGAAGATAAGACATCTGGCTTTACAGTCTTGAAAGTGATCCCTGCGTTCAGTGGAAAAGGAAGTAAATGCATACTGAGTGGACTGACCTGTGACGGTGTACAGCGCAGTGATCAATAGCAGCAGGATAACAGCAACGTAGATATTTAACCCAAGAGCCAGGTTGATAAAAATGGCGCCAGAGAACATGTCTGCCTGAGTGGAGGAGAGAGGAGAAAACTCATCATTTCAGTAAATAACGCACCATACTGGTATAATGTTGAAAAAGGACAGGACATCAGTAGAAGCTAAGATATGGTCTCGGTGTGACTTACTGAAATCTTGGTGAAAACATACAAGAAGAGGGACAGCACAGAGAGATAGATGCGAATACGCTGTCCTCCAAACCTCTTCTTCAGGTACTCAGGCATGGTGACCACCTAAACGCACCCATAATAAAGTAGATTTATATTTTGTCTTTAGGTTTACTTACTTTTATTCTCTAATGTTGCTGTTTTCATGACCCTCCACTCTTTTGTTTCACAGTAGATACTCTAGTAATCTGCTTTTTGAGATTTAAGAATGAAACAATTGCATTGTAAATTGAGATGTAAGTTTAAAATGAGTAAATTGTTCTGTACATCCAACATAACATGTGGCCTGTGTGTTGTGTTTACCCCAGCTTTGATGTAGATGGGCACAAAGAGCCATCCCAGAATGACGACCACTATAAGAGCCTGAAACACACACACAAACAAGGACAACACTGAAACATCAACATTTACTGAAAATGATCCTTTAATCTTTTTAGTTCCCTCATTTTGCAATTTAGCTTCCATCTTTCTCTTATCTCTAGATTTATATACTCGCCTGACGGAGATCATATCAGTGTCACAGGTTAGAAATATATTTGCGCAAGCAGTGATAATAATGCAATCAAGACATAAAAGCTCACTCACGTTCCATTCAAAGGAACCAATGGCTATTCCTGTGGCTGCAGCAGTCCCAGCAATTCCTACGAAGTGGCCACTGCCGATGTTGCTGGCAAAGAGTGATGCTCCAATCTGTGAAATACATGGTTACATTTACTAATAATTAGCATATATACATTTTCTGATAGAAAATCCTCAAACAGATATCAAAGAGGAGGAATTAAATTGCATTGGAATGTGCATGGAATGTGTTGATTGCATACATTTTGTCTGGTATACACGTAATTGGTGTATAAGAGGTCATCACCACACCTTAACTGACAGCTTGATTGGTGAAATAAAATTTGATACAGACAAGATGTCTTTATGATCACATAATAAAAAAAAAAAAATAGAATAAAAATGAAGTCTGTCACTGACACACTGCATGATATTTTATACCATCGATTGGAAGAAAACAGAAAAACATGTGTCTCTGTTGCCACTTATTAATGTAAGATTCATCCGATTAAGACACAGCTACTTGTCAATGAGTTTGAAAGACACTTGGAATTATTTTAAAAGAAGAAACCCACCGGCCACCACACCATACTCCTCCCTGCAAGAAAGAATCCCCCGACAGTGGATCTGTTTGTGCGGACCATAGCCTGCAACAGGAGAAGGACATCTTTAAGAAAAATCCACACAGTAATGCATTTATGCACAACAGCAAGAGACCCTCTGTTTCACTGCATATTTGTTAATGATTAAATGTCTCCTAATGTACCGTTCCTGTTACAGGAACTAACAGTGTAAAAAAACAACACGCTCAACAAATCACAGTTACATGATTGCTTTTAAACCAATCTACAACTAAACATTTGCATTCTAAAATGCTGAAGTACTCTGACCTGCTATGAAGTGATTGTGAAGAGGAATGTTGAGTAAAATGCTGTTATTTGACAAGTTTAGTCAACTTTGTTTAGTCTTGTTAACTCCAAACTGCTGTTGTAAAGGTGCTTATAAACAAAACCACTGTTGCTAAGAGTGAGAAAATAAATAATAATTATTTTTCTCAGCATGTAAATCTTAAACAGTTTCTCATATGATTCAGTGCAAACAGAATGTCTTCTAATTTCTCACAGTAATGGTAGTTTAAAAAATTTTCCCTTGTCTAATTGATCTCAATGGGCTCTTTTTTATTCTTCTGTGCTCTAATAAACTCTGCAAAGGTAAACATGCAGTGCATCTAAAATCATATTAGCCCTTACAAATGATCATTCCTTGACTTAGTCGCTCTGTCTAGTTGTTTGTTTGTAAGTCTTCAAAGAAGTTGTATACACCTTTAAAATAAACACACCAGAAGTCTTGGCTACAAAACTGTGTATGAGATCATAATTTGTGGGGAAAAAAAGCGATTTGAAAAAAAGTGATCAGAAAGTTGCCAACTCACCCATACTCCCACAGCCAAGACAACCAGAAAGTAAATCACGATAACAGAAATATCTGCTGGATTATTGATGGCATTGGTATCTATTTCATTGCTCCTAGCATAGGAGGATCTAAAATAATCTGCAGACATTTTTGCTGAGAGAGGGGCCAGTGATCAGGAGTGCTGCTGCTGCTGGACGTGCTCCTCTTAGAGTTGGGCACCTGCACAGACACTTATTATATACCTGTGGTGGGTGTGTTTGTATGTGTCTGATTGTGGGAATGGGAAATATGGGGTGATTGGAGGAGGAGAAAAAAGTGAAAAGGTTTTATGTAATTAATTACCATATTTTATATTTTGCTAAAGGTGTATCCGGTTGTGCAAGTAAACTTATGACTGTGAATGTAAAATAAATGTGTTGAAATGTGAAGGCTTTTAACAAGTAATGTTGTTAATGATCAACCTACAAGGAAATACCACAAGCAAAGAGACAAGTGTTCATTTAAAACAAAGATTAACTTCACTTGAAATGCAACTAAATGGAACATAGTTAAAGTCAATTCAGTTTTTATTCATTCCATTCAAACACAAAACACGTAAACCAAACAATGCAATTTACTGAGTTTAATCTTAAAAAAGTGTAAAAATGTTAGTATGTTAGAGTTTCTGTGTTAAAAAAAGATGTGTTTCTCTTCCTTGATAATATCTCATTCACACTTAAGGTAATAAAGAACTTTTTTGACCTTTTATGTTCAAACAATAGCAGAGAAATTCATGAAACAAATGACTAATTTTTAATACCAGACCAGTTATAAGTCCCATAAAATCTTTGAGTCAAAGCCAAGTCCTTACTTTTAATATTTCAATGGAAACTAACAAGGAAATATTTACCGTAATTCTTCACCCTACCCTCAATGAGCACTACGTGTTCCTCCATTTTTTAAGACCTGAGTGTTTATTTGTTAATTATTATCCTGAATGCCAGTGTTTGAAGGAGGCAACAGATAACTGATAACTTGATATTCATCAGTTTTCTTCATGTTAAACATCCTCAAACAAACACAGAAATCCTGACAAAAAAGACATGACTGCAGAGAAAAAGAATAAAATCAGTACCCTGAGCAGCCACCAGGCGTCTCTACAGGACAGGAGAGTTCATGCAGGATTCAGGTGACTGTTTTTTGTTCCTAATGGTGAAAAAGTAACAAAGTAACAAAGTTAATTAACTTAATTACTGTGTTTAGGTATAATTCAAAGGTCCTTTACTCTCTGTTGTTATATGATGGAAATAATGAAGTAAACTCTACAGTAACATGTAGATTTGAAGTGTTTTCTACTTGTACCCTGCATGTTAGTGAGACATACTGTGCATTTCACTTCACGAGATTTTGGGTTATTTTTACTACCTTGCAGATTTAGAGTAACAATAACAAAACATAATTAAACAACAAAATGTTTTGGTTTATGATGAAACAGTCAAAACTCTTATGCATGTAGAGCAGCCTACTGTGAAATTTTACTGCGCTGCAATTTCTCTACCGAGAGTGCACCGAAGGAGGGTGTTTCCTTTATATAAGTTTTATAGGTTGTATAGTTATAATTTTATTAGACTAAAGTCCACTGAGTATTGCCAAACATTACACATATTAACTGTAACTCACGTGTTAACTTTAAGTCCACTTTCACATTGATCACATAAGTTTGATGTTTTATAGGATGTGTAGCAATAATTTTATTAGACTATTAGACTTTATTAGAAGTCCACTGAATATTGTTGAATAATGTGCAAATTAACTTTAATTAAGTGAACGGTTACAGGTTCAACAATCAAAAAAAAAAAAAATCCTTTAAGTTTTTCACCCCACAATGTATAGTTGTGTATACATAAGCTAAGCAACAATGGTCTTAAAGTAAGTGCACCTTCAAACTGTAAACTATCATAATCATAACCTACTGTAAATAAACAGGCTATCAAGTAAATGAGCCCTGCAATAAAAAGACTTTAAGCAGCCATGATTCAAACAAGGCATCTAATTAGCACTCAATAAACAGCGATTAATTTTATAGAAGGTTGTGACATATTAATTGCACAAGGTTGTAGTTTAATAGTCCTTCAGTTTAGTTTACAGGATGTTCCCAAACTTGAGTTGATATGCATTAATCTTATCTGATAAAGCTGTTAACTCATTTAATATGCCAACCTAACATTTGCTCAATAAGATGTCTGTATTTTTTGCCTTCTTTGACCCAGTGACTTGCTGACCGCAGCTTTATCGTTCTAATCATTATAATGCTGACTACAATGTCCAAGGTTATAGTGCTGTGTCACAGGTGATGATGTGTAGAACAATCAAACTGTATAAAAGTCACTTACAGTGTATAAAAGAAATAGGAGGATTTAAACTCCATTATTAAAGTTAAAATAAAAATACAACAAAGGTTTTAATCAATATTAAAAAATTCAACTGAGCTTTAAACCTGAAATGACAAATAGTAGTCACAAAGTTTACATACTATGTTTCAGCCCTGCAATTATCCTACAATGTAAGTAAATGAAGTTGATGAATTTGTATGCACAGTAAAACAACAAAAGTCTGTATCTAAACAGTAAATATAATTCATGCTGTCATTTGGAAATGCTGTTAAAATGATGTATTATCCCCAGATCACACAGAGGCAGGGGATGCATCATATTAACATATGGAAGGATAACGTGTCATTTCTGATGTTCAAAATCAAAAACACTGGATACAGACTAAAGAATGCCAAACTTTTACAGTGAACACCCCAGCTTTCTACTGAAACTTATCAGGCTGTGGGTGTGAAGAGGAGATTTATAAGGGAGTGAGATGGGGGCGTTATCAGACTGGTACTGTTACAAATGGCTGCTTGAAATCTCTAAATGGGGACAATCAATATTCACTTGAATGAGAATCAATCACTGGAATGAGGCCAGCGCTCTGTGGGGATTAAGGCTCGGTCACACTCGCAGATTTCAGTTCTGATTTTAAACCCAAGAGGAAAGTCTGGCCTTCTAACGGCTTTAGACAGGTGACATTTTTTAAAGATGTGATTGATTATGTGAAGACAATTTAAAAAAAAAAAGTTTACTTAAACAAATATCTGAGTAGAACCAGTTAATCACATCCCAGGGCAGCAAGACCACCCAACAAACATTGTTGATTAATTCAAGATATTGATCTCTTGCAGAGGTCGATTCCCCATACAGTCTACATAGTGTGGTAAATATACTCTGGCTTTCTCTGGCAAACAGAGCAGTAATTTAGTATTGTCAAAACAAACGAAGTTGTGTTTTATGTGCTTTTCCTTGTGTCTACATATTTGTCTGATTCAGGAAACTTTGGCAGAGGAGTCCATGGCCTAAAATAGGCACACACACACACCCACAGGCCTGGCCTCATGAAACAGACTACAGGATAGTATTTATCTTATGACTTCAACACCAGTGGCGAGAGTTTACCATTGTCAAGTCCACTTTTAAAAAGGCCTCAAAGATGCCAAAATTAAAGGATAATTTTCACACCATCCAAGTGTGCTTGTTTGTCTGTTTTATTTGTGCAACCACAAGCTGAAAAATAAAACAGCAGCAATACCCTGAACCACCTTTGCTTAAAAAACTTAAGAAAACTTATGTTTCAGGGTCTTGCTATGGTTGACTTTCTATTGTTATCACTGGCTCACTGTCAGACTGTCATATCTTGCGAACACAGCTGAAGAGAAACATTATGAAGTGATTTTCCTATAAGAAGACAAACTGTTTGCTATGAAGGAGGATTATTGTGTGCATGTAGTTAGACAGAATGCAAGCAGATATAAGATACAGTGAGGCAATTCTATGTTTCAGTAGAGACCTCATAATAACAAACCCTCCATTTAAAAACATTGAACAGAAATGGCATGAAAAGTTGCAGGACTTTAGCTCACTAAGTAGCTTGTGGTAAATTACTTTAAATGACTCGAAAAACAAGTGAAAATCTTAAAAATATACATTATCTTTTACTTGAGTAAGATCTCTGAAGATTAACTGTTATTAGATTGGTGTTTGGTATGGCATGCATGCAGTTGTTCTTTATACTACAGTGTGGCATTTCAATCAATAATTATTGTAGAGCTAATAAATTACAGCATAACCTAATATACCTACTGTGTATCTCTTTTTAGTTAATATTAAGTACTGAAAGCATGTTGTCTTTGTACAGTACTGTGTGGTGTGGGCCATTTAGTAAATTCCTTTAGAGATGAGATTCATGTTTTTTTTATGTGTGAGCCACAATTGCTCATATAAAAATTATCCAATTACTGTAGTCAATTACTCATTTATAAACTACATACCGGATAAAAAAGTTAATATCTGTATAAATCTTGATGAATTAAAAAGTTTGCTGACAGTTGGAGGTGTGTGTCCATTGCCAAGTGATTTCTGTTTATGTTTTGGTCTTTTTGGGGCAGCTGTGACTCAGAATGTAGAGAGGGTCGTCTACTTCTCAAAAGCATGTTTTTTTCGATTCCAGCCTGCACATCAAAATGTCCTCAGGCAAGAAACTGTAAATTGGACCTGATGGCTGTTCTTTTGGTGTGTGACAGTGTGTGTAAGAGTTTTTGATAAGCAGTTTGGCATTGTAAAGAGAAGCCTCCTGCTGAGTTTGAATACATATGTGAATAGTTGGATGCCAATTTGTGTTGAAAAGCACTTTGAGTAGTCAAAAGACAAAAAAGAGCTGCATAAATGCAGTTCGTTTACCATTTTTAAAAATGAATCTCTTACACACGAAGTAACAAAAATAATCTTGTCCTTCAGATTCTAAATTTAGAGATTTCTCTTTCAAAGAAGCAGATACGGATACAGATACAGTCGACAACCCCATAAATTATTGCACTTCTCTACCATGCTGCACAAAAACCCCCCCAAAAAACCAGCAAAGAACAATGTGGCACATTTCACTTGTAGGCCAGCATGTTTCATGTGCATGAGTTGTAGCCTAATCACAACACTATTTCTGGGCACCTTTCCATATTCATTCACAGAAGGACATTGTTGCGAAGACTGAGAGGCATCCGCCCAGGGAGCCGTCTAATTGGGAAGTAGAGTCAACACAAGGGAAGGGACTGCTTCAGGGTGATCAGCTGCAGCCTGCAAACGGGCCTTTGGCAGGTGAGGCTCCCATGCGTGAGACTACCACAATGCCCCACCCTCTGATCACATTGGAATTCACGTGAGCAGAACTGTGGAAGCTGGGACTATGAAGTCCTTCTTTAGATGCTAGTGGCATGCACAGTCAATGGCTGAGCCTCAGCCACTCGACCTCAAAAGTGAATGGGAAGGTTTGGGGGGCCTTTTCACCTTAGTCCTTTATTTTATTTTTTTAACACTGGTGTGACTATTACTGTAAAATCCAAAATATGAAGAAACTCATCTTGTCTTGGGTTTATTATTATTAATATAACAGAAGAGCCTTATGTGTTTGGTATGTAAAAGCCTAGAAGTTTTATTTATCTGCACAAAATAAATATGCTTTTAATGTGTTATTTTAATAAAATTTACCTTGGCTTATTTTTTCAAAATATTATCAACATTTTGGGAATGTGAAGTGAGAAAACACGGGGAGATCACTGAGAATCAGTTAATGGAATGCATTGTAAGTAAAATAGTTGCCTTTTAGGTGTTACCTGTTTCAGATCGATAAGTAGCATATTTAATGAACTTTAACCACAAGGTGGCACAGTACAACTGCAGAAATGTTGCATTACTGTGTCCTGAGGTAGAGCAAAGTGAAAGAGCTCTGGCAGCTCAAAATGAGATAGATTGGAGTCTATATCCTAAAATACTGCCTCATTCAATTAACTATACTTCCCTATGTGCATTTAAATAGTAAGTCAGCTCACTATATCAGCTTTTTCAGCTGTTTTATTGTTAAGCAGCAACTCACCGTCAAGGAAAGTGTGTCACCAACCACGAAGTAAGCCCAGGTAATATCCTGATACCTTGCTTGTCATTATTTACTGTGGTGACTGTGAATCATCGAGTGTGTAGGCAGTCATTTCAAACACCAAACCATGATGTGAAAACAAATAAACTGATATATGTTAATTTTTGCCCTAAGACAACATGTACCCTTATGTAACAGCAGATGGAGTGAGTGAGCCAGTTATGCTTCATTACAAGTGTATTTTTAAGCTCTGATGTTGCTAGGCTAACAAGGTATCTGTCCACCTGTTAAGTACTGCTAATTAGTCCAGTAGGTGTCCAGTAACTCCAATTTCATTTAGAGTTATTTTATCATTATCTCTCCCGTTTTGTTGCTTTGAGACAAATTTCTAGTTAGTAGTACTTAGTAGTTACAAGTAGTAAACGTCACCCAACATGTTGTTACCAACGTCAAGGAAATGTCATGCTAGAAGATGCTAATGCTAAAAGTCAAAGAAAATCTTTTTCCCCAAAATTGCTGACCTCCAAGAAAAGACCTGATGGAAGAACCTTTGAATGAAACTAACACTACTGCTTGAAGCGAGGAGTGAACAAGTGTCAATAAGGTTAGACTTTTGATTCATTGATTTGTTGAAAGTACTCTTAACAAAAATCTTTAACTTAACTACAGAAGAAACCTAACCTTGACTCTCACCCTAGTTTTATTGGGCACACTTACTAAGTAAGTTTAAATACTAACATATCTTTAACATAACCATGCTGTACCATGTATTATATACTTTTACTATATGATACTACCTATATTTTTCACCTAGGACTTATATCGCTGTTATTTAGCTGTTTGGTCTCCATTAATGCCTGAGAAAAATCTAAGATGCTAGCTAAATGTTTATCAAGCTAGTTGCTAGTTTTGCCTGCCTGCTATTTTATGCTAGGTATTTGGTATAATTGGTTTATCAGATTTTTTTTTTCTGCAAACAAGTGGTCATATTACATATGTGGCTTAGAGCTAATTGGAAAATATTATCTAAAGAGAACTGTTAACAGTTTGACAAAGTAAATGTATGAATGAAGAAACCCTTACACCTCAGACGAGGAGTTTTTGCTAGCTTATTGTACTTGTCAGAGCATGAACGATAACATAACTCCTTGGAAGTCAACCATATTCAACCTCATCTTAAACAAATATTAGTCATGTTTTCAGGTCACCATTATCTGCAACCCTTTTCTTTTTTTCTCTTTGAGATATCAACCACTTGAGAGGCAATAGGCAGTTGTTATTTTAAATATATTTTTAATTTAATATATTATTAAGTGTAAATGAATGTGATTTATGTAACCAAGCTTGCTTATCATGTGCTTTTTGCATTCCTCTCCTGGTCTCTTTTTCTGTGGTTGCTGAGGATTTTCTACTGTAATCTGCAGTCTCCCTATGTTAACCTGTATTAATGTGCTACTTGTTTGAATGCTAATTGTACATAATACTTTATTTCTAATCCAAATTAACCAAGCACCTGAAATGTAATGTGCCCTGGATGCTTAGCCTCACATCTACCTGAAAAATCCACTTTACTTTGTATTTGTAGCATAAGCACGGATGTCATAATAACCAGGATGTTAATGAATAAGGTGCTATGTGTTAGGACACTTAAATGCAAAGTCAAGCTCTGATGTCACCATGTTACCTCCATTAATATGCAGCTTTGTTACTGGAAGCTCTTTTGACACATAGTTAGATATCAGTGTTTAGAAGAGCCTATCCCATTAACTGATCATGCAGGCTCAGCATACTTTAACAACAAATCAATATTATTAACAATGACATGCTCTTTAAAGGTTAATGCAACATTTTGATTAATGCTGATCTTTGGATTATAACAAAGCATCTCTTATAGTTCAGTTCAGGTCAGACTTCATTAAGGACACAATGTAGGGGGTTTAAAGCACTATAAAACAAAACAAAAACAACAACAACAACAAAAAAACACAAAAACAATAAAATAAACACACAAATAATCAACAAAAAGAAAGACAGAACTATTATGTATGTTTTTTAAAGATAAAGGGATTGGAAGCTACAGGACGCTGAGAAAAGCCTAAAAGACAATAATCAGGTTCAACACTATATGGACATTTGATTAATCTCAAAAGGGACGGGATCAAACAGAAACAGTGATGTAACTTTTGAGTATTTTTATCAATGATTACTCTGCCGGTTATTTTCATTATCATTTTTTAAATTTATTAAATATCAGTGAAGCATTAAAAAAAGTTAAGAGTTAAGTTTTCAAATACATTTGTTCAAGCAACAGTTCATAACTGAAAAAAATTACTTTTTTTATTATAAATTACCAAAAAAGTTGCAAATTCTAAATTTAAGAGGCTAGACCCAGTTTAACATATTTGCTTGAAAAATGATATTATAGCTTAATTGATCATCTAAATCATTGGCAAGGCAACAAATTTTCTTTTGATTGACCAATTGATTATTTGACTGATCATTGTAGCTCTACACAAAAATATCTAAAAATAATATGAGGAATGTAATATTTTCCCCAAACAATTTATGAGCTGACTTTATTATATTGGTAGGAAAAGCTTACTTTGAATATACTTCAAGGTTATTAAAGGTAATTAATCTCTATTTAATGTGTAATATAACAATATATAAAAAAATCCAAAATATAATAAAATTGATATTGCTTAATTGGAATAAATTTTTTTACACATAAAGACAAAGTAGCCAATGCAAAAACTGCACATTAAGTGGTCCTAGCTTAAACCTAACCTTCAAATTCCCCTTACTCTGTGTGGATTATCTACATACCCTGTGGCCATTAAGCACCCATCAATGGAGACAGCAGACTTCAAATGGCACCTTAATTATAACTTTTCTAAAGACCAAAAATCCAAAAATCCAGAGATAAGACTACAGTAAGACACAGATAGGGTCTTAACAGATGGAAAAAATATCAGTTGATGGTAATAAAGTAGCCAAGTCATTTTGTAGACTTAGCGGGAGGTTACTGTAGGCCTTCTCTTACTGCTTGGGAATCGGGGGTTTTGAATCAGACAAACAAAGACTTTCCACACCATATTTCATGCAATGTCAAACATTATTAGTACATCAGTAGCTGTGTAATGTGAACACAAGATGTTTGAGGTTTATATGAACTAAATAAATTATTTCAAAAATAAAAAGACGTGTGGAAATAGCATCTAATATTTTTAGCTCTACCATGTAGACTCCTCTGAATATGTCAATGGCAAAAAGTGATGGATGGGAAACAATAAGAAGAAAAAGTTTATAATGTTTTCAAGTGGGAGTATATAATAAATGCATTTCTTCTTGTTATTAGAAGAGGATAAATAAAGGCTTAAATGATCAAAAATGTTAGGTTAGATCATGTTAGTGATAAAGCATTAGAGATTTTTTTAGACTTGTGTAATAAAGTATGGCAGGAGGGCAGATTGCCCAGAATTTGGAAGCCAGTAAGCCTATTAATTATAGGTGGATTTCTTCTCTGAAATCGTATCTTTGTGATCTTTGTGAAGTAATGGAACATATGACAACGAAAGGACTTAAAGGGGCTGGAAATGATTCATGTCTTTAAGTGGGGTCATGAAATGGAGGGTCACCATGGAAATGAAGATAAATAGAAGACAAATTAGGAAATGGATGCAGCTGTGTTCTTGATGTTAATAAATATTGGGACTTGATGTATAAAGGTTAGTTATTTATCAAGAATGAGTGATTTCCAGTTTCAGTTATTGTGACTGTGAAATAGTCATACTTTACCAGAAAGAGCTCCAAAAAAAATACTGTTCAGTCACATTGTTTCTTGTGTATCCAGAACTAATACACCACATCCCTTTTTAAAAAAGCTAATTGAATTATGTGAATACTGCAGCAGAGAAACAATACTTGCTTTCTCCTCTAATTTTAAGGAAAAGGTCTTGTGACATATTCTATTTTATTCATCTAATTGTCAACAAATTCCATGAAAGATCAAATATGCAATGTAGCAATGACTTGATCCTACCACAAGTATATTCTGTGAATGAATACCTCTGTTGTTGCTGTACAAAACAAAAATATAAAAACCTCATTACAGTCCCCTACAAAGAGTCTCCAGCAAATACACTGTTTACTCTAGATTGAGTAACATTACTCTGACTTATTGGGTGCAGACTGTGGTATAAGCCTACGACTGGACTACTGTTCTGTTGGCTCAATTCTCCTCCCCTTCTGCACTTTACTTGCTATATTTTGCAAGAGCACCATTGCTGCATCCTGGACGTAGTTCAGCTTGGAATGACTGTGATTGGTTTAAAGAAATACAAACAAGTCAGAGTGTTTTTCCCCCATAGCAAAATGATAATGGGCACAGGCAGATGAGAGAAGGACAGCAACACATATCACCTAAAGGATAATGTGCATGGCATTGTCCTTTAAAATGGCAGCTGGTTGTAGTGATGCACTGGTTTTGTTCTCAATTAGAATAAAGCAAAAAAAAACCAAAAAAAACGAGATCAACAACAAGAAAGATGAGTCTTGGATGAGTCAGAACACCAGAGGATGATCATGTCTTCATCTGGATGGCCCACACAGTTTTCTGGCATGGCAACAACTAGAGCAGTACCATAATTTGACTTTAAAACCTCTGATTGATGCAAAGAAGCCATTGCTTGCCTTAACCCCTCCCTGAGCTACATTAGTGATACAAAGGCAGGCCACTGATTGGATTTTATGAACATGCACATCGATATGTCGGTCATGAAAATTATGTACTTGGGACAATATCAAGTCAGGGCCATGCTAATGGAAATATGATGACACACCAGTTCACTCACAGAACAGCCTTACAACCTGTCATTAAGGGAAATACACAGTGTAAGCTTGTGTATAGGCAGCCTAGCCTATACACAAGTATGTCAGGTACTGATTTCAGTATATTTTTTACTCACACTAATAAAGCCTGCAGGCCTTTCCAACAGCATCCAAACCCCTAAAAACTGCAAGATGACATTGTCATTTTTAGGACTCAGCCACAAACAATGGCAATTAGAGGAAGCAAGCATTCAGGAAATTCAAACAGGCACCATAGTTCTAAGAGCTGGATAATATTGCAGTGAACTACTCAGCAAGCTGTTCATGAAATCACTCTGCCAAGATGAGCCTTTAAAAACCTTTGCTTAACAAAAGACTAGACTAGATTAAAGGTTAAATGAGGTTGAGGAGACATGATGTACCCTGTGGAAGTTGTTTCCTTTTATTTGTAAAACCACCCCCACGAGTTACAAATAAAACAGCAAGTTTCATATCAGCAAAAGTCTGCCAACTAAAAGGCACACTGTCCTGAACATGTGACTGGCAGATAACTTGACCAAAGTTAAGCACAGAAACTACAATGTAATAATAAGTCATTAAATGTAATGTGATAATTTTGAAGATTAATATACTATTTTGGATGCTGTGTTTATTAATTTTTAGTCACAGTTTGTAATATATTTAAGGATAGTCTCATTGAGATAAAGACCAAGAACCCTTTATGGATAGACAACCATACATACCAAATATACAGCAACTAATACAACCAATGAGAATGTAGTATTTTGTTACGTAAATACAGCATTAGTGCTTGAGCATTCCTCTGATCAGTTTTATCCATATTGGGTATGGTTGTGGAACTGCCAATACACCCTGAGTCTCTTTCTCTTTGTCCATCAGTCTGACAGTTTATGTTGCAGTCTAGTCTAGTCCCACACTGCAGATGGCACATAGGTGCGGGCTGGCAGGCCTTTGAGTGCCACAGGGAGTTGTGGGTGTTATTTTATATATATTTGCTTGTGATATCTGTATTTTCAGTGTATATCTTCGCAGTGTGGTGTCTGTGGTGTCAGTTGTTGAATCTGTTTCTCAGTTTGCTCATACATCTTATTTAGCTGCAGTTTAAGGACTTTTTTGGGTAGTGGGTGTTGCTCTGTGTTTAGCTTTCTCAGCCACTAAAATGGTGGGATTCAAGATGTAGCAAGTCTCTACTGTCAAGTGACTGTTGTAAGATTACAGATGAGTGAAACCTGATCATAGGGATTCGAAAGAAATTAATAGACTTGTGTCTGCAAATTACCAAGCCCTAATCCTCTCTCTTCCACAGAGGGCTGGTTTGCTCCTCACGGCAACACAACAAATACAGGTACCTTATTAGGGTAGACAATGTTCTGCTGTTCAACTCATTAAATGAGAGGCTCAATCTTGCGCTGACTCTTTCATGGGAGCAGAGTTAGGAGGCCCATAAGAAAAAAGGAGTCATGTATGAGGATTTGTTGGAGGAGGGCTAAAAGTGGAGGTTATGTTTACTTTGAATACCTATCAAGGAAGGATGTAGAGGGGTCAGTTGCCAGGCTCTCCAGGACCTGCAATTTCCTGGCATATCCGGTTAGCACAAGAGGAGTGCTAACAAAATATCAACAGAGCCTGCAGAGAGGGCCTCAAGTTGGCAGTAGATAAAAAGAAATGATCTCAGCAGATATTTATATTTACATAAAATTTTAGGATTCATACATGTAATCCAGCATCTAAAAGAGGTCACAGTGCAAGTGAAACAATAAAATTGTTGTTGTGTGAAACACAGGTTTTAGTAGCTTCCTTTCAAAAGTCATATAGTCATATATAGTCGATAGGGAAACTATCATAATTTTAAATGAAAATTATTCAATATTTGGCAATATTTCATATACATATCTTTATATGTAAAATTATTTTCATATATTTAAATGTATAGATCTTTCATTGGACTATCAATGCATTAGAAACAAGACCAATATATGAATCGATAAAACTACAGGCAGCGGTTAACAAAAAGTGTTGAAGAAAGACTTGACAGCAGTCTATAATGGATGTCAGATGGGTAAAAAGAAGGTTTTGTGGCTCTGACAGAGTCAAAGACAGATGGTTCACAGCCAGATGTCAGGGAGGGGTTGGTGGTATCAGTCAGGAAGTAGAGCAGATCAGCAACGATGGTCCGGAAGGGGGAGAAGAGTTCAAGGGGGCAGAAGTTAAGTCTGCTCATGGGAGTTTTTTTAGTACTTCATTAAGGATGGGTTTAGGAAGACATTAAGCTCATGTTAGAGGGGTCAGAAGAGGAGACAGGACCAGAGGGTAGCCTGGAAGATGAGACTTGCTGTCAACACTCTCTGCAGAGTGAACAGAGGCGAGAGTGGTAGTGCTGAGATGAGAAAAAGATAGAGAGGCGCTTCTGTGGATCAGAAACATAACCCTGGAATTGGCCATCAGAGAGAGAAGAGATACTAAAACTCCTCCAAGAAAACCATACTCTGGGAATATTCTCCCAGTTGCCCAAAGGCTTTTTTCCATTTGATTCATTATGTGGTTTATAGCCAAGAAGCAGGTGGAAACAGTCAAGCTTTGTGCAAAAAGAAGAAAGTACAAAGGGAAGAAAAAATAATACAGGAAGAGGTTATGGAGGAAAGAGAGTGGAGCTGAGGATAGGTAGATGCGTAGAAATGACATATTTGGTGGTGGTGGTAATATGAGGAGGACCATTTTTTGAAGAGAAATTAAAAAGGGAATGGGAAGGAGAATAAGTGAGGGTCAACAACCTGGAAAGGGTCAAGAGAGGCTTGTGGCAAGGGCCTTCTTCTCTTTAACTTAAGAAAAAATGTCTGAATGATTCAGGGCATCTAGAAATAGCCCGGGCTGTGGAACATGCCAGGGATTATAGATATTTATTGTTTCAGAACTGTCATCATAGGACCAAGAATTTTTATTTGTGCCCATGGTTGTTTGTGAACAGCTTCTTGTATTTTTAGAAACGCCTATCCTGTTTCCCTATTAGATACTGGATGTCTCGATGATAAGGAAAAATCTAAGTTTGGCATGGCCCCAGCTTAAATCTTACATCTATGGCTTACATCTATAGCTCTTTTGACATGTCCAAAATCTGAATCCAAAGACAGAGGTATCTCTATTCAAGGTTCTTAAACATTATAGCAACCTGTTAGAGATGCTGCTGTTAGGGTACTTGGATTTAGATTAAAGACAGATCTATCCATATTTTCAAATCTGCTCCTGACATAATCATCCTTAGCTCATCAATGAATGTGGCATAATCCTGGCACCTTGATTTTATCTCAGGATACAATGCATCATATGCTATAGTATAGTATAACAAAAAGACACACGCTTCCTTTACCTTATGTCTTTTCCACATTTCACCCCCCAAACTGTATTTTTTAACTTCTTGTTTGTCTGCCAATCAGTTGTTTGGTAAGTATTTTAGCAATTGGCTGGTAGATTTACCTTCTTACATAAAATGACCCACCAACCCTAACCCTAACCAATGTTAACATCATGTTACCTATACTGTTAATAAACATTCAGAGTGGGGCTTGTTTGCAGTATTGGCCAGTCAAACTAAAATATTTCCACATTTACTCAGAAATTTCACTTATAGTGATTAGATCCTGATGTAACTGTTTTCCAGGAAGTGAATTTCCAGTCAGTTACCTGGACATCAGCTGTTAAGCATCACCTTGTAATGAAACAATGAAACTGAGAAAAAACTCATCCCCTCCCCCACTTTGTGATCTGTACTTGAAAGCCCACAGATACGGTTTCTTCTCGATTCAACTGAAAAAAATAAATAGATTTTCCATACTTTTTTTGATTTCTTTTTTGGTTGCTGTTTTCCCAGTCTGTAATTCAGCCATTTTATCATTGGCGCCATCTTCTACCACACGACAGTCACAAGGCATGATTTCAGTGGGACTCTCCCTTCTCACCAGTGGATTTTATTGATGTTCATCTCACAAAAAAATTCCTGCTGTTGCTAAAATCCACAAAGAATGCACCCATGACCTACTACAGACTTACAGTGCAATGATGTAAAGTGAGCTATAATATGATGACTCAAAATAATTTTAAAAACCATGGTGTGGAGGCTGACGTATGGAAAACCTCATTAATATTTAAATCATTTTAAACAAGAACAATATTCATACAACATGAATGTAATACAAATGTAACAGGAGGGCCTGCTTGGTAGAAATTAATGTAAGGATATTGTAACCCTAGTTCTGTAAGTACAGTTGGAGCTCTCTACTGGACTCTATAGGTAACATTCTCCTGTAAACACATTTGCTCACTGAAAATTTGCATATGCCATTCAGGGTGTCTCTACCTCAGTGTGTCCTGCTCACTATAAAAAGCAGCATCATTGTTTCCTGCTATCTGTAACTCCCTTCTGTGAGCAGGGAGTAGGATCCAAAGGTAAAGATGTTCTTCTGTGTTTATTGACATAGAGTTACAATGTTGTAACCCTTGTTCTGTCTTACAAGACAGAGCCCTCTACTGGGCACTTTAGTTATCAAAGGCAAAGGTTTAGGTATGACTACCTTGCTTTGATAAATTATTCAACTAGTCCACTGGTCCTGACTGACTGCAGGTGAGTCAACTAACCCTCTTCTTTACAGCCAGGTCTGCAAAAAGCTAAGAAATAGGTGGGTTCAATCCCACCTAGTAAAACTCATCTAGAGATGGGTTGAATCTTGGCCCAACTAAGCAAGGACATAACAGTTTAGTTGGAAAACCTGCCATTGCTGAGGAAAAAGAATGGAAGGAAACAATGACATCCTTTTAAATATGAAACTTTCTGGTAGTAACGTCTGAATTGGCTGATTATGCATATGCAAAATGTTAGTGCATGAATGCATGTTCATGGAAGGAAAAGAGTATTACACACTAAGTCCTGTAGAGGACAAAGCCTACATGAGATGGAACAACTTCTTGATTTAAGGTTTCATCATATGGTATCATCTGTTTTTCAAAAACTTTCGGAAAATACTTTTTATGTCATTATGGCACATACTAGTGTCTCAGTTTTCATGCAGTGGTTTAAAGTAACCAAAGCCTCACTGAATAAATATTGCATTTAGTAAAATCTCACATGTAAAAGTATAATCAGCTCTTTAAAGATTAAAAACTGTGAAATTTCTATGTATTGGGGACTGTGACAGACCCGTCATCAAACACTTCGGCGGGTCGACTGGGGTTTATACACTAATTAGAGTGGAATCTGTCCAGCACTGTATGCTGTCACCCCATCACACATGGGCCAAGTTCATTCAGGAGCAATTTAATTGCATACTTTATGTCTGAGTTATTCTCGCCCCAGCAGCTACATTGTATGGAGAGGACAAACACTTTTTATGTCATGATTTTGGACACTGAGGATTGAAACAAGGATTTTTGGACAGTATGTTCTATTCAAAGTTGCAAATCATTTGATGCAGCATAATTATGAAAGAATAAGATAAGTGGCTTGGAGGGCGTACCAAACACATTGAAAGCATTTTTGACACAATCACCACCCAAAAACACATTTACTACACCATGAAAATTTGCATAAGTTGTTTTATTCATAGTTATTGTCCTTTTCATATTTCTTTTTTTAATTGTTTTGTCTTTTGTTGAGGTGGACATCCCGTAAAGTCAAGCAAGCCTGAAGCCCTTAGCTGAGTTGTTTGCACATCACCCTCTTAACTGAAAAGAAAGGGTAAGAGGAGGAGTGGAGTTGGATATTCCTCCCTCTCTTTCCCTTGCTCTTTCTTTATCTCACTTACAGTATACCAACTCAACCTTTATTTTCATTTGTTTGAACAAAGAATGTACCTTACAGTATATTTACACATCATACTGACTGGCTGTTTAATAATTTCCACTTAGATAATGCAAGGAAGATTGAACTTTCAAGGTTTGCTTCTTCATTTTCATATTTTTCTACAGTCTTGTTCTTCTGTGATCCACTTTATCCTCTCATGCTAACTTTGTAGTGAGATCCTCTTTATCATCACTGTAATCACCATCATCGCTTTAATAATCATCATCATCATCTTTTTCATCATCATCATCATCATAACATTATAATTTCCACTATTAATATTGATAGAGCTCTTTTCAATAGATTCCTCTCTGACAACTGTACAATCGTACACAGTGTTTGACTTTTATATATATTTTTGGGAATATATTATTTAAACCTAAGAATGAGGAACATAATCCCAAAGAAAATATATTAGTATCCCAAAGTAACAAAATCATGCACATTTTAATGTATTTGTCCATAAAAACTAAACAAAACAAAAAAATAACATAATGGATGGGATCTAGTTTTATTTACAAATTGATCTTGGCACTGTTTTCGTTGTCTTTTGCTGGAAACTGGAATGATCATAAAGAATACTTTCGACTTTCTACGGAGTATAATATTCTCCCGGTATTATAAGTCAGTGACCTGCTGTAAAAGGCAGGTTTGAGAGAAATATTCCTTTTTTATAGCACAAAAAAGGTAAAAGAAAGAGGGGTAGAGAACAACATTAGAGCATCGAACAAGGGGTAAAACAGAAAGTGTGTAGAAAACATATTTCACTTCAGCTTTACACTGTGGCAGTTTCCTCTTTTAGGCAGAAACCCTGTGACATCGTGTCTACTGACTTTTTTTTTTTTTCCTCAGGAATACAGCCCCCCCCCCATTTCAGCAGGTGCACTCACCATTGTTACCATTGTTAGGGTGAAAATGCAAAAGAGAACATTGATTATGTCAAAATTTTTCTTGTAAAGCAGCATTAATTGACTCTTGCAAAAAAAAAAAAGTAGACAAATGTAACTGAAAACCCCTAGTACAGACCTCCTGCCTCAGGTTTGGCAAGCAGGTAGGACTAGCTGTCTAAAATTTCCAGTGTTGCCTTGTCAAACAAGTGCTTGACTTTTGATCCACGGATCTAAGGTGTGAACAAACATAAGGATCTGTGTGTGTGTGTGTTTGTGTGGGTGTGTGTATGCGTGTGTGTGTTTGGGTGTCTCTGCATACTCTTATTCAGTGCAAACACATTGGGTAGAAATCCCATCTTGACAATAGCCCATCAGCTCTGTTGTTTCAGTTGAAACACTCTACAGTATCGTCCATCTTTGACCATCTTACTACCTCATTTCATTTGCAGTTCTCTGTTGCACCTTTTCAAAGAGATAAACAGTCAGGCAGACTGACATGCCTTTTGTTTATCCAGCCTGATGGCGGGCCAACTGCTGCCAAGCAGCCCGCTTTACCCACCCCCAGCCCGACCCACCCAGCCTCTGGTCCTAGCAGAGCCCAATGTACTTGAGATTGTTCTGGATGATCACGTCCGTGACAGCATCGAACACAAACTGGATGTTGCTGGTGTCAGTGGCACAGGTGAAGTGTGAATAGATCTCCTTGGTCTCCTTGTTGCGGTTGAGGTCCTCAAACTGCCGTTGCACATAGACAGCTGCCTCCTCATAGGTGTTTTGACCTTTGTAGTCAGGGAAGCACACTGTCAGAGGAATGCGTTTGATCTTCTCAGCCAACAGGTCCTTCTTGTTAAGGAAGAGGATGAGAGAAGTGTTGGTGAACCAATTGTTGTTGCAGATGGAGTCAAACAGGCGCAAGCTCTCAGCCATACGGCTCTGTGAGAATGTAAAGAGAGAAAAGGAGTGAAAAAGAAGATTACAGCATGAAGAAATTATTTCACAGCAAAGAAAAATGTACTGTTTACTTTGAATTTGTCACACAGTCAGACCTCTGTTGCACCAGCGGGATCATGTGTTTCTAAGATGGCAACATTTGAGGATGAAAATGAAGACATAAGATGAAATAAGAGGAGATCTAAAGTTAAAGATATCCACTTGACTAGCCAGTGGCACTACTCCTTTGTTATGTCAACAGACTTGAGGCTCAGACAGATGAAGACCTGAGTTTGAACTCTCACATTTTCCTATGAAACATCTGATTACTTCTTTTACCACCACTCTCTTTCTTGAAGTCAAAATCTGTGATCAACATCTTGTTCTTGTTCTTGTGAAGAAAAGTGAAAATATTGCAATTATTATTATAGATCAGCTACATCTGATTGGCTGTTCACACTGAGGACAGACTGCCCCAGTCACTGGGATATCTCTAGTGCTTCATAACTGGTCTAGTTCTATGATATTGTTTTATTCTTCTGCAAATGTTTGTACATTATCTTTCTGTCCAGATAAGGCTGAAAGCAAAGATTTATGTCACAACTTTATAACAGCAATCTTATATGTCTGCTGTAAAAATATGAACATTGTAAATAGTATCAGCATTACATCAGACCTTTAACACTGCACCATTATTTAAAGGTTTTTTAATGTTATGCAACTTGTTTGTCATTTATTTTTTTTCATTTGATTCAACAGCATGACGTTACAAAACTAATTATTTCAAATAGAAGTTCGACATCTAATGTACTGGATGGGAAAATATGCTGGTTTTACTGCACTAACAAAAGAAGTCTGTGCACTCTGTGTTTCTGTACATGTACATATTCATGTGAATCCATGCATTCTTCAATCATGTGATGCTGAATGTATAAGAGACAAGAAAGAAAAAAGAAAGTTGATCTGTTCATGGCAGCTGCTGGCATGTGGCAACTGGCCAGTAGCTTGTGACTAGGAGGTTGTCAGATGGAAGACTGCTGTTTAAAAGGTTGCAGAAACAACATGATGCTCTGAGCAAATCACAAGATCTGCACTGCATGAAAAAGGATATTTAGAGGAAGAGCAAAGGATTAGAAAATCCTAGTGCTGATTCAAAGTAAACCCTGATTATTTGGTGGTGTAAGTACACTATTTTTGGATAATAATGAAAGGGGTTGAGTTATTACGAAAAAAATTGGATGTAGCCCTTACATGGAGTCCCAAGTATGTATTTTACAGGTGCTAAGGTACAAATACACTAAGTTAAAAATAAATATAGGACCATGTTGGATCATTTATGTTCACAAAAGCTACCTTTAATAATAAACACTTACTAAAAAATGTGAGCATTTTCGCTTAATATATATATAAAAACATATGATACTTTGGTATGTGAGTCCTTTTTGATAGAGGAATTTTTTTTTACTTGGCAATTGTTTAAATTTAACAGAGTAGCTTATGATAGAAACATGCCTAAAGGAAAACTGTTGAAGGCACAAAGGTTTCCTAAAATACTTAAAAACAAATTTAGATCTGTTGAACCACAAAAACTGCAAATTAGCCACTGGAAACTGTCAAAAAAAATCTCCAAAAAGACTTGTTGTCAAAGAAGTCAATAAGCTAATTGTTTAAACAGCTAAAGACACACCATAGGAAGATGGTAATACAATGAGGTTTTGTTTTTGAAACACAAATTGCATAAGAGTGTGTTTGCAGAATCTGTTAGTTCTGCAGTGGAAGGTCAAAACCGTTTTATCTTCATCCATATGTCTTTCACATGGTGTGAGCCAATCAGACTGGAACATAAGCTCTCCTTTCTGCATTGGTATATGTCCTCAGGGACAAGGACTGGAGCATGAACATTGTGCACTACACAAAGTCAAGTCAGGCTTTTTGACCTTACAGCTTTTCTTTCCAGGTTGTCAAAACAAGTCCAGCAGAGAGAATGGCAGAAGACAGCCAGCTGAGCCCAGGGAGTCTCCAGACTCTCCACCTGGCCACTACACTGCTCGTACAGTAAGATTTTCTTAATGAGGAAGAGAGAGGTGAGATAGAGCAACATCCAGTTGCACCAGAGCATGCAGACCCCCTTCCGTTGCTTCAAACACCCACTGATTCACACACACATGCACACACATACATACAAACATACCCACACAGACCACTTTCCCCCTCGCTGCTTCCTGTCAGAATAGTCCAGAGGCGCAGGCCTTAATTAAGCTTAAGTATTAATGAAGTTCATCTTAGTGTCAGTGCTTTGTTTCCCGTACATACAAATCACTTAAGTGTGCAGCCACACTTTGTAATTTATTTAGTTTCATTTTAAATGTCAGTGCCTTAAAACAAGGGGATACATTACACTTATCTATCGAGGTGATTTTCTCTGTCAACATGTTTTTTTTCTGCTGCACCTGAGAGTTATATTATTCAGGCTGCTCCCTTTCTTTTCCCTCTTTATTTAACTACTAATGTCTCTGTTACTGTGGGCAGAACACTGCTGTGTTTGGGTTTGAAAACAAACACACCAACACAAACACATTGCAGTTGTACATGACATTATTCCTGTGCTAGATTCTCAGCAAACATGTTTGATTATTAACTATCTCAGCCTTTTGAAGTTTGCAGTTTCTGTATCTTTTTTTCTTCTGTAATGCATACGAGTCTGCTGTTGGACAAGTGTGGGTAAGCAAACTTTTTACTTCAAGGCTACTAACATGGTTAGTTGTGTGTAACAGTAAGTCCTCTGCCTGGAGGTAATCATAGAGCATTTCAATAACAAATAATGAAACACAATGAAGGGCTGATTGATTAATACATTTTTATTGCTAAAATAAAGAGATAAATAATTTTTTGCAGAACTTTGATACGCAATCATGCTCTTATTTTTTCTTTTTTAAAGGTCCAGTGTGTAACATTTGGTGGCATATGAAACTAGCAAAACACATTAACACTCTTTAGAGCCAGTGTTTAGTTTGTTCTTTCTGGGCTACTGTAGAAACATGGCAATGCACCATTACAGACTCCATGAGAGAAGACTATTCTCTCTGTAGATGTAAAAGCTCTTTTCAGGGTGATGAAAACACAGAAAATATTTTTTGAACAAATAAAAAATTTATTTATAATATTATATTCTATATCTGCCATGTTCTATCAATCAATCCCCCAAAATCTTGCACACTAGACCTTTAAGTAGTGCACCTTTGCCTCTCCCTAAATGCCAAAACGCACTCTCAGTCAGACTGGTATATTTAGTTCAGCTCAGGTCAAGTTGATGGAAAGATAGGTGAAACTAATTCAGCTGTTAAACAGGGAAATATCACATGGTGTGTGCATGAACATGCGTGTGTGTAGGCATGCTCTTGCACAATAAACTTATCTTGGAAGAAAAGATGGAGACCATTTTAAGCCAAACATGTAAGATACTCAATCATTTAGAGATAGCTTAGAGATATCACACAGATAGACCCCAAGAAAAGGACACTGTCAGTCCAGTGAGCCTAAAACCCTCCTCCCAGCCATCAAATTCTTGCGCTAAACACTAACACTTCCTGGTGCTCCAAGCTTTAATCTGGTCTGTGCAGAGTTAGCTGGCTATGTGGCTGACTGAATAAACTTGTTATAATAGCATCAAAAGTCAGTAGCAGTAAGTGTCAATTTTAGCAACAAGTGTAGCTATCTGTCCACCAGGAGACTCTCTAAATCAATGACAGTTGAGCAGAGTCGGAGCCAGATGACATCAAAGGGGGAAAAAAAAGCTTTTTCTCTAAAATATAATCTAGTTTCATGCTCAAAGTTGGTGGTGTGTGATCTATTGCCGTGAAGCATCACACCATATAGTGCCATATGATAGCCATGTAGTGTAGGTGCACATTAAAACCTACTTTATTTTAACATGTAAGCTAAGGAAAACATACGGGAAAAAAGGATGTCAAAGCAATTCCATTACATGATAATTATACCTTTGAAAACCCATTAGACAGTTAAGATGCTGTAGCTGAGTGATGGCAATAGGCAGCTGTTCTGAGACCTGCCTCTGTGTTTTTTGAAGGGGCAGTTGATATAATTTACATTTTATAGTCAGATCAGTTTGTAAGTCTTTTTAATTGTGGCTCTGAAAGAAAAGTGTACATGACAAACTTTGACATGAAAACATGAAACACCAGTAATTAATTTCTAGTCGTCTTTGATGAGACCTGTAATTAGTTCCTGATTGAGAGATTAATAAATAATAATTGAAACAACAGAAATAGCGCTGACACTGCGGTCATTTTCTGTCTCGATGTTTGGTTAACAGAAGCTTAAACAGTCAATAACCTGACGCTGAGGCTTTTTTATTTCCACCTCACATAGACACAGAATTCACTGCAGTTGCACAGCCTCAGCCGTTGCATATAAACCTGCACTGCACATTCATAACAACGCACCCACAAACACTCACATAGGCACACAATACACACACGCACATATACACCTCATATCTATTCTCTCCAGCTCTGCTGTTTGTTCCCCCTCCCCTCATCTCACTCTCCTTCCGTCTTCTCATCCTCCCTTCCCTAGTCACAGCTCACTGTCAACAGCGCAGGATTAGGAGCATTTGACTGGCTTGTTGCTAAGCAACAGTAACCATGGCAACGGATTCATAATGAAGACAGGGCTGGGACAGGGAAAATGCATCAGGGAATGGGTTGATGGGTAAATGTTGTACTGTAATTATTCTGGTATATTTTCTTTCTTGTGTTCGCTGCTGCATTAAAACTGAACCGTGAGGATCCAAGTTTGTTGCCTGCTTGTACGACATTGATGGTTAAAGTTCTCATTTTAATGATTTTTATTTCACTTTCTACTGCCGAATGATGCTTCACAATGATAAATGACCATATACATGAAAATTTGCAGTATTACAAACTAGGTGTTGATATCACTGTATTGGGATACTGCTGAAGCAAAATGGCGTTTCTTACAGCTGTATCAAAAAAAGAACTGAACTTGAAAGAGAAGTTTACTTTTGTAACAAAACAATCAGAAAATGCAATTTGTTAATCAGTAAGTTCTGCACTTACTATGGTCTTAAAACAGCAATGCATCTATAAAACAAGATATTTTCATGTCAAATTATTTAATTGAAATATTTGTAATTTTTTAAAGAGCAGATTAGTTTATAATATTGCAGGGAGAAATGAAACGAGAAGGAGCAGCCACAGTGAGCTGATAGATGAAGAGCTGCAGGCGACAGGCTGCAAACCTCCAACTTCTCAGTTAGGAAACAAAGTTCTTTCTCAGAGCCCTGCTGTTCGCAGGCTCATGCCGTGTGCAGCACAGAATCAGATCACACTTTCTCACAGAATGAGCATCATTCTGTGATGGAAAGTGGCCAGTTTTTTTCCTGACTTCTTCATTAAATCGATAATAGCTTGTTTTGCCACCCCCGGAATTCTTTGACCTGTTGTACAAAAACACGTTTGTTGTTACCACCTGTACCTGATTGTGTCACTAAATAAATTAGGACTAAAATCTTCACTTTAAGATCAATAAGATTATCACTTAACCCATAAGAATTCAAATTGACAGTGATTCCTTTAACAAACATTAAACTTATCCATCTTTGGCTGATCCGTAAGTCTTCATAATGAGTCCTAGAGTCTTGTTTTTCTTGAAATTGAATTAATGGTGGGGTCTCTATTCAAACATGCTCTTCAACAAAGAATAATGCTGCTTTTGTTTTCAGCACTTCCATCTTGGACTATGAAATAAGAGTGTCAGAGTTGCACTTGAAACTAAACTGATGAGTCACCACTGAGCCATAAAGTTGAATCAGTGACTTTGTGGTGCTCAGTGGCAGTTTTATCTCACATCAACAACTGTTTTTACGCATATGACAAGAAGACACGTCCATTTTGATTCAGCTATTTTTCAGTATAGTAGATCATATCTATCTTTGCAGGTGTGTTCACATTGTGCATGCATGAGAAAGGGACCTTTCTCTCATCAAGATGTTATCATTTTGAGTATAGGGATAAATATTGCTGATGCTGGAGGGTTATGACCTCCACAAAAATACTGTTGAAACAAATCAAAGTGCAAGCTCTCCTTAACAAATTCAGAAATTGATATTAAACTTCTGACACACTGACAACATTATTTTTAAAGAGTAAATAAATATGTACTCTGTACCACAGCTTTACTGCAATTGTATTCAACCACAGGGGAGGTTCAAACCAAAACACGTGACATAGGACAAAAATGTGACCTTACAGTGTCTTCTAACATTGTCCCAGCTGTTAAATCTAGCTTTGCCTTGTAGACCCTAATAGATAAAAAGTCTTTGCTAAACTTCTTTTATTACTTGGAGCAAATTTTTAGGGTCAACTTTAGGTTTAAGCTCTCAGTCTAAGGTTAGCTGAAATATCTTGCAATACTAGTGGAAGGATGTGGTCATGCCTTTATTCTTCATCTAAAAATCTGTTGACGCTGCAGTCGTCTGCTTTTTGTAAAAGCCAGCCAAACAGATGGGACACTTTTTCTTAGAAATGTGTACACATCTCCCCCTGAGATCAGCCTGCCCAGTATTCTGCTGTTTACCACAAGCTTCATGATATAGTTGATTGTCAGCATCAGTTTTCCGGTAGATTAAAATATACTGTACATGTAGACGTATTTTCTGACTGACATACAGACAGCTTTAATATTTCTGTCATGTTTCTACAGTAGGTTACTGTAATGTGGTAAAACTCTTCTGAGTATACTTCAAGTATTTATTTTTAGGTATTGAATAATGGTATTTTCTTTGTCTGTTTGCTAATCTGTTGAATATTGTGTTCCTGTCTTTTTAATTCTCTCTGCTACAGTAGCTTGTCTGTATCTATCTCTCTTTGCACCCAAAATGGTGTCATCTTTATGGCCAAATCCTTTCAAAGTCACATTGTACTGACCTTCATACCAAACCTTAATCATAACCGATTAACAGAAATGACATTGGGTTTCATTGCTGTTATGTTTTCTATTATCTATCATCTAGGTTGTCATGTAAAATTAGTAAGAGACACATGGATTGCACAGATACAAACACTCTTTCTCACACTGCAAATGTATTGAGCATGTAGCGGCTAGACTATGTGTTAGGTAACAGCTTTTCAGCAGCGTTGTGTCAGCTGACAGTGTTCATGGAAGCAGTCGGTTCTGAGATGTGGAGCCTGTGAGGCGTTGAAGGAACAGCCACATAGCTGCACTTTGATCAGTAACATTTCGATTACGTGTACAGCAAATGTGACATTTAGAGTTGCTGTTGGATTGTGATGTCTGCCTAGTGGTCATGTAGATTCATCAGGGTGTGGCCTGGTGTCTTGTATGGCCACCATTATGTGATTTGTGTTAAAGGTGCTCCAAATAGGAATACTGTTTCATTATACAGTGGCATAACAGAAACCCCTTTGAAGTGTCACAGCAATAAAAAGCTGTACTTATTCTACTCAAATCAAAGATAATGGTTTAAAAGAAAGCGGAAAAATCAGCATTAGGAAAAGTAAATAAGTAACAAAAATTTAAGTAACAGAATTTGCATGTGCAGAAATTGTATCTCAGTCTCAGTTGTCCTAGTCTTTGCACTTAGGTCCTTGTGCCCTGAAGCCACTGCTCCAACACTTGGCACCACTATTCATATCTGGTTACTTTCATCTCAGACAGAAGTTTATTAAAATGTAAACTAATGTTGAGTGTCTGTAACTCCAAACTCAAGTAAGTACTTTTACTTACGAAGTGTACTCAGCTGAGGCACTTTAGTACATTTATTGACTATGAGTCTGTTTTGCATTAAGTCGAGCTGCAATTCATTGTTTAAAAGAGACATGATGAGTCCTTCTGTGTGTTTATCTTGGTTCCCCAAACAGATTGCCATTAGTTACTTTGCTGCTAACCTGGTGCTAACAGCTATGAGCTAACTAGCTCTCCTCAGTATTTTGTGTCAGTACTTCGAAGTACACAAGTTAAACCCTCATAAACAAATGGAAACAGCGCTTTTGGTTTGGTCAGAGATTAAGTTAAGCTTCCTTTATTAGAACACATGTAACTGAAAGTCAGTCAACAGTTTCACCACAACCCATTACAGTGTCTGTTTTTGCAGAATCACATATGCTTTGCAGCAGTGTGGCTGCTTTGATTTAAGAATATCTTTGTGTCTGGTACTTTAGATTCATTGTCTCCATCATCCTCTTCTATAGAATAATAAAAGTTGTTTTTTCTAGCACCTGTGAACTCCCATTGCTACACAGTGCCTTCACAATCTGTTAATTCTCACAGGTACAGCCTCACACTTTATTCTGTGAACTCAATTAACACCTTACTGCATTTGATCTCCTCAGACTTTATTTTTAACCTATAAAACTAATTGATTTCATGTTCCAACTTCGCACAGTGCACACCCTCTTTTGTCAGGGTAACCCATGAGTTATCAGGCCAGTTCAGTTACAGGAATGATAAAGTGTCCTCTGTGTTATTTCTTGAGAAGTCTGTATAAAGACATCAAGGTGAACAGGAATAGGCCTACTGAAACCACTTAAGGAAAAAAAAATTATGATGCCTGTGAGGAAATAGAAAATAGCTTACCCCTCACAGTTTGTCTGGACTAAAAAAGTAGAATAGTATTTGTAGTCGACCTTTCATTATCAATAAAGGCAGTTAAACAAGAAGTAACTACCCAACTATTCCAAAACATTCAGATAAGAACATGGCTATGGATAGCAAGCTGCTCAAATTCCACAACCATGAAGAGGAGATAACAGACACTGGCCACTCTCTTCATCCTGAGAGATTTCAAACAGCTTTGCTACCACATTAAGGCAGAGTGAGTGCATTTCAACTCAATTTCTACAAAAGCAGTCCACTCATGCTTCCAGCCAAAGAACTTAGGATATGGACCATAAAATTTGGTTAAGGCTTTCCAAAATTCATTGAACAAAATTGAGTGAAGTGTCGAGGATTTACAGTTTGTAGTAGTATTATTTTAGATGAGAATAAAAAGGATCAGAAGTGTGCATAGAGTGGTCTTGGAGGCCCTATGTGGATGTTGGAAAAACTACCCTCTGCACACATGCAGTTAAGAATGATTGCCTGTAATGATAGGAACATTTAATGAATATATGAAAATCTGATTGGTGGAGTAGCTGATTGTCGCATAAGTACATTAAACAACATCAACAGTAGATCTCCATGCTATGATGACTATCCACCAAAAAAGAGTTGCATTGTTTTTCTGGCTTTGTGTGGAAAACCTGCAAATAGGTAACCTCCTCTCTAGCAGTAAAGGTCATTCGTGCAACCTCTCACCTCAACATTTGGGTAGACATTTTATTTTTGTCCAGAATTACATATTTGCATTCAGTACCTGTGGACCTGTGCAACCCAAGGTAACATAAAAGCACCAAATAGCCCACTTAATAATAAGTGTTTACTCTCTATGCATGTTTGTTTAGGTGCTGTTTTCCTACTTGAATGATAAGCTGTTGCGCCGTTTGGTAGATCACTTAAGGATCTTTAAGTGAGCTGATATTTGTTCCCACTAGAGTAATTAAAATTTTAAAAAGGCATGAGGTACTTGATCCACTTAAATGAAATGCTGGGAAGAAAAGTGAACTTTTAAAAACTATTTTTTGCAACTGAGATTTGATGTAAAATCTCTTCCCCTTGTTAAAAGTAGTGTTGTGTTGATTAGAATAAAGAATAATGAAATGGCACGGGTTTGAAAAATGATTTGCATGTACTTTAAGTTGTTGCTATCTCAATTAAATGTGTGTTAAAAAAATGCATGTGATTGAAATAAAGTATTCTTGTAACTGTAACCACAGCATGGTTGTTGTACTGAAAACTGGGTTGCACAGAGAGGAAATGGCACAGTAGAACAGGTTTTTTCTCTTTACTTCTCAAAATGGTTAAAGCATGTAATAAAATATGTTCCCTGTTAGATATTATGAACACCTCACAGCTTTATTTCTTTACACACTTTATGAAAAAAAGTTATTTAGTGAGAAACAATGTGACATGGGTATTCTACATTGTACTTGCATAAATAAGAGGTAACAACTGAAAGTTATTGCATGGACTAAAATCCAAGATCATTGAAACAAATCATTGGTGTTACAAGCATTATTTGTTTTTTTTTCATAAGATTTAAATGATCTTATCCTGATAGGCATTTCTGCTAATTTTTCTCATAAATAAAAACTTAATTAGAAATAGAATTTGCATTATTTGCAATGATTTGTCTGCTATCTTTCCTCTTCCTCCTTTTAAGCTACATTGTTAAGATGAGTGGCTGCTGTGTATATTTATTCTCGCATACATGTGTGCATATCTGTGTCCTTTAGGTGAAAATGTGTGCCCTTAAAAACAGATTTTTCTTACCGTCTGGTTGTCCTCGTAGAGTTTAAGGTCATAGCCACTTAGCTCTACACAGAAAATGATTGCAGTCACGCCCTCGAAGCAATGGATCCACTTCTTTCTCTCTGACCGCTGTCCACCCACATCTACCATCTTGAAAGTGAGCTCCTTGAAGGTGAACTTGTTCTCCACAATGCCAGTGGTCATATCACGGGATCGCAGGATGTCCTCTACAGTAGGGATGTACTCAGCTGCAGAGATGCGATCCAGGTCATTCAGGTAGTAGGCAGTGTTGTCCTCTAAGTGGTACTCATTGGATCGTTGAAAGCACTCCTGGACCCCTGAGTCAGCCCAAAGACGTTTCATGACTCCCAGCAGCTCTGGAGTGATCTCCCCCTTGCTCTCAGCTGGTCCTGTGAGGGCAAAGAGCTGCACGGCGTCATAGGCGCGGTCCGGATTGTGAAAGTCGATCTTTAGGGTGGTGAGGGCACGGATGATGCGGGTGAGTGAGTCGATGGCATTGTACAGGATGAGGGGCTTGTATTCCTTACAGGCCTCGAGGTTGAAGCCTCCACTATGAATGATCTTCATCTGTTTGACAATGGTACTTTTGCCAGAGTTGCTGGTGCCCAGCAGTAGTAGCTTGATCTCACGCCGCTGCCGCTGACTTTCTGACCGCAAATGGCGGTCAATTCGCCGCGAGCGTCGCGCTGCTTCTTTCTCTTCCGAGCTCTGACGGCACCCCATGGTCCTCCACCACGTTGTGAGTGCAAAGGAACTCGTGCTGCTGCTTGATGTGAAAGCAAATTATAAGGAAGTGGTGACTGAAAAGGTGTTGGAGGAGTTGGACAGAGTTTTCGCTAAAGGTAGGAACTTGCTGGCGATGAGGCACGCAAAACTGCACAACCAGACCAATTTAACAAAAGGCAGGAGAGCCACCACACAGAGGAGTGACTCAGGAGTATTTCATTCTTTATGTTCAGGGGCAGTCTGTGAGTCCTGTGTGGGCAGAACCCAGACTTGTGGGATGCCCACACAGGGCCTGGCACTGAGGTTGGACTGCCTGCTGAAGCCAAGGAGGCTGGGGTTCATAGCAGGGACCCCCCTGAGGAAAAGCTCTTGAGGAAGGCTGGAGAACGTTCAGGGTATGTCAGTAGAGAAAGCGCTTGGGCTTGATGCATGTGAATAGCACAACTCCTTCACTCTCCTCCCACATGGCTCTTGTGGTTTTGTTGCCCTTGTTTGGCTTTTGCAACATCCACCTCAGTTCAGTATCTGGTCTGTTTTGCTTGATCTTCCTGATAAAATCTTTTCTGTTTCTCCTGTAGTGAGATATCCTCCCAACAACTGAAGGCCTCTGAGTCTGCCAACAAATAAGACAGAGAGGAGACATTACTAGCATGCTTAAGTCAAATAATAGCAGTGTTATAATTACCAGTCCAATCATTAACATATAGAGCAAAAAACTAGTTTACCATTTTTTGGAGAGTATACTTATTTTTTTCTCTTTGGGAATTTGATGAGAAGACTGATACTATTCTAAGAATAATCTACCCTGGCTAGGTTTGAAAAATATGATGACTGTCATCTCTCAAGTTTATTTGTTGATACATATCTTGTTTATTTAATCCCTGTGCAAACAGATATGTAAAAATTACACCAGCAGTTTTACACTTTTTAGTTTGCCAGATATGGTGCCTGTACACAGCCTGTGCTTACAGACCGAATATAGTAACTTACAGTATGATAAGAGGTGGATGGATGAAAAACAAATGATTGTTTTTGCTCTTGTGTAGATTTAATAAACATCAATACAATCAGTTGTCAATTAATGAGCTTTTAAGGTGCTGATGATCCTATTTTTTAACTCTGGAGAGAGCCACGTTTACTGTCTGCCTCTGTTTCCAGATGCTAAGCTAAGCTAAGCTAAGCTAAGCTAAGCTAAACTAAGCTAACTGTCTTTTCTCTCCAACTCCAAACTTTGACATGACAATGACATCGGTCCTCTTATATAAAGAAACAATAATAATATGTGTATTTTTTCGAAATGCTGGACTACTGCTTCAATAAAAACTAAGGACAAAAAGATACCAACTTAACCTCCACCTGCTCATCAAATTTAAAAATACTGTTTGCGACAAAACCAGAAACAGTCATGCATACTAACCTGCACACTTCCCATTCAGCCATTGCCATGCTACCATTTTGCTGTGTACACTGCCTCTTTAGATTTCAGCTCCTAACAGTCACACACCCCAGCTCTCTCTGTCTGCAGTCTTGTGTTACCATAGACTCTGAGCCAAAGTAGATCTCAGCTGACCCCGCCTACCCATTTAACAGCACTGCACACACACATAGAATCATTATATACACAATCAAGGTCAAACATACGGAAAGGAACAGGCGGAGAAAAACAAACTACAGTATTTGAAGGAAACTAATGTAGGATTAACACAATAAATATGTTTCCTTGTAACCAGCGATGTCTCATATTACAACACAACATCTCTGACTGTGTGACTTTTTGGTCTGCTGTACTCTCAGAGCTGCCCAGCAAAACGACATCAGGTAAAATGATTATTTACAACCACTGGGGAAAATAACAGGCTCAAGCCAGCAGGTGCCTCTCATGTTTTCATATTGCCACAAAGCCTCCTCTCATTGCCAAGACATCTGTGTTTTTATCCCTAAGATTCTACACCATGAAAAAAGGTCCAAATATTTCTGAAAGTTTGCTGTTTTTCTGTTCTTCCCCTGATTTATTAACAGTTCAGGTGGCAGCATTTTTATTTCATTAAAACTATTTTGAATGAATAAGTGTTGGGGCCAACTTTCATATAAAATATTGTCTTATAGTGTGTCATAAATTTAAAGCAAAAAGAACTTTGGAGCAGTGGTTGCCGGTGGGATTCTGTGATAAATAGATGCACTATGAAACAGGCTGCATGCAATTGGCTGAGGAACAAATGTGAAATCATACTGTGGCCTAGTTTTGCTGGTGAAACTACTGTATACTGTGCAGACCTGTCACATAAAGGGAGAGAGAGAGTGGAGAGGGAGAGGGAGAGAGAGAGAGCATTTCTCAGAGCTCGGTGAGTGAGGTCCACTCTTCAAATGACTGAGAGGACAAACAGAGCAGAACAAAGCCATAACAAAGCATCACAACACAAACAGAGTGGAGAGCATTGTTTCCTGGCTCCAGGCACCTGGCTTCCCTCTCAAAATGGCATAGCCAGCCAAACCGGTTAATGCACATCACTGATTTTGAGATTCTATGAAACACATTAAAGCTCCGTGGAAAGTCTTTTCAATTACCTATTGCAGAAATATGCAGCACTTGCATTTCCATCCTTTTTGAAGTTATACCACTTAAGATAACTGCCATTGAAGTAGCATGCCTGCAGTGCTAAAACAGTGTATATTATTATTACATTATATCTTATTAATAATGCTATTACACTGCATGGAAAAAATGGTCTGTTGCTTACTTACACTCTGATAAAAAGAGAATTAAAGCAGGAAGAAATGCCTGGAAGTTGGAAAAATTTTAACATGGAAAAATAAACAAAAATTAATTAAAGAAGGGCCTACAGGATAAAGACATGCTTACTCATTAGAAATTACAAATCCTAATTTAAAGTTGAAATAGCTCTAAATGCAAGAAAAGAATAAACAACCAACTGAAGTTCAAAAACTACCATTCTATTTTTTTAATTGTGGGACTTCTTACTTTACTCAATAAAGATACATTTCCAGGATTACCTCCTCTGGTAACTGATATCGCTTAGCATGTGGGGTATTTCAAACCATCGTTTAAAAAACAGTGCTCCAAGGACACCTGTGCTCCCCCACAGGAGGCTTTAGTGCAAAGAAGAGGCGTGTCACTTTCAGAGTAAGTGAGTGGAGGTAGAGCCATGGGGGCCACAGACAGAGGCCAGCATCTCAATGTATCATCCGGGCAGAGGTAATGTGATAGCCAAGATGAGATGGAGACACTCTCCTGCCTCTCCCTTACAGCTCCTGCTGCACACGGCCCATCAACTCTTCCCCCATCACTCTCCCAGGTGCTTAACTCCTATTATTAATTTACCATGCTGCAAATAATTACAATCTCGCCCTTTAATAGAGATTAGTACATGTAGTCACATTGTCTTTCTGTTGTATAACAGTCCCTACTTTCCCGTTGCGGATGTGCGGATCAGTCCATAAAAACACTATTAAAAACTGGAGTCACTCACATTAGATTTAGTGGTGATTTTAATCCATCAGAGGCTAAATGTCATTGCTTGGATACGAAAGGTATTAAAAGAAAAAATGCATTGTGCACTACAAACAGATGTCATGCCAGTTTGGATAGTCTGATTAAAAATGTCACACTGATAATTTAACACACAGGTGCCAGCCTGCTTGAATAGTGTCAATGTTTTCTAAATTTGTTGCCACTGAACACCTGGAGGAAAATATATGTTTTTTAATTGTCAAGGCAGTCAGTTATCAAGCCTTGTAAAGATTTTATCCAAACAACCCCCAAAAACCATATCTAAGTTTTGGCTGGTTTACCCTCATCTGTTTGCAGGCTCCGTGAGAACACTGCCAGGTGAAGGGTGTCATCATACTTGGTGTTTCAGGCCAGTTCAACCATTGTGAAACATATATATAATATTCAATTAATATTATAATAATATAATATTTAAGCAGCTATTTCCTAGAGGAACACAAAAGCTAGGGCTAAATTAATCATGTTTTGGTGTGGATTCGATGTCTAGGCACTACTGAAGATGTAAATTAAATTGAATTTAAACACGTATGATTAAAGGTGATGCTCTGACGCAGTGGTACAACATATTATAATGAGACTGACAAATGTAGAGGGTCCCACTTGTGCTCATGTGTTAGAGATCAGAGAGAACAAATACAGAAAATATACTCTTTTATGAATGGAAAGTGTGTATGATGTTAGAAAGAGTGGAAAGGCACAGGTGCGCAGTTGTGTGCAGGTGTGTGTAAGTGCTGTGGTCAGCAGGCTTGCATTTCATGGGGGCTCAGATGAGGTGTGCTCCAGTATGGATAAACCTGTTATGGACGAGCAACACTGCTTTTCACAACCTCTGTCACAGTCATAAATAACTGTTGTTTTAAACTGGGGACCAGCAGGCAATCGTGTTTCCCACTTATGCACCACTTTGACAGCACCCATTTACATCAAAGCCAACTAAAGAAAAAAAAGCCCATTCATCATTGTTAAGCAGGCCAAGGACATTTGACTGGCACCTGTGTTAGGAAAGTGACATTCAGTTTCCTCATTCATATTCTACAGTAAGGTATATCCAAGACTATTCAGAGCAGTGTAAGGTTAAAGAAATGTGATTGTAATGACTGTACAGTGATTTATACCAACATGCCACATGGTCTCGCAGACCTGCTGAACTTTGTGTGTTCCTATCGTTCATAAACTTTCATAACAGGCCTTGCTTTGTGTAATAAACATGTTATTATATAAATACCAATAAAAATTGCAATGTTGCAATGTATCTCTGTCGTAATGATAAAAGTTTGTATTACATAAAGAAGGATCCTAGCAGTTAAGTGTCTCTCCAGCAAACCAATATACAGTACATACACACAGAAACACAAAACAGCTCACATGCCTTACAATCAGCTGCACAGCGCTCATGCTTTCTCATCCAAAGGCAGTTGTTTTAGTGGCTGGAAGGGTGCTTCCTGCTCCTGACTAGCTCTCCCCTGGCTGCATGACAAAAAGAGGTTACTGAAAGACTTAAGGCTGTCTGGTCAATGTCCATATACAGTGTCAGAGTCTGACTGGAATCTAGCAAAGTGATTTTTACAGTAATATCCAAAACCCCCGGGAGTGAAACAGTAGCTAATCCCCAGATCTTTACTAAGTCCATGCTATTGTGTCAAGATTAAGCAGTTAGAGTGGCACTGTGATCAAACCTTTGGGCCATGTCAGATATCGATGAGCTCTGCTGCGTCTGTCATGACCTACTACTTGCCTTTTTATTTCTGGATTCATGGTCTTCATTTTCAAAATTGTACAAAAGTTTAATTATTTAATGAAATAGAAACAGTAATGTAATAGACTAGAGCATGTATACAAATCAGCAGATTAAAAAAACTGTCTTGTGAGGTTCCTGAGAGACAGAAAGTTGCCCAAGCTTAGCCAGGGAGGCCTCTAAGCAAGACAAGAGGCTCTGCTGGAGAGACATCATTAATTTATGTAATGCCACAGAGGCCGTGAACAAGCAATGCATTAGTGAGAAAATCTGAGGCAATCGATAGGCATGCTTTCTTCAACTACTGTTGTCTTCAACAGCTTTTACAGTCCCCACAAGGTTTAAAAGAGGGGAAGGACAGCTGACAGAGTTTCTTACAGAAGTCAAACAAGCAAGGGAACTTTACCAACAGTTGATGATAGAGTCGGTTTAAGCTGAAGAGGCAAAAAAGGGATAAATGGATAAGCCTTAATTTCCAAATAAAGGCATATATAACGGAAAATCTGGTGAAGGGATGTAGGGGCAGAATAATCCTCTTTCAGATAGACACGATTGTTGGTAAAATGTACCAGGGAGAAACAGGCTGACGACTTGAAGAAAAACATCATGACAATTGATTGTAATCATGATGAACTGATATAAATTCATAAAATGAAATAAGGGGAACATTTGCACACAGGAATAAGGCTTTTGAACCCATGTTTTGAGGTCATAGACGGTATATAAAGCCACAGTGACACCACCCCTTGGTTTGTGGAGTACCTTTGTAAAGCCTGGGTGACCATATTTGGATGAGTGGTTAGAGCTGGGGAGAACAAACTTCTTACAATTTTGTGACTAGACTAGCAGAAAACTAGCAGCTTCTTTGACTTAAAGTAGCCTCACCCTTAATTATGCTAACTTTTAAGCCTTTATAGGATTTAAATGAATTATATAAAAATTCTGTCCCTGTACAGTTGTAATGAATGTGCAGATTTGCTATGGAGAACAAAACCATCTTTTTAAAAGGCTGTAAAAAACATGTTTATTTCTGCTGCAAGGTTGGGCCTTTTACTGTGGGGTTTTATGGAGATTGACATGCTTTTGGAGCCAGCCTCAAGTGGCCATTTGAGGAACTGCAGTTTTGGCTCTTGCTGGCTCCATTTTTCTGTTGGTTGACACTTGGTTGAGGTGGAGTTCAGGGTGACATTCACTGTTTTGTGTAGATTGTTTGGAGCTTTGTTATTAAGCTACAGCAGAGCAATGTCACTACACACCTGCTGAATTTCCATGGATGTTAGCACTTCTTGGAGAGGGATGAGAAATATAAACTGTAGTAGTGACACTGTTGACAGTTGAAACACAGACTATCAGAATATCATCTGCAACTGCAACAGCAGTAAACAAGAGAGCAGCTCTTCTTTCGAAAGAGCGGACTTAAGTTTCATTAAAGTGTCCCTGCTACAAAAAAAAAAAAATCAAATAATTTGCATGAGGCTCAAGTGGTGAATGTTGATATACATTTTTTTAACACTGTTTGGTTGATAAAGCAATCATAGTCATTAGACTGTAATCACTGGAGGTTTTTAAATATTTAATCAGGCACAGGCTTGTTATAACAGTTCTTGCCTTTTCAATAAAGCACCATAGCTGTCAATATTCCCATGACTTCCAATTTTCAATTTGCCCACTTTAAAAAAAGATCTCTTGTTGCTGCCTGACTGATAATTGCTGAGTGAACAAAGGGAACCAACATTAGATTTAACACACAATTTACAGCTTGCTTGAACTGAATACCAAAAATGACAGTGACTAAATTAATCTAAGAGAGCAATGAAAAATCATAAAATGAACACAGGAGGGGTCACTTACATCAAGAAAAAGCAAGAAATTACATGAATTAATGTGTTAAAAGCACAATACCTAATTTATGCCACTAAATGCCTCTCAGTCAAAACAATGAAAACAAAAGACATGCTGAGGACAACGTTAAGTAACGTGGGATCACAGAATTTGTTTATTTCATGCTTAACAGCCACCTTTGCAGATACAAATCTTTCTGACTAACTCATGTAGAAATGTTTACAGTCATGATCGTGCATTAAGTTTTATTCACATTACATTTTGTCATGTTTGTAAACTATGTTGGAAACATCTGGGACAATATTTAGCAACTCAACTCAACAAAATGTACAACAGGGATAAAGTTATATTTCCGGTTTAATGGCTTTTATTTGAAAGAAAATGTTTTTGGCTAGATTCTACAAAAAAATTCCGTTTAGATTGAAGTCTTAAGGTTTCATTCGTTGCGGCACTATGCTAAATATTCTGGACCACAATGTGTTTTGGGTTTAAAGGCCACTCATGACTCAAATTAAGTCTTTAAAGCACCAAACCAATTTAAACTAGTCTGCTTAAGATGCATTGAAAATGCTTCAGTGAAGTTTGAGCCCATATGTGAGAAGTCTGTTGAAATCATGGTGTGTGTTGTAATGTGTACAGCGAATATAAGTGCGTAGTTTGGACAGTCAAGTTAAATGATTATGGCCGTTATAAACAGCTTTCACACTATATTACCATATGTATCTATTTAGTGTACGTGATACATTTTGTGTTTAAAAACAACTCATTAGCACTTTTTTTTAGGGGGATTACGTCACATTTAAGTGAGAACAGCTTCTAAAATGACCATTGAGTTAAATCAACACCCCTCTTACACATTATTAAAACAACTAAACTTGTAAGGAAAAAAAAACTTAATTGAAAGGTTACTGTGTCTGACTGCATTAGGAACGTACATATAACAAACTGGTGACTAATTATATTTGACTGGTCGTCAGTGTCAGTATTGACCAATACGATAGGGGTATTTGAGAGCAGAATGCATTTATTTTAATTAATTAATTAATTAATTTATTTATTTATTTATTTATTTATTTCAATAGAGGGCAAATAGAGAAGTCTAGTCAGCAGATTCTGAGATATTTCTAAAATCAGCTTTGTCAGTTTGAGATATGTATAATAAAGTATTTCAGTCACATACATCTATCTATATAAGTTTTTCTAGAACTGCAGCTTTGATTCAGAATAACTGGATCAAATGTCATAGAGAGAAGAAATAATGGCATAATTTATTTAAATCTGAAATAAGAAAAGATATTGAAATAGGCTTTCTGACAGCAACACTGGTTGATGTAATAAAAGCTGTTGTTTCTGATAAGTTAGAGGTGATTACTTCAGTGATTATAATCTTAATCTGCCAAAATCCTTTTGCCACTCTAAATGAGGAACCATCAATAAATAAAAAAAATGCCTTCATCCTTTATTTTCTTCCAGTATGTCATTAATTTTATATCTTATCCTACTATTATATTTTTCAACAATATATTTACATCATTTCTTGATGCTATCTCAGAACTGATTGGTAATGTCTTTTTGAACTGATTAGAAATAGTAGAAAACAGAGTGGTTCATTCTTTTGTTCCCGGGGCTCTAGACTGTAACCACTTTGTAGCAATTTGTGACCTCTTTGGGACAGTGCAACTAAATTTCATAAATAGTATTTCATTTTGAAATTGTGGGCAGCCACAAAAAGAAGAAACTCAAAGCAAAGAATCCTCTGCTTTCAGTCTTCTGATCTGCCCTTAATGCATTTTGTTGCTGCTGCTGCAACTTGTTTGTTACTCTATCCAAAAAAACCTGATCCTCCATCCTCTCACCCAGAGAGAGGAAGAGCCTTGACGTGGGTGAGGGAGATGCCCTATGACCAGATCATAGTTTATAAAAAAGCAAGGTAGTACAGATACAACCATTCCATACATGAGATTTATGTTATTCGCTAACATGGACCCTCCAATGTACATTCAGTACATTCATTTGAGTCTGTCGTTACTTCAGCAGTCTGTTTGTAGAGAATCTAGTCTTTAGTTAATTTCATACACAGCATCATAAGTCATCTAATAACTGACTTATTCATATGATAATAAGTATAAATTAAAGCAAAAACTCTTTCCCACTACAAATACTTAGCATATAATATGCATATAGCACTAATCTTTTAAGAAATGATGGTTCTTATAATATCTGTTTTTTTTGGAGGTACTTCAACAATGACGTACGCTTTAAGGACTATTTCAAATTTTGTCTTTCCTTTTAAAATGAAAAGCACATGGATATTTCTGTTAATTGTCTACAAATTAATGAAGCATAAAAAAAAGAATTGGGATGGAAGACATATGAATGTATTGTGATGCATGTCAGTTTAGGTGGTGCTCCTAATGATTATGCTAGTGTCCTAAAATTTTCAATAGATAGCACTGATGTTCCTGATGGAGAGACAGAAACTGAGATTGAACTGAAATGACAGCTGACTCTTGACAATAACCGGCATTGATTGCATGTAGAGTTAATCAGTATATGCAGAAACTCCACAAAACCGATCATTCTCATAGAGAGATTTCTGACTTACCAAAGGACAGAAACAAGCTGTAGCTTACAGGCAGGTTATCAGCAGGGCACTACAGGAAATGCTTTGTGTGTGTGCGCAATTGAGACTGGACATAAAACAACTGTAACATTGTGAAATCTGGGATGGTCAATTTTCATGCTCCAAGCAGCAGAATGATAAATCAATGTCACCTCTATGCCATTTGCGAACACAGATTCTGTAAATAACACTGTATCATGTGTTGCTGTTAAAAAAAAAAATTCCAGTGTCTTGTTTCTGGTTATAAGCAAAATGCAATATCTGAGCATATCTCAGTGGACTGAAATAAATAAGGTATTTCAAACCTAGAAGGCCTGCATCTGTGTGATGAGTCAGAGCTTTGTGGTCACCCTATCCTACGTCAGAATCATATGAGATATAGGTCGCAGGCGGAGTGATCGTCAGCAAAATCTAACAGTTTGCACCACTTCGTGCAAGATTTACCTTTTGATCCAAAAAGAGCTGCATTCAGACTTTGTCTTCCTACAATCATCCAGTCCAGAGTGATATTAAACAAGCAGTGGACTGAGCCTGTCTGCTGCCATGTGTCCATTTCTCTACAAGAAGACCCCTGGGGGGAGGTGTCTGAAAAGCCTCTAATGGAACCTTCACTTCAAATCATATGTGAGGTGACATTGTGTCTAATGGTTTACCCACGATTCTTGTCACAATTTAGATTTATTATGTCATTACGGTCAGAGACCATTAGAAGTTTGTTTTTTTTATTATTTGTGCTTAAAGTGGAGCTGTTATGTAAATCTCACAATATCAGCTCTATGTAAAGAAAAATACTTAAGCCTGTGCTAGTACCTTTGATAGAGTTGAATGAAATTAATGTAATAGCAGTTAAGACATCTTACAAAAAGAAGTTGGCGGAGATCAAAACAGAGCTAAAAAGAAGAGGAGATAATGAATGAATGGAGCCTCCTTAGTATCAGTTGACAAAAAAAAAAGTAACGTACAAATCTGTGCTCACAGATTCACAGTCCGCGCCCACCATTTGGCGATCCTTGTCCACAGATTTACAATAGAGTTTGCTAAACCGTGGGCAGGGATTTGTAAAACATGGGCACCAATCGTGAATCAGTGGGCACGGATTACGAATCCAAAAGCACAATTTCTAAAGCATGCGTACAGATTTGTAAACCGAGAGTACAGATTAACACATTGCTCTTCTTTTTTTTTCTCAGTTGACAACAGAGGAGCTCTTTAGATTTGGGCGGAAACACGACTCCCACCAGATGCTGTGTCGGCTGGATAAGTAAGTGGATAACTGTTTGCTAAGACATCATACATAACAACTTCAATAAAAATGTTAATAATATATTGGTCACTTTGTAGCTAAGGGCTGCTTCCCCCTTGTGGCAAAAAAATAAATAAAACATTCAGCAATAAGAAAAAAAATTTGACCTAAAGTGCTCTGACAACTTTTGTAACATGCATGAAAACATGTCATACTTGATTTTTTCCACTGATGTGAAACCACCTATTCGTTATGAATGCTCTTATCAGCTGGTGATTAAGCTCAACTCAAGGAATGCTTTGAAACTAATTATCTGTCTTTGCCCTTATTAGCTACAAAGGCAGGCATCTATGTCTGTCTGTGTGTATGTTTATCCTTGGCTTGTCTTAACAACCGCTCATCCGATCTACTTCACACTCGACGGGTGTATGGCAGAGGACCAGAGGACACGAGGTGTTGAGTTTGATGTAGTTTGGATTAATTTACTAAACAATAACAAAAACTACAACCAAAGAAACACATGAAATTTAATAAGCAGTCAGTAGTTATTTTAGGGCTGAAATTCCTTGTCGATGTAATTGAATATGACGACCACGCTTTGTAAAGATGGCTGCTCCAGTTAAAGAATGTATTGATTTTCTGCATGTTTCCTGATTACCCTCCCATTAAAAGTAGCCTTTGCACCACTGACATATTGACATAACAAAATACCACACATCATCTAACCTTGTTACATCTGTTCTAATTTCTTTTAACATGAATGGTCATATGAGTGCGAAAATTACTTAAACTAATGTTACAGACTGTTCTCACAGTCTGTAATACGTTACCTAGCACGTGGAAAATTCTTGCTTGAGTTAATCAGATAGATTTTCATTTGCAATGGTTTCTGTTAAGTAATGAAATAAACATTCAACTGTACTTCATGGCATAATCAAACTACTTTTTTTTCATTTATTTGATAGAGATATAACTAGTGGCAAAAATGACACAGTGTACATTTCATCAAAATAACTAATCTCAGTTGGGAATGGTTTGAATTACTGTGATTAAACTGATCTATGTGTCGCAGCAATCCTTTTGAATTTGAGGTCCAGTATTTTTTCTAATCAGGCATCTGAGTCTATTAATATCATAACACAGCAGTGACTAAGGAATTATCAGAACTTCAGGCAAATTACTAATGACATTATTTGGTTAAGAGAATCGTTTGATGTGATAATCATGTGATTAAATTAATGCCTGTAATCCAATTCTTTAATTGCGTATTTTGACCTTTTTTATACAGACAGCAATTGTACATTTTGCTTTTTATGTCTGAAGTTAGTGTTTTGCTTCAATGACATTCAATAGCAGAAATACTATTGATTATAATCTTTAATAATTCGGGTGTGACTCATGTTTTGTGTTCACCTCTAACTGTCTGAACTTTTGAGCTGTCTAAAACTAGTGGCATTTTCCAATATCACTGTGTTGTTCATAAACTTTAGAAGAATAAAAACAGTGGTGGGTCATGTGTACATCTAAAACTGTGTGTCAAGACCTTTGAGTCTCTCCAGCTCTGGTGAGACTGAAAAGTTGCAAAGTGCAGAGCTGGAGGCCATGCGATCAGTCTGTTTTTAGCAGACACCTAATGTAATATTCAAACGTATTTATGGGAAACTCTTAATTTAGCTCTCACAAATGTTTGCACAGCTTTTCGTGTTATCACTCCCTGACATGCTGTCCTGAATGGGGACTTCAAAGAAAGATCCCAGTATACTGTACACATGTGAGGACACTACTCATTCATTATGGAAAACAATGATGGGCAGTGTTCTCCCTCTTACTCCCCTTAAACAGTGGGCTGTTCAGAGGGTGGACATGAGGTGGGGGGCGAGGTCTCTGTATGCTAGATGCGTTTTCTTGATAGTGCTCTGTTTAGCGTTCCTGATCTCAATGGCTGTGTTCCCCCTTCTCCAATCCAGCGGGTCACACTGAGTCACAAGGCCAGCCAGCAATGACAATGGCATGTTTGTGCACAGGCCGAGCCATGGGTAGACTGTCTAATGTGAAGGGATAAGATGGCACAAGGTGGACACTGGAGCTGTCTGGCCTGTTGTGTATGTGCATGGGTGTACACACAAATCTTAGCACACATGTGAGCCTTTGGGTGTCTGTCTGTCATACATTTGCTGATGCATGCAGACATTTTAATAGAGAGAACTTCTCTCACTATAGTGCCTATCCCATGGATCAAAACAATTCAGGTTAGTACTATAAGCATTCTAATTGACATTCAAATGCTCACTCCAACATAACTGTTATTTGGGTCATGACGGATGAAGATAAACGCTTTCTGCAATGAAAGGAAATTGTGGCTAACGGACACTTTCAGGCTTGTACAACCCACAGACATTGTGTGCAGTTGGGGATTTGATAACTGGAGCAGGAAAAGGACAAATATCTCTGCAGCAGATGCAACAATATAACAGCCATTAACCCACTGGGTCATCACTATAAAATAAATGCTGTAGGGACTGTAGTCAGTAAAAAGATGCTCAAACAAATAATAAAATATTAATTCCCCATATTGCAGTGGGTTGGTTGCCCCTGCAGAGACTTTGCAAGATTTACACAAAATGAGGAAATCATGTTCCAAAAAGCCAAACCTACATTTTGATTTTAAAAAATGCATAATCATCCTTTATTGTGAGGCTCATAAAAGATGCCAGACAACAGAGCCAGCACAGCTTAACTGCATATATTATGTTAACAGAATAAATGTGTGTGAAAGGCAGAGATACGAGAAAAAACAGATAAACAGATATGAGAAAATGTCACCTGTTCAAACAGGGACAGGGGATTGCACTGCATGTTAAACAGTAGATTACTCTGTATAAACATTATTCTATGATTTATTGAAAAAAAATAAGGTATTTAATTGGAAAGTAAGAACCCCTGTGGACTCTAGAGGTCATCACGCCACCAGCCTCACTCATCTTTCCTGAACTTTCTCGGTAAGAAGACCTGCAGGCCCTCATCAAAACAAGCTCATTGTTGTGCTATAAACTTTTTTGGCTGTACTCCTAAAAGCCTGTATTAAAATCGCATATTGCAGCACATACTGCATGTGGGCATGTACACGCACCCATGCATACAAACACACACACACACGCTTCTTTCATTTCTTTCAGCACAGACCAACATCTCTCACCAGTGGGTAGCAGGCCATACACTCCCTCATCATTCCCCCTCCCTCTTGTCCACCTCCTTGTTGTCATATGACCGCTGTTATGTGTGTGCGATGGAACACAAAGTTGCTCTGTTAGTCCCCTCTGCTCTGCCCTCTCAGATTTGAGTGCTGGAAGTAAGGCCCTCTCACTCAGGCAAACAGACAGGCCCCTGTATGTGACTACCAGCAAAGATTAGCAGGGAGGGTGCAGACACAGAGAGGGATGAATTAAACTGATGTTATTTTATCTAACTCTAGAAGATAACTTATCCCTGCTCATTCACAGAGCCCCGCCCTCAGATTTAGTTCGATTCAACTGATAGCTTTCCTCACGAAGCCTTTACTCTTAAGTTATTTATTGGTCCTCTCTACATCGGCGCCTTTCTAAAAGACACAGTGTCTAACAGCCGCTTGTGTGGAGATGACACTTTGTCCTAGTACCTGGCAAGGAGTAAAGACCCAAAACAAACACAAATGCTGAGCCAGCTGAATCACTGCAAAAGCCCTGTCTGAACATACAGAGAGTCAAAGCATCTGGGAGGCATGAACTTTAAACATAAACACTTCCTCTATGGTTTTATAGGATATTTCATAACCCCTTCATGATGTTCAAGATCAGCTTTCATGTTAAATCTCACAACCACTAAAACAAACGTATAAGACTTATGAGGCCAGCCTGTAATTCCCTCTCTAGGAAATAAATGACATCTTACATTAATCATTTTATTAAGTAGGCTGCCGAGGGAACTAAGCTTGGCCCCCTTGGTACTCAACTGTAATAGAGCTGAGTTTAATTGTCCAAGTCAGCGGTGTGCTCAACTACAAGGTTAAAAATGGCTAAAAGTGCACTGGACGGTGACATTGGCCTCTGCACTATGAGAGCTGCTACCTCAACAGCCACTGTCACTTTAAAAACAAGTCTGTCCCTGCTGTCCCTTGCCATTATGTCACCCAGTAGAGTGGATGTAGCAAGTAACAAAAGAGGTGGAAGGAGGTCAACTTAGCATAGGTTTTGTCACAGTATTGCTCTCGTTTTGATTTGCATAAAGGACAGAAAACAAAACGAAACACAAGCAGTAACAGAGACTGTATGCCTCATCTATGTCATGTACTTTCTATCCATTTAGGAATGAATGTGTTTTTGGTTAAAAAAAAAATTCAGTCAAAAGTAAAGCAATTCTATTTCTTCCAATATTATGTTCCAACAATCGGTATAGGGGTATGGTGACATTTTTCACTGTGTGCCTGTGTGTGTTTGTGTCTGAAACCTGGTGAAGGCCTATTATGTAAGCACGCAATTAACCTTTATATTTTACACCGGACTTCTGTCATCCATCATTTTAAAGTCAAGGTCATCGATTTTGACATGTTTCAGAGGAGAACATTTTACAGTTTAAATGAAAAGATGAATTAGATGTTAGTGCAGCTCTCAGGGTTGATTAGAGGTTTTGTCACAGACAGTGTGACCTTGGTTTGTCTACTAATGGCTACCAATGACCGAGAATGGAGTAGTAAATATTAATAACAAAATCAAAACTGGACAAAATCAGTAATACACTGTGAATTGTAGGTACAGAACATAGACAGTGAGACACTGCAAATGTTGTTTGCATGCATTCATTGATGTACACCCAGTTATGATTCCAGTGGTAATATCATAAGCCACAGCACTGAGTTTTTTCTACATAACTAACACAGCAGCAACGTGACGTGCATTTTCTCCTGAAATGGAATTATGACAAATTGAGTTATCTGGATTTTTATTCTTGTTTCCACCTTAAATTACAGGTCAGACCCCTTAAAATTTAAATAATACCAATACTGCTTTCAGTTATCTGCCTTTTAAAAACATATGAATAATAATAAAAAAAGGACTATGATCTAGATGCTGTGAAATTGTGTTTTCTAAGCTGCAAAAACTTCTTATCTGGGTTCCTTAATGTAAAGCATTTTCTTAAGTGAGAACTGTAAATTCATCTTGCAGCAGCCCACAAAGGCATATCCCAATCTGTCAGCATTACACTATGACAGCAATCAATATTCCCATCCAGTTTTTCTCACAAGCCCCAATCAGGCAACATTACACAGGGTTCAGCCTAAGTATCAATCTAATATTCCTAATGCATTTTGGTGTCAGTGGTGCTCAAGAGATAAAGGCACAGTGGAATTTATCCACCATCTTTGCCTGGATGCACAGATGTCTGAGGGCCTCGATGTGAGCTGCTGCCGGTGGAAGTATCACAGACACGTCCAGCATTCTTTCTGTGTCACATGCTCTGAAAAACGCGTCTTTCTACCGATGTAAAAAAAAAAAAATATCACAGTCTTCTCCCCCCTCTCTCTTTCATCCAATCTGTTCCAAATCTTCTCTTTCCTTCTTTCTCTGTCTTGCTCTCTGCTGCATCAACCTCCGCCCCTTTGCCCCATCTGCCTCAAACCCCCCAGCCCCTCGACCCCTCCCTGCACTGGTTCTCTTTCTCTCTCAAGCATGTAACACAGACACACATACAGTACACACAAATTACACATGCTCTCCTGATGCTTCACAAGCAAACCCAACCCCCCATTGAAAAAAAGATACAGTAACGTTCTGTTCAAAATATAAAACATGAAATGAGAAAAATGAAATCCTCCTGTTTTTGCCTGCTGAGCAGCGAACACGCTCTGCTCTCTCCCTCTCTGCTCCGTCTCACCGTTATGACTTACATTCATAAACGTGCGCAAACAATCGCACACAAATGAACCAAATAAAATCCCATGTCGAGATTATTAATGAATGCTGATGTGAATTTTCCCCTACTGTGGAACAGCAGACAGCAAGCTGCACTGTCAGGCCACAATTTGCCCGCTTATCCCAGTGCCCGCAGAGCGAGGCTCCATGGATTCTGCACAGCTCCCACTGCAAATTCACATCCAGCGTCTTGTAAAACCAGTTGTAAGTACTGAACACCTGATCCTGTGTGATGGTGCTCCTACTTTCTCATTTCCCCTCTTTCCATTTCATAGCTTATGGCCTGGACGGAGCACAGAGCACAGGGACATACACACAAACACATACACACATCTTCGATGCATCCTTCACTTGTCCTACATAGCGTAATTACATGAACTAAGCACAGCGTTCAGATAAAAGCATTCTATAAGAACCGAGGATGCTCTGGGGAGATGATGAGTCAAATTGCAAGTAGAGGATAGCAGCGTCTGTTGGCACAGAGCTAGCAGGGTGGAGGAGGGGACTGGACAGGCTGCTTGCCTTGGTGCCATCTCTGAACATCACCTTCCCCATTTTATCTGGAGCACACACTTGCCCTACGAAGAATGCCTCTAATGAAAAAGCATCTTACTCCTCCTCTGTGTTCAAAGGCCGGCCTTGAGGTGATTAGGAAAAAAACAGCTGTGTGTCTGTTTGAGAGTAGTCAGGCTTACCGTGTTCACAAGTCAGCATCCATTTACAAAGGATACTGCAGACAAGCACTTGCAGGGAGAGTAAGCCTCTGTGCAATCCACCTTTAGTCCTGCTGCTTCATCTTCATATCTTCCTCATATTCACACGGTAACACACACACACACTCACTCATGTACATCTCTCTCTCTCTCTTTCAGTGCCCCTCTTTCTCTGTCTTATTAACGTCTGTGTTCTATATCCTCTCTCGTTTGCTCCAAGGCAGTTGAGACACTGCAGCGATGGGGGTGGAGGGCGTGTATATATGTGTGCGTGTGTTCGAGTGTGTCAGAGACAGGGAGGCAGAGAGAGGGAGTGCAGGACAGAAATGGAGGGAGGAGTCAGCAGGGATAGAGAGAGAAGGGGGAAATGGTCAGGATTAAATCATGAGAGAAACAGAGAGAGGGAAAAAAACAGCTTTGATGGAGTAGCTACAGCACCCAGTGTATCTTTATTTCATGCTTTATGATAAAATATGCATTGGCCATTAAGGAATCCGAACCCTGTCGGCTAGAATGAAGGTGAGACGGTGAGTAGATCTGTTTCTTGAGGTATTGTGTGCTTGCTGACAGGCCAGCAGCAGGATTGGTTGTGATTTCATTGATGACTGAAAAAACATACAAGATAGGGAGAGAGGGAGGAGGAGGAGGGGACTAGAGAGAGAGGGGGAGAGGAAGGGAGGGGAGGGGAGAAATGACGACAAAGGAATGGGAGGGGGATTGGACGATGGTGTAATGTGCTGTTTCCGTGCCAACTGTTTCTGTGACAGTGGGACCACTTCCTTTATTGCTATTGGCTATTACTGAAAACTGATAGAGGCGCGAGCAAATGAGGCAGCATGCCACGGGGTGTGAATGGGTGGTTCTTTTTGTGTGTTTCTTCCACTTCTTGCTAATCTCTAACAACAGCAAAAAATGTGTGTTTTGCTTGACTGCAGCCACAGAGAGCACATGCATGAACACACAGAAACACAGTGATCTCAGCGCTGGGGCACCATGTGAGTTATCGCTTTGTCATTATGGATGCCACCAGTATGTAAAGGGTCTCCTCCCCTCCTCCAGACACGCACACACAATCATACACAATCACACACACACACACACACACACACACACACACACACACACACACACACACACACACACACACTGTCCTGCAGGAAAAAATCCCCGGATCAGGTTGCTCAGGGTGTGTAGTATAATGTAATTGCCTGGACACCAACCCTGGTGTCATGAACTGTGAGATAATTAATCGGCTATAGGCCAGCTCCAGTGCACATCTGGTAGGGGTGAACAACTTTGCCTTTGCCTGACCTTTCATCCAACCCTATTTAATCCAATGTGGCTGACAGGAGGTGTAATGTCCCCATTCTTTCTTCCTGTCACTGTCCCCTTCTATTACCCCATATCATTAATTACTGCTCAGTCTTTAGTACAGTCACTTCCTCTTTAGCAGCGGATCAGTTCTGCAGGACTGTCTCATATCTCAGTTTCGTTGTGTGAAGAGAGAACTGAATTTCTTAAAAATGTGTAACAGAAACCACAGACAAAAGTGCAATATTACGGCATAATTTACGCATGTGAAACTGGTCAAACCTCCCAAAACCCAAAACACTGGGAAGTCCCTATCAGTATTAAACACGTGTAAACATATCTGACAATCACTAGGACTTGTTTTTCAAGATCTTTTTCATACACAGGAAGTGAGTTTTGTCACGTACAATAGCCTGGGCTCTAAATTAGGTTGTTTCCACTAAGACCTTGACAACTGTTGTTGACATCTCACCTTTCAAATGTCAAACCTGTCATGATCTACCTGACCTCAGCACGCAGTATGATAGAGAGGTGTGACAGAAACATTACCATCACACATGTTTTAATGTGTTAAACTGCAAAAGGTTTCAATCGTTGTCCCAAGCAAACCTGAATAAAACATCTGGTTGACAGACAAAAATACAAAGCAACAATGAGTCAGTTCCTGATCATTGTAGGTGATGATGTTATGCTACACTGCTGTTTAACAACCTCTTTCAAAACTTCTTTTTTAGGGGGGTGGGTATCTAGCTCACCTTTAATACTTTTGTTTTAGTTTCCTAATACTTTAAAGATACTATTTTTTGTCATCATTTTATTACTTTTAAGGTATATATTTTTACATTTTAGACTTTAACTCTGTTTCCAATTAGGTTCCCTATTTGTGTTTGCAAAATGGCAGCAGTTAGCAAATGAAGAATATAAAATAACCCCCTGCTTAGTAGCTCCATACTGTTTACCTGTTAGTTTCAGAATTGATTTCAATATTTTACCAGTAAAGCACAGCAAGATGTGTCTCCCAGCCACATATTAGACTCAACACTTCATGAGCTGCAGCACAGCCTGGTCCTCTGGGAGAACTTTGGCTAGCCACAGAAAGAGGCTGAGCTCCCACAAGGTCCAGTTAGAAAAGGAAAAGCTGCTAAAGATTGTCTTTTAAATCACTTTAAAAGATATACTGTGCAAAAAAAAAGGTCCTTTTCTTCTTTGCATCAGTGTACTGATGTATTTGTTTTTTAAATCACTTCACTGGCTTTATTCTCCAGTCTGTTTCTCAAGATGTTCTCTGCCAGTGCCTTATGACCCCTTTGTCTCCTTCAACATTTTTATGTCCCTTTCACTCTCCATAACCCTCACTATCCTTTTTTGTCTCTCCCAGATTGTCTCTGTGCCTCTCCCAGCTTCCTGTCTCCCTAATCCTTAATCCTGTGGAAATCGGTCAGGCAGAATGAGCCAGCTTTGATCAGGCTCTCATATCAGGCGTGCTAACAGTGTCAGCACACCCGGATCCCACAGAACCCTGGAGCCCAGGGAGAGAGCTTCAAACAGGCACTCACCCCCTGACTCTGCTTGAGAGGAAGGGGAAAGAGAGACTGCAGAGTTCCTGTCTCAACTGCCAGCTACAGACTCTGACAACAGTCTTTCATGATTTAGCTAGCATATGCATCAAGATTTTAAAGCCATTTATCCGCATTGGCAGCTGTGCTTTTGACTTTTTTTTTTTCCGCATGAACTACACTTGTGGTGAGAAAAGTGTTCACCAACCATGTTAACGCCATTTGTGGCTAAGAGCAGTGTACAGTGCAGAGATCCCAGAGATGTGAAAGTCTCCTCTGCTTCTGTCAGTGCTGTCCTTGACAGTAAACATGACATCTGTGCCATTTGTGTTTTGGTATTGTGAGTTTCCACAGCCATTGATAATACCTGCCTGAGTGGGAGACATGTCACAAAATACCTGGTGACCTGTGGCATAAATGCATCATACAGGAATAATTAGCCTCCCTGAAAAATCAGCTTTGTGCTGTATCTAAGTGAAAAAAATACACAATTGTGCCAAATTGTTAGCATATTTTAATCTAACATCCTACCCTGAAGATATGTATGGCATGGTCACTGCAAAAACAACAATTCAAACAAGTCTGCTGCTTTCACCTCAGGTTAATGTTTGAAGGGGGGTGGGGTGGGGGGCACCTGTGTAAAACATACATTTACTTACTTGAAATGAATGTCTTAAGGTGCATAAGTAACTAACACTGCAAATATTGCACACAGCCTGTAATCAAATCGTTCTTACATTCCAAGTGGAAAGGTTATCTTACACTGTAGATTAGGATCATGCAAGGAGGAATTCAAAGAGTCATACGATCTTGCAGAACCATTAGAAATGGTACATAAAAAGTTTTCCTTCTCACAACCACATGAGCTGGAGGTTTGAACTTTCTGCAGAGCAACAACAATACTGACAGTGTGTACTCAGTCTCCCAATTTAATCACTTCAGAAATTTCATTAGGTACTTTAAATCAGCTAACAGTTTGTGTACAGGAAGTGCAAGATGCTTGTGATGTGTTAGAACTTGTGATAATGAGTGCAGTTCTCCAACTGAAGGTGCAAACTCTTTTTGTGATCACTGTTAATGATTTTTGCCTGTAAAATATTAGAGTGAGCCGCTGCAAAGAAGTACATCAAAAGTAACCTAGCTGATGTGGTGGCTGCATTTATTATAGCACAAAAATATCTCTTTTACATCTGTAAATCTATATCTAAATAAACTGTTGATGAATGTTGAAAATTTTTTTAACTGGCTCTGGCCTGCCCTACTGTGTAGCTCTTTCTTGTTTCACAAAGTAAAGGCTGACATCTAGTGGCCAAATAATTGTACTACATTCTTAAGTGGCATTATTTATTTGGATGTGCATGTTTGTTTTTAAGCTTAGAAATGATTCAATGAGAAACATTGCGAGAATAATATGAATATAACATTTTATTTATACTATCAACACAATCCATATAGATTCAAAGTCAAGTTAAAGATTATCAATGTGTTACAATATGTTAAACTAAATTTGTGGGTGAGGACTTAGGCTGATTGATGTTTTCCTTATTGAATTGTTACATTGGACCCAGCAATCAATGCCAAATGCAGTATCTGAGTTGTTCAAGTTAATTATATATTTATTTAACGATTAGTTATGACTACAGTGTTTTTTCAGTTTACTTAGCATGCATCAGCGAGCAGGCTCATTTACCCTATCAACATTTTTACAAAGTTTTTATTAACAGTTACATAAACAGCACATTTCCGTGGCTGCAATATAGCTGACATCCATATGAAATCAGTGCACAACGACTTTAAGAGTTTTTTAAAAAAAAATCATTTACATAAAGCCAATAGTTTAAACATCCTGTTTGAAATGGAGACTTGTATAACAATCTTTCCATCTTTTCTTTCTAAACTAATTTTAAGCCATCCTTGATGGGAACCAGGAGAGTGATTCTGGATTTTATATCCACTATGTGTAAGCCTGGAAGGGATAATAGTACTGAGTGTGTATCTGTTCACAGCTAATCTTGCATAATACTAGACCCATCAGCCTAATATTTTTTTTGAGCACATGTTTGACTGTGTGCTCAAGGACCTCTTGTTGTTGAGGTGAGTCACGCTTTTTGAAAGAACTGTTTCATTGACTGCTCTGTTTAAAACCACCACTAACTGCTGACTCTTTACTCCTCTCATTTGGACAGAATGGGGTGAAAGTGGCCAACAACGTCTACAGTTTACAGTCTTATTTCAGCGGGAGGGATAATGTGCATGGCATTTGGGGGATTCTTTTGTTAGCATTTTCACTTTGAAACTGACATTTTATATCACTGGTGTTTTGGACCTGCATGTTGTCTCTTCTTTATTCCACCTCTTTCACTATAAACTACACTATACATGCTGGACACACAGTCTGCCCTGCATACCCTGTTTCAAAACTCCATGTCTCAGGCACACATGGTGTCTGCATGACACTCAGTGCACTCTTCTGGTTAAAGCTGTGAACTCTCAGTCTTCAGTTTTTGCTCTGTTTTGTGCAAACGCTTGCCTCAGCAAACAGGAACCAGTTTTGCTGCAATCAGGATTTCCTTTCCATCTCTCTTTGAAAAATTGTTGCTTCTATAAATGTAAATAAAGATTTTTAAAACAGACATACCCAACAGAGATCAGTCTTTGTCTCAGATGGTCTGCACACAACAATGTGGTTATCGTAGTCACTTAATTGCACGATTTAGAGATTCTGCTTTGTCTGAGGTTAGAATTAACTTTAAAGTATTGCTTGGGATTTTTGAAGTGAGGTTGCATGAAGTGCCATTCAGTATGTGTGTGCATATGTATGTATCTAGTTTGCAGAAGTAGGACAAGTACTGATCCAGTAAACTGAGCAATCAACTGCTGTGACCGGGGACAGGAGGACAAAATATATTTTAGCTTCCTAAAACAAGGCCCACTAGAAAAATAATATCAGTTTAAGTTTATGCTATGTATTTTTACAGCTTTACCTTGCCATCAGACAGTTCTTTCAGTTAGTTAACTGAAGTTGTCATATTCATTACACTGTCTTCGTAGCCACCAGACTCCTTTGACAAAACAGTAATTTTAGCTCACAGAACAAGGAAGTTGCTGTTTTACTGCTGCCTCTCTTGGTTAGTTTGTTTGTGTTACTGTCTGACTTCAGTGTTTTAAAGGTTTAGTTTAGATTCACCGGTCACACAATGACAAAAAAAGCAAAAAAATAAATAAACACACTGACTAGCAGCTGGCTAGTCTGATCAGTGTTTAGTGAAGTATAATTACTAGTTCGTAAAAGAGGTCTGTTGGCCTTAGGGAGATTGTTATCATGGCTTCAGTTTCTCTTTAGAAAGGGTTGTGTGATGGCAAGATTATATGCTAAACTAATCTTAATATAAGGGACACTTAAACTGATTAAAAAAATTTTAAGGTGGGCCGTTTTTAGGTTGTTAAAATTTGTGTTGTTGCCGTCCACATCCACAGTAGTTAATGGCTTAGCTTCCTACACTGGTACTGCATGTGGCTTCTCCAAACTGGGAGCGTGTCGTCTATCATATACTGTACATAATACACTCATTAATAATAAGACGTACCTCATACAAGTCCATTTTAAAAAGCCTGAACTATCCCTTTTACTACATATACTTGAGTTGTTTTTAGAAACATCCCTAAACATCTCTCTCTGTTCAAACTCATTAAACCATTGTTTTGCTATCATTTCTAAACTCAGTCTTGCTGACAGTGGGATGCAGGTCAGCTGCTGCTTCATCCTTGTCTAGTTTCAGTCAGCAGAGTCTAAGTTGATGGATGCTGCAGAAGAACCTTATTTGCTCTTGAATGAACAAGGCATTTGATTAACACTGCTCCTGTGTCTTGTGAATATGTGGTTCTATTGCCGAGAGCAGATTGTACATAATCTGTAAGAAAAGCAGCTTTTTGCAGACTTTGGTAATCCACACACTCTTTGGTTGACGGGAATCCCATTGACCCCTTTCTAAACCTTAAAGCCATCTTTATCTACAGGAAACTGCCTTGTCTGGCATCAACTAAGCTTTTATAGGAAAGTTGCTTTATTGTTAAGAAGGACTTGAATCAGTATGTGAAACTTCCTCAGGTCAATACACAAATTTAACAATGCAAAGGTAAAACACTGCTTACCTACACTTTTTTATTAAGAGACTTACTTATGACATAAAATTAAAAGATGTGGTTTTGCGCCTACTGCGCTGTATATTGACCACAACCAAAGATATACGGATATTTATTACACTACTCTCTCATGCAATGGTTAGTTTTAACAAATAAAAAATTATAAGACATAATGATCATTACAGCATTCTCAAACCAACCTGGTTTCACTCCCAGCTTGTAACATACAGCAGCCCCTTAACCAACCAGTTGTGGTACCTAAACCATAACAAACTGTGACTGTTTCATAGTGTTAAATGTGGTTTTAAACAGTGATATTATCAAAAGTTTAATGCAATGCTGAGTGGCAGGAGGCTTCTGCGAGTCACAAACAAGTGCTAAAAGAGGTACCCAGTACTCAAAAAGTGACACCAAGGGTGTCCTGACCAAGTGTCAGTTTGTGATGGGTTGAGAGTGAGAAAGTGTTGTGCAAACCAATAGTCTGTATAGTTTTGTAAATACCAACTAACAACAGGGATCACAATCATATCAACACTCCACATTTGCAGTTTAATGTAAAAGTGAGTACTTTGCCTTGTGAACCTGATAACCTGATATGTGAATTTATACACAGATTTGTAAATTTGTAAACTCATGATTAATTTAACTTCAGATGCTCTCAAATCAGCACATCTGCCAAGGTTGTCCCCATCTAACTCACACACTCACAGTCAAAGTCAATAAATCATCCAAGAAGATCAGCATCAGTTTATCTCACTTTCTATTTCTCTTTAACACAGATGCACCATTGGATAAAAATATAAATATATGAATAAATAATCACTGACCCCTGGTTTTGTCTGGCCTGAGTAGTAATTAAAGCAATATAATGTAATTGTTAAATATTAATGTACACATGCAGAAACATTTTATGTAGAGCAGCTCTCACTTAAAAGCTCAACCAACCTGGCTGCATAGTCTCCTCATACAGGTTTATTAAAGGACCCTCTTGTTATTTTATCTAGTAGAAAAATGGATCTTTTTGCTCATTCTAGCTATTTCTACAATATTTGCAAATTCCGAAGTCTTAAGTCACATACATCAATCTTCAAATCTTCAATAATTAGAGCTGATTTTGCACCTAACAGCAGCACTGAATGCAGCTCCTCCTTTGTGTAATTTCATTAACAAGCATGAGGGGGAGCCACAATATGTAAGGCCTAACACGTTTACTTTAGATTTTAATTGATGGTCTTATTGGAACAGACAACAATGTTTTGTAGTCATGAGCCCTGTTGATATTGCTCTGTTTCACTGTTTATTGCAGTCTAGTTTACCTGTCTTTTGACCCGGGGCTTTAAACCAGGCCCAGGGCCATAAATTTAACTTAACATAACCTGTTACAGATTTTAATCAATATTTTTTTCTAAATAAGTATTTTAACCATTCCAGTGGTTGTGGCCCCTTTTGCTTTTTATAAATAAACGACTCTTTCTTTGCAAAATGGGCTAATAAAAGACCTAAAGCATGTTTTATTTGTACCATTTTTTAAAATAAACCTTGTTACCCGCTCTAAACATGACCTTAATTTTTTTAACCTGTTTCTCACCCTAATAGCTTATTAAATAACCCTAATGTAGAAGGAATGTCCGATTTTTTAGCATTTTGTCAGTGATTAAAAACATGCTATGTGTTTACATTAAATTAATCGCCATTTATTTACATGTATTTACATATGGGCCATTTTACAGTCGACGTAATGCTCGCGGCTATAGTTGTAGGTGTATATGATAGGCTGCAATGCTGCCAGCTGAAGGGAAACCATTGCGAGGATTCTCAGTGCACAAAAGCGTTTCAGTGCACGTCCTACTTGTAAAGCTCTACAGCAGGGCGATTTTGCGCGTTCCCGTGACTCTCGCCATAGAAAACAAAGCTGAACGTCTTCCATAACAGCTAGGGGTGCAGACTTGAGGAATATCCGAATTTATCCTGGGTACATCATGTTGAATATGGATTTACAGTGGGTGTAGCATCGTTGGAGACCGAGCCTTCTCGGCTGGGGTGACGGCAGGACATTAGCGAAACCGACGAAAATAACATCAGTGGCTTTTTTTCTCGGGGTGCTTTGTCTTGTCCACCTAACGATAGCAAACCACCATTCCCATTTCAATTGCAAGATATTCAGCTAGTGATTACTAGCTGCTACCGGGATGTATCATCATGTTGTCCCCTAAAAGTAACTGCTAGGACGTCGGATTGTGAAGGATAAGCAGAAAACCTCTCCGAGGTCCTGACGGGTTGTCACCGGGACCTGAATCTGTGTTAGCCACAGTCGCGGAACCCACTGTTTTCGGCGATATGGCGGAGCAGGGCTACTCATCTTGGTGAGTGCGCACAGGCGCTACCGATTAGTAGCAGCTACCTAACGTTAGTTGCTGCTAACGTTACTGCAAAACCCAATTGATATAGGTCACTAAACCAAAGAACTGTATTTTCTGTCAATTGATGGTAATGCTTGTCTGTTCACGCCAACACACTCAGATGTATTTGTCACCGTTCAGAGAGTAAAATGTCTCCAATCTAAATATTTTGTACTGCAGTTTTGGTATTGCTACCAGCTAACATGAGCTGGTACGTTAGCTAGCAGCGGCTAATCAGCTTCACCAGCTGATGCTGTGCTAACGCTATGCAGCTTCCATTCAGAGTGCCGAAGAGCTAGCTGCTTTACGGATTGCTAAGCCTATTGTGTTATCCAGTCTGTGAATGGGTGTTTTACTCATACTGTCAGGGCTTGATTTCTGAAAATTTTGTTTTTGTATAATAAGAACAACGTTACATGGTAGTGTCAAGCAGATTAGTGGACGTTAGCTGTGTCAACAAGTTAGCGCTAGCTGATTAGATGGCTAGCACTCGACGTCGACCCGCTGCACACAATAACAAAGGTTCTGCCGTAGAGCTAAGCTAGCTAACTGGCATCGCAGTCATGTCCCAAAATGACAGTTTCAGGGCGAGCTTGGCACTGTTACACATGACTTGTTGTCAAAAATTACATGGACAGATTTTTAGGGAACAGTGGGAACCAGGTTAGCGTTATCATTAATTCGTGCTCGGCGAAGAATAGAATAAACGCAGCTAACGTTATACAGATGGTGTGATCACTGAAATGCGTTGTTCCCATGAATGAAAATGACCTGACTTTTGTTAAGGCCTAGCTAGTTAATTTAGGCGGAATTATGCTTGTTTATTACCGGCAGGTCGAGCTGAGTTTTTTCGAAAATTATTAGAACCCCGTCTTCTTGATTTTTTTCTGAATTGAACCCTATCCAATCGCAGACACTGTTAATTGAATGGGAGAGGTCCACAAAAATGTTGTTTGTCTCTGGTGGTTCTGTTTTTTTTAAATTCAATAACTTGTCATCCTTTGAAACTTTAGTATTTTCTTTACTGTATTACTTATAATAGTATGAAATCAATTAGTTGAAGCTTGGGCTACTATTAGAATTTTTTGTAAACCCTCCGACTTTTTGTGTCAACATGGTCTTGGCCTTATGTCATTATAGTTTTAAAATTATCACTCAGCCATAAAGCTTCTCAGTTGGAGGTAATTGCCTAAAGAAGGAAGAGCCCACCCAAGGTTCAGCTAAGGATTTCATATCAACACAGGCAATCGGCAGTCTACATTTTTGAACTGTTTATTTGTCATCTCATTTATCACCATGGTCTGCATTATGTAAGGTTAAGAAGGAACTTTCAGGGCATGCGTTTTTACTGTCAATATTTAGCAGCATGTAGGAAACAGCAATCATTTTCAATCAGGAAATACAGACCGACTTTGTTTTGGTATATCCCATCTATTGGGTCTCAATTTGTGCCCTCCCAAGTACTCCTTTAACATTTATGGATTGCTTAAGTAATGTTGATTATTTAGGGTTGTAGTTTTTTAGAATCATCGAGTTGGCTGAAGTGTTTACTAAAAAACAACTACATCACCAAAAAAGTGTTTTGATGTGAAGACTGGAACTAAACAAGTTTTCTATGTTGCCAACAACTTTTGAACAAAATCATGTTTCGCATGTTTTTGTTTTTTAGGATTAAATACAAAACTAGAGAACTCTGTTAAAACCCCAAACAGAGTTGACTTAACATTAACTTGATGTTTTAAGGTTTTTCATTGCAAAAGTTTGCTTGGAGTGCATCTCTGTAGTGATGGATTGTGACAGGCATTTGCTAATAATCAGAGGATAAAAACACAAATATTTGGAAATGTAGCATTTAAACTTGTACTATGTGATCTGCTTTTGGATCCATTATTTGAATAAAGTCATCTAATATATTGGCATTTAAATGTAAACAGCTGGTGTTAATAAGCACTGTTGTTAAAACCCCTACGCCTGTTTTGGGGTCTCAAGGGTGGATCTTATATGCATATTTGTTGGACGACATTGTCAATGAATATAGTGTGTCGTAGGTTAAGGGAAGCATGCCATTGGCAGTCCTCATTCCTTTCTAAATTGCTTTATATGAGAGAAGGCTTGTTAGCACTTTTGCCAGGCTTGCTGGATTGCATCAACACCTGATGGTATCAATGTGTGGAGCATACCAATATCACAGCAGTTTGTAAAATAACTACCGTATTTTCCGCACTATAAGGCGCACCTAAAAGCCTTTAATTTTCTCAAAAACCGACAGTGCGCATTATAATCCGATGCGCCTTATATATGGATCAATATTGGATAATTATGGCTACCGTAGTCAGGGGGCGTCGCCGAAGT